>MU223046.1:2120939-2135243 GCA_018584345.1 Thuja plicata | reverse complement strand
GGTTTCTCCAATGAAAATATTAAGTCCCTTTCATTCAGATATCTGACTTGAAGCACAACATGCATCAATATGGTCATAAATAGCAAAAGGTTTCATGTTTAAAACAAGTCCCTTTGATACTATTCTTTAGATATTCTGAATGAATGTTTTTTTCTCATTGCATTGATTCAGCAAGATTGATATGCAGTTTCGAAGAGAATTGATTGTATGTTGTTTACTGTCCCTTGTATTGCTTAGATCCAGTTGGATCTAACACATTCTTTTTTGATGCAGGGAAACCCTAGAAGACCTAAATGCAGATGATGATGGACTTTGAAGACCTAGGACCTAAAGCAACCAGCAATAGGGATGACGCAAGCAACAATTACCACAAGGCAATGCATGGGACCCCTACTCCATACTTTCAATTATGCTTTGTCCTGCAATGTACTATGATTTTTTAAAGAAAGATGAAGCAACATTTGTATAATTATTCAGCTTGAATGCACAATGTAATTGATCAATTTATAATTTGGAAATTCTTGAAACATGATCAATTCTTAGAGTACAAAAATGATATTTTCGTTATGAATGTAATTACAAAAATGATTGTTAATAATACCTAAAGGATACTATTAAAAGGACTTCTCCTAAAAATGCAATCTTTCCTGTTTATGATTTTTTGATGCATGCTACAAATTAGGATAACAATGATAATAAAAAATAAACATTTATTTATTTATATTTAAATGAAGTGTACTTTCATCGGGGCACAAGGTGGTAGTGGTACGGCCTCCCCAAGAAAGGGTAAGATCGTATCACTCAAGGTAATTTAAGTATTTATGATCAAGAGGAAAGATCGTATGATTTGCATTGCTCAAGGCAACTTGTAAGTGAAGTGTCCACTGTCAAATTGACCGTTTGCCTGTAAATTGGACGTTGAGGTGGTTCTAGTCTCTATTTCAAAACTAAAAGATTGAGTAGCATAGGAAACATTGAGTAGTGAGTCCAGAGTTGGGAGAGATGGACACACCTATAATGCTCGATGCAACGAAAGTACGCGGATGGTTTCTGGGGGAAGTCACAGATAAGTGTTTATAGGGTGTGCTGGTAAATGACCACATGTACATTGTGCATGTAATTAATGAAACACTAGGTCTAGATTTTTTACTAGCGCATCATAGGCACAAGGTCACCTTGGACATTCCAACTTTTATCATGAAAATGCTCCTATATACGGGGGTTTCCAAGAAATGGGAAAAAAAGCTCACCTAGATTTTGTTTTAGCATTGATATCTAAAAGACATTGATGTTGTGCTTGATAATGTGGAAAGGAGTCTCCTCATTCCCCTACCACAAAAGTACTACATTTAGGGAGTTGAGGTGCGAAAATACCCAATTGTGGAAACAAAATATTTGGGGTTGCTACAAGGTTGATGTGGTGACATTAAGGAGAATATCAATTTTATCATATGTATGGCCAAAATCAAGGAACCTGAAGTGGATGAATTTCATGTGGACTATCTAACAATTGAAGGATTTCTTGATGAATTCAAATTCAATGAAGAGATGTAGCTGATATTGTTGCGGAGTTGGAGCTAGGGGGTGGAGAGGAGTGGATTTTTGAAGACTCGTGGGGCATGGAGGACATCACAAGGGGGGTAGTACATGCCAACTATAGAGAAAAATGCCTCGTCATCCTATGTGATAAGAAAGTTAGGCTAGCTATAACGGAGGTAGAATGAGAGGCTATGTATGAAGCTAGGCCAAGATGTTGCTGGGCTCAACATGCTTGAAGAATAGGGCACTCTCTGCCTCTGGTGACTGGTCTAGATTTTGTATTTTTGGTACCCTGGTAGTGGTAGTCTAGTAGATGAGTCCCCTCACCCTTATTTTGTATAACATAGAAACAATCCAAATATTTGTCTGGACCCTGGTGTAGAGTATAGTTTAAGGGTTATTTCATAAGTTATAACAAAGGTTTTGGAAATAGTCCTCTGATTCTATTTGGAAGGCATGCATGAAACATTTCTAAGGATCCTAGTCTACATTAATATAAAATAATAGATTTTATGTATTCATTGGTTATGTTATCAGAAAATTCTTAATTACTTAGTGAAATTACTCCTTTTTAGCCTTTTAATTTTGGTATGTAAAACAAACTCAAAATAGAATTAATTAATGAACCCAGATGGTGTGATATAAACAAAACAAATAAATAATATCATAAAATAGCATAACTTGTCAATTTCTATCTTTCATAAATAATTATAAAATAACAGAACAACTGTAATTTCAATTTATTATGTTAGAGATCCACAAAACTAGTATTAAACAATTTTACTGTAAACCATTTGTCCATTTCATTCAAAAATTAAAATCTGCTCAGTATGACAAAGCATTTTTAACAAAATTTGCAAAATTTTTATTTATATTGAACATGTCTATGAATATTTACATTGAAGAGTAATTGTAAGATGTATAGAATAATTAATTCCCTCATAATTCTGATTACACTTCGAAGTGGGAATACTCCTAATTCTACCAAAAATTAACAATAATTATTAATTCTTTTGAGAATCAGAAGCCAAAAGGTGGAAACTGGAATAACAATGGTAGGGTTCTCTTCATCTCAAAAAAATGTGGTCACAAGTAAAACAAAAAAAAAACCCTTCATTTCAAAAAATTAGGGTGCTCTCCTTCCCTTCATTGTAAGTGGAATGCTTAAGAGATGATAAGCTACGCAAATTATTGCAGCCATCTATAGTCTCATGCATCATCAAGGAGAAACCATTTATAGAGGAAATCCCTCCCAATCGTTGCCAATTTCGTATGTCGCTTCAGTTCCTCATCATTCAAGTTCAAAATAAAGGGTTGTCGGACCACATTTTGGCCTAGCTTCTAGAGCTTGGCTATATCCCTTGGTCGTGGGATCCCCACCCCTATTTCTGCTAAGGCAAAAACTTAAATGTGATCCCCAAGAATTCTTCTTTGAAAACCTACCTTAGCAGCAACGGTATATCGACCTTGTCTCCTTAGAGGTCTAGTAGAGAGGCCAAAAACTAAGATGTAATGTCTGTATTGACTCGGTATCTATCAATAGATATCATAAATTCACGACCCAACACCATTCTCACGAACTCGTTTGTAAATGTTCCAACCAAGCCTTGTTTAGAAACTGATTTTAGATTCTCATCTATGATAGTGCCCAAAAAGGCCTTCTGCTTCTCCCTAGTTGTAAATAGATAGGACTATCCATCTTTAGAGTTCATATTCTACCCAAACTCAAAGAGAATTTAGAAATAAAATGAAATTTAGAAAATTCCTAAACCACACTTTCAACCAAGCACTACACTTTGCCTACCCAAATAGAATTGTAGAAGAAAATTGCCTAAATCATCTATAAATAGCCTAAAAATGTTGCCCAATCTATTTATCACTGGGCGATAATAACTCTCAGTCCTTATTAATTACTTTTGTAACCCTGTTAATTCCTTTTTCCTTTACAAAGGTCAAAGGAATCCACGTATATGCTATATCTCCAAAGATATTGCATTAAATCTTTGATATCTCTTCGTAAATCTTTGCCATAAATGGAAGATTGAAATTGGGAATAACGTCATTCTGTTAGTACCAAATTGGACACCATGCATGGATGATAGAACTTGAGAATGTAAGTGACAAGATATTTCTTTAATGTCCATCACAAAAACAAAACATTATCAACCATCCCCTTAACTACTTGTGGTACATGATTAAGGTTAATCTTTGCCATAAATGGAAGAGTGTGCAAATTTCAGAATAATGTCATCTCGTTAATACTAAATTGGATGCCATACGTGGATGATTGCACTTGAGAATGTTAGTCATAAAATATTTATTTAATGTACATCACAACAATGAAACAATATCTACCATTCCTGTAACTAGTTGTGTTTGATGTTTAAGGTTACGATACAAATTTAAGTATATAGTTTTGACACATGTTGCTATTCCGCAGGCTTTCTGTAGAACTTCATGTCATTCAAAATTTTAGGCTGAAATTGAATTTAAGCCATTGATCTTGGATCATCCAATGATCGTAAATAATAAATTTATAATGGTAAAATGATGGTTGCTTGGTATGCGTGCCTATGGCAGTGATTATCAACACAACAATGTAGGAAACTTGGCAATAAATCTAAGCTCTATTCTCTCAAGATTTGATGTGATGTTTCCTTAAATGTTACATTAATTTCTAGTTGGCATTGACCCATCATGAAAAGTCACGATTCATGGTAAGTGGTTATTAATAGAATGTGGATAGTAGATTAAAAAAATTATGAAAAAATTGTATTTTTTCCTTTAAAAGTAAACCATTCACCAAATACATTATTATTTTACCCCCACATTAATGACATATTCGCTAGGAATTTATAGAATTTTCATACGATTGAAAATAATTCGTCAATTGAAATTAGTATTTTTTCCTTCAAAATTTGAAAAAAAAATCTCCAACAAAATTAATATTTCCCCCCCAAAATAATGAAATTTTTTCTATAATTTTACACCTTTACCTAGGGGGGTTTCGTAAAGTTATCCCTTCTTGTAAGTACCTTTTAGTTCTTTTTAACTTTGATTATAACATTGGAAGATTTAATACATAAATGATAAAGTAAACAAGCCTCTTGCAAGTAACTCACCAAGCACTTCTAGCTTACAATTACTTGTGATTCTATAATAAATTTATAGGTTCTCCAACAATGATTACATCAACTAAATCTTTAAAAGATTAAGACAACCTATGTAATGTGTCCTATTGGGACTTTACTTTATTTTATCCAAAATTCTCAACTAGGGTTAGGGTTATGCTTGGGAATGGCAATTTATAATGTTCCCTACTAGGAGGCTTCCAATTCCCAAGATTAACATTCATCAGTAAGCATTAAAATTAGATTAAGTCAAGAAATAATTACTTACTCATAATACACACTTAAGCCCTAATTCCTTACTTTTCTCCTAATCAATAACCTCAAGAAGGATGAGAAATTACTTTTCCTTTGGGAACTTGAAAACAAATCTACAAGTAGTCTCTTAAGGTTTTCATAATACAAATGCATACCTGTCTTGAGACTTCTCCCTCAAGGATTTGTGATACATGTCCTTACTTCATTTGGTAGTTTCTACAAGGTTTTACTCCATTTCTTCTTGACAAAACCAATCTATCCTCTTAATCACATTAGTAGGTGATTAAAGAATATGCTATGTATAAATTATCATCATATGTATTATGAATATATATTGTAGACACCTAAAAATGGTCAACGCCCCTAGTTCCCCTTTTTAGTTGTCTTTTTGGATCATATTTTGCATTGTAGAAACCTAAAAATGGTTAGCGCCCCTAGCTCTCTTTTTAGTCATATTTTATACCATTGGTCTATTTTGGCCATTTTTTTATATCAAATTTGAGTCATTTCAAGTCATTTTGGATTATTTTGAATCATATTGATTTATCTTTTATCTTGTCATTTGTTTTCGTCACCCTGTCGCATTGTATCATTTTGGCATGTGTTTAAATAAATAATTTAGATAATTATTTAATTAATTATGTTTTGATGTTGGTATTAAGGAATTAATCATTTAATTAATTCCTCCTATGTCCTATTGTCCCTTCAGACAAATAAATTTCATTGATATATACATTTTCATCTTTTATTTTATATTTGAGTATATTAATATTCAAATGACTTTTTTTATGCCACATTAAAATATGATTATATTTAAATATATTTTAGGTTTTTTGGAGGGAGATTATAATTTTTATTTTTATTATCTGGCTTTTATTATCGACTGTTGACTCTTCTTTTCCCTCTTGTTTGCTTGTTTCTTTCTAATGACCCTTCAATTTTAAAATCAGATTTATATATATTTGGCTTTCTTCTTCCTTTTTTGGCTAACATCGATTTGAGTATCCTCACTATTATTACATTTTTCATTATTTCTTTTTTATCATATTAGTGCAGTTGTAATTTCAAGAGCGACATCAAATTGGAGGAAAAAGAAGAATAATGAAGCATAAAGGGAAGTTTGCATAATTGATATTTATGTTTTACATTATTTTGTCCAAATTTGTTTAAAAGCTTCATTGAGTGATTAGGATAGTCTTTTTATGATATTTATGGATAATTTATGTTGAGATTTATCATAATTAGATACTAATGATTTTCCTAATCTACAGTTGGTGAACCTGGCGTGAAGAAAAATATAAAAATCACCTTAAAAGGGATGCATCAGACATCAACAAATCACAAAATCCTATAGAATTGAAGATTTTAAATGATTTTTTTTAATGCAAATTTGTGGTTGAAATGTATGCATGCAAATGATGGTCTTATACATATCCAATTCCGAAACAAATCGATTTGAAGTTATTTTCTTTTCTCAAATGAGCATCCTTTTGAACATGATCATTTTGAATTCATAGTATTGTGATACCAATGTAAATAATTAGCATAGTTTTCTTATTGCAAATGGAAAACTATTTTCAAACTTAGATGTGCTTGAGAAATTTTCTAAGCTTTTCTACATTTTAAACTCTAAACTATCAAGGTCAATATTAGATAGTGAACTATTATAAGTTTAAAATGATTCATGCTTTACAAATCACGTGGTCTAAATGTTTTGAATTTGCCTGTGAAAGTCGAAAAGAAATGACAAATACAAAATCTAATTAAAAAGTATAGAAGAACACAAAAATGCAGAGATTTATCGTGGTTCAGAAATATGCCTACATCCACACTTGCAGAGAAATCTTATTAACTTCTTCGATCAATAATAGATTACAACAACTGTAATATTTGTAGTTTAAAGGAAAGGCTCTTCATATCTCATGAAGTAGTCGAATGGAAACAATAGAGGAGGGAAAGGAAACTGTTGGGCTTCACACCCCAACAATCTCACTTGAAGACAAAAAACTGTTGTAACCAAAGACTTCCCTGCTTCCTTTAGTCATCATATATGAATAATGCCGAGAGAATCTTGACAAAACTCAAACTTTTCCCGGGTAACAACCTTTGCGAGTGCATCAGCTGGATTCACCTTGGTATGAATCTTCTCCACATGAAGCTTTCCTTCTTCAACCAAATGTCTAATATAGTAATAATGCAACTCAATGTATTTGGATCGACGCTGTGAGGTATGATGCTTAGCCATAAATATGGCACTACTGCTGTCTCAAAACATAGAAAAAATTGTTTGCTTCAAGCCCAATTCTTTGAACAAGAGCTGCAACCATACCATATCATTGTCTCCTTCGAAAAGAGCCATGTATTCAACCTCTGTGGATGATTGAGTAGCTGAATGTTGCAATTTAGAGCCCCAACTGATCGTTGCCCCAATAAATGTAAAAAACATAACCAGAAGTGGATCTACATTTTTCTAAGTCTCCACCAAGATCAGAATCCACAAATCCTTGCAAACATGCCTTATCTTTACCAAAACACAAGACAAAATTAGAGGTACCTTTTAAGTACCTTAAGTACCTTAGGATCCATTTGATAGCCTCCCAATGAGGTTTACCCAGATTACTCATATATATGCTAACTACTCCCACTGTATGAGAAATGTATATATGAGTAGAGATCATGGCATACATAATAATCCCAACTGCAGATGTATAAGGGACGTCTTTCATAAAATCTTATTCCTCTTGTCTTTTAGGACACATTTCAGCTGACAACTAAAACTGAGATGCTAAAGGAATGCTAACCGACTTAGCTTCTAGCATCCCAAATCTGTCCAATACTTTCCCAATATATTGCTTTTGAGATAGCCAAAGTTTCTTATTATTTCTATTCCGAATAATAGTCATTCCAAGAATCCTTTTTGCTGCTCCCAAATATTTCATGGAAAATCTGCCAGCTAACTCTTTCTTAAGCTCATGAACAAGCTTCATGCTAGTGCCAGTAACTAACATGTCATTTACATAAAGTAAAAGTATAACAAATCCATCATTAGGAAACCGTTTGAAATACACACATGGATTAGATTCTGAGATAACAAACTTATGCTCGAGCATAAACTAATAAAATTTCAAATACCATTGTCTTGGGGCTTGCTTGAGCCCATATAAGCTCCTCTTCAATCTACAATAAAAATGCTCCTAGCCCTTTTTGAAAAATCCTTTAGGATGATACATATATAATTCTTCATCAACATCTACATGTAAGAAAGTTGTCTTTCCATCCAAATGTTCAAGCTCAAGGTCCCAAGCTACAACTAAGCCCAAAACTACTTAGATGGTAGTCATCTTTACCACTCGATTTTTTTTTTTATCAAAATCGATACCTTGCTAATGTGCATACCCTTTGACAGCAAGTTTACACAAAATCGATGTCTACCTTCGTCTTCTTCCTTCAATTTGTAAACCCATTTATTTCTTAATGCTTTCCTTTTAGGCAGAAGAGATAAGAAATCCCATGTTTGGTTTTTATTAAAGAATCCATCTCTTTCCTCATTACAACCTGCCAGTGTTTACAATTTTCATCCTTGATTTCCGCTTTAAAATTTGCTGGTTCTCGATGATTAGAGATCAAAATTAGAGGCTCTGCCTTTTCTACAAATAATAATTCATAGTCACAAAATTTTGAGGGAATTCTTCTTTGTCTCGAAGACCTTCGCAACTGAGGATCTTTATCTTCTTTCTCAAGTTGGGAATCATTGTAAGAAATAATCATCTGTTGTGGCTGCATTCTTTCCCTTGCAATTTCCTTAATCCGAGCACAACTTGTATTACGTCTAAAGTATGCAGGGGTTGAAGTCAATCTATAATTGTCGTTGTTGATCTAAGAATCATATTCCCAAGGTTTATCTGGGGATTGCATTGTTTGTTCAATTCTAATCCCTACCATGGTTGGTGCAAGAGGGAAAGAGACATCATCATAGGTGACGTGCCCCAACCTGGAGTCAAGACAGTGCGAGGCTTGATTTTCTTTACCCAACATGGTAGGAAACTCCTCCAATTTAGGCTGTGGGATGAGAGTGTCGCGTGGATTCACCACAGCTATTGTATGGTGTCCATGTAGAGGAGAAGGAAGGTCTACATCCCCCCAGTTTACAGAATTAGTAGTGGCACGGACTGGGACATGAGCCTGCGCAATACCTCTATCCAAACCAGAGCATGTATGCACATTTCCTCTATCCAAACTAGAGGATCTCTACTCTCTTCCCAGGCTGTGAGACATGCTTTGTTCAGACTATGTTTGCAGAGTATCATGCTCATTAAAAAGAGCTTCTTCATTGCTGATGTGTTCTTTGTCATCATCCTTCTCAGCCATAAATGGAGGAAAAATAGGGAAATGTTGAAAATGATGCACAAAGGGTACTGAAAGAGAATGATACATCTTTCCCGAGCCACCAAGATTATTTTTTGTAGACATCTTTTGTGAAGAAGTGTTGTCAAAAATTGGGACATATTCTTCCATTGGATTGTTGTTCAAAATTTGACAAGCTGGAAAAGTCTTCTCATTAAAGACTACATCTCTACGGCGAACAATTTTCTTTCCGATCGGATCCCAAATCCTAAAACCAAATTTATTTTCTCCATAGATGACAAATATCCCCTTTTGTGTTTTAGAATCCAGCTTGGTCCTCTTTTCTTTTGGGACATGAACATAGACTTCACATCCAAATACCCAAATGCGTGAACATGAAATTCTCTTTCCTAACCATTTCTCTTCCAGAATACCAAAATCTAACCGAGATGAAGGGCTTTGGTTGATCAAGTAGACAACTGTATTGCAGGCTTCCATGCAAAATTCCTTACCCAAACCTGCATTATAAAGCTTGCATCTAGCCTTTTCCAAAAAAATTATATTCAACCTCTCGGCTGCTCCATTTTCTTGAGGTGTAAATGGAACAATTTTTATTCGACAAATACCATTATCAGCACAAAGAATCAAATTCTAATGAATAGAATTCACCACTATTATCGGTTTGTAAACATTTTATTTTATGCCCAATCTGATTTTCAACGGAAGCTTTAAAAATCTTAAACCTATTAAATACATTAGACTTCTTATGAAGCATACATATCTACACTTTCCTTTTACAATCATCAAGAAGGGTAACGAAATAATTAGCTCCACCAATAGAGCTTACCTCAGTCAGTCCAAAAACATCACAGTAGACAAGTGCTAATGGTGTATCCTTCTTCTTATGTCCCATTCTCAGAAAACTTACTCACTTTTGCTTGCCATAAAGACAATGGCTGCAGAATGGTAAATCAAGAGATTTGAGACCTGGTAGTTGTTCCATCTTGTGCATAATATCGAGGTCCTTCTTAATCATGTGGCTGAGCCTTTGATGCCAAAGCTCTAAATTGTTGTCCTCAGCTGTCATGGCAGCTCCCACTTCACCAGTAGTTTCTACTATGTAGAGACTACCAACTTTATCCCCTCTTGCAATAACCATGGAACCTTTGGTGACTTTCCATGCATCCGTTAGAGAGGTAAGAAAACCTTGAGAGTAGAGATGACTCACTAAAATTAAATTTCTTTTCAATTGAGGAACATGAAGATCATCTTAAAGAATCCATTTAACACCTCCTTCTAAACACAACAAAAATCCCCTTTTCCAATAATCTCACAAGCCTTATTATCCCCTCAATAAACTTTTCTAAGGTTACTTTCTTGGTAATTTGTGAAGAGGTCTGTGCATGAAGAGGCATGAAACGATGCACCAAAATCCAAAACCCATGAATTTAAAGTAGTATCACTTGTGGACAATATCAAAGCACCATCCACACTATCATAAGTTGTGTTTGCTTTGCTATCCCGAACTCTCTCTTGAGCCTTTTTGTAATTTCTACAATCTTTCTTCATGTGGCCATCTTTACCACAAAAAAAAAATCACCATTACACTCTATTGAATTCTATCTTTGTGCAGATTTTGATCTCCTATAGTGATTATTTCTGCCCCTATTTTGACTCCTCCCTCTATTCTCGGTACTTACTACCGTCAAGGCTTCCCCGGATGAAGATTCATCGTTTTTCCACCTCATGTCCTCAAAGAGAAGAGTGGCTGAAACTTCATCAAAAGACAACTTTTTAGATCTTGAAGTTGTAGTGCTTATGGATGTAATGACACCATCCTGACTACTAGGTAGAGAGCATAAAAGAAGAAGAGATTTTCTCTCATCATCTTGTGTCATGCCAACTGAAATTGCTTGGCTGATTAAGATGTTGAATTCATTAAGATGATTTTCCATGGTTGCACCTCCCTTCATTTTTAGTTTTTAAAGTTTCTTCATGATAAAAACTTTGTTTGTTGCTGAATCCATAGCATATGTGGCCTTAAGCTTGTCTCATACTGCCTTTTTTATTGTCTCAGTTGTGACATTAAAAAGAACATTATCAGACAACAAAAGGAAGAGTGTTTCTCTTACCTTATTGTCCAACGTTTTCCAATCTTCAGTCGACATTGTAGATGGTTTCTTTGACTTTCCTTCTTAAGAAAGCGCAAGGTGTTACTTGATCAGTAATGATTCTATTTGTACCTTCCACAGGCTGAAATTTTTGCCTGAGAATTTCTACCCTTTTAACTCCTCCATGTCTTTTGAAATTTATCCCCAATTTCCAATCAGCTGGACAAACCTGCGCTGATACCAATTGTGAAAGTTGAAAAGAAATGAAAAATACAAAACAAAATTAACAAGCATAAAAGAACACATAAACACAAAGATTTATCATGGTTCAACAATATGCCTACATCCACACTTGCAGAGAAATCTTATTAACTTCTTCGATCAATAATAGATTACAACAACGGTAATATTTGTAGTTTAAAAGAAAGAATCTTCATATCTCATGAAGTAGTCGAATGGACACAATAAAGGAGGGAAAAATAAACCGTTAGGATTCACACCCCAGCATTTCCTCATTGACAATTGGCATAATATTTGACAATCTTCAATAATAGGGGATCAATCAACACACTGATAAATATTTCGCTCATTGCAAAATGGAGTTAATATAATGGCTCAAATTGAGAATTCTTGGAAATGTAGTGGCCCATATCCCCAGATTTGTTCTTAAATAAATAAAATACATTATCAGTTGCCTTGCCTGGCGTGCTTGAGAATTTGGTTTTATCTATACTAGATATTATATATTTCATTGATGTTGAAGATGATATTGGAACATATATTGAAAATCGTATGATTCTGGTTGACTCGTATACTTATTCTGTTAGTCACAAAGTTGAGATTTGTCTTATACAAGTTATTTTACCAAAAAGTGGAATTCTGTAGGTTATTGTTGATGATATTGAAGCTTTGTAACTTATGCTTATATTGTAAACTATCCATTACGCAAACTTATGTTTTGAGGATATTAAGATTTTGATATTGAAATTATGTTTTGATGTTTGAGAGACAAACCGAGGATATCGGGGATTTGTAACTTATGATGGATTTCCATTTTATGCATGGAACACATGATGCATACTTGAAAGCAAAGTTGCTGGTAATAGGCGGAGAAAGGTTCATGGTCTGCTTCATCGCAGATATTTTGTTCTTACCTGGCCTTGAGAAATGTTTTGAATAGTGTGCAGTTGAAGGAAATTCTTGTGCATTCACGGAGGATTTCTACACATCTTGGCTGGTAAAAATTTAGCTTTGATTTTTAATTTGGTTTTTCAAAAATTTTCAATTTTGATAGGATAATGTGGTTTTGTTGTTACTGATTATTGTGGGTACGACTAAATGGAAAGAACATGGGATGAATGCATTGTTTTGAAACTACTAACGAGTTTATCGCAAGATATTGGCAAAGTTGTAAATTTTATATTCATTATGTGTTTGTCTTTTTAGATCG
Organism: Thuja plicata; assembly: GCA_018584345.1. Classification (NCBI taxonomy): domain Eukaryota; kingdom Viridiplantae; phylum Streptophyta; class Pinopsida; order Cupressales; family Cupressaceae; genus Thuja; species Thuja plicata. Next base: position 2,122,413 of record MU223046.1, on the reverse strand, counting down.
ATCACACTTCAATTTTATTAAAGGAACAAACTATGTCTTTGTGTGTCTTGTGCACTTGCACTTCGTAGGGTGGACCCACTATTATGTGATAGTGATAGCAACACCCACTGACCCAATTTTTTATTTTTGTAGAACAAGAACTTACTTTGGTGGGAAAAGAGGTACTCAACCCAAAGCATAATCCTGAGCGACACTCCTTCCATTTGCTCTATAATTTGATGTCAACATTTAGGTCGCATCCTCACAGTCTCCCTAGTACCCCCATTGTGTTAGGTATATAAAATCCCTTATTCCTTACCAGAAAAAACATTGGGGTTGTGCTACTTAGATACATAATGGAACCCTAAAGGTCCCCCATTACAAACCAATTATTTTAGTGGCCAAGATCATTTTACTTGTTTACTTAGGGACTATGATACATGCATCCCAAAGATACCCCTCATGTACTCTTTAATTTGTGATAGAAAATTTTTCAAGATTTTTGGGTCTTTAGAAATTCAAAGTTTGATGTGCGCGAGAAGTGTGTGTTATGTAAGGGGGAGCCAATGCACCAAGCATCTATCTATCTAGTTGAAAGTGAAATTTTATTGCAAGGGGGTTCAACAAGTATTATCCTTTCCTAAACCTTAGGTTGTTCTTATCTTAAATCTCCCAAATGACCACTTTGTCTTGTGTGTGTTAGACATATTGAGATGTTGTTGACATTATTGTCATTGATGTCAAAACCTTCATACCGACTACCTGGCAGTATCCGTTGGTTGTTGGTAGTATCGGTTGAACAATTGTGGCTATTGGTATGTTGTCAGTAAAGTATTAATGGATTTGGTTATATATGTAGAACAAGTTCAATACGTATATTTTTGGTGCTCTGTGTCAATTGTACTTGATTCCACTTATGGATTACATTTTACTTGTACACTCTTGGTGTTTGGAGTTGCATGGTGTTTTTTGTTGGTACATGTTGATGAAAGGAAACTAAGTGTGCAGAAAATAGTTCCCTACACTAAACTCCCGAGAAGAGGATCATGCAAATTCAGATTTAACCTTTATCAATTACAAAATGATAATACAATAACATGCATACATAGAAAAATGAGAACGACACAATGATTTACCCTAGGGAAAACCTTTCGGTAAAAAATCCCAACACTCACTAGTAAATTTTACCCTATTTTTTGATGAGGATTAGTCAAATTTTTGAGACCCATTGGTCGAGCCGACGACATAAACTTTCGTCAAACTTTTCTCGTCGCTTATTCGACAGGAAAAGAAATCGTCTATATATAGACCTTCTTAGTGGTTGAATTATCGACCGAATCTTTGTCTAAAAAATCGCTTGAACCTGGAAGAATCGCAGATCAAACCTTTTATCTAGCGACCAATGTTCGCCTCAATTGCGACCAACGGTGGTCAGATCGAACGTCGAGCACATAACAGTCTCGTCGAAACATCAAACACAGTGTTTCTCCTTTGC
>MU223046.1:2091017-2113581 GCA_018584345.1 Thuja plicata | reverse complement strand
GAAAGTTTTTGTGGCCTTCTAATGTCTTGGCATGGTCGACTCCTTGACCTCTGTCCACCACCGACTGTAGATTTTTGTTCCTTCTTTCTCCCACTGGCTAAACATGCTAAACTTGATTAGCCTAGGGCATCAAACTTGAAGTGGTTTGGCAACCTCCACAGCTCTGAGTGTTGGATAAATTAAAGCATATTTCCCTAATTTTATTTTCATCCAGCGGCATGGACAATCCAATGGTGAAAATACAAACTAGGTTGAAACAGATTAAATGAATTCAGGAGGCCAGTGTGCATCAATGGACTGGCAGTGGATGTTAATTCATCTAACAGTTCACGATAGACTAATATAATGAAACACATAAACTATTTAAATGAATGAAACATACCGAGGATGCATCAAAAATAATTTCACCATGAAGATGTATAAATGGATTTGCAGGGTTAATAAGCTATCTGTTCATCACAAGAACAACAGTGCCACAAATAGAACAAGAGAAGACAAAAGGAACATACTCTGAACTGTGAATCTTTGGTATTCCAAATAGTGCTTCCCCAAATAGTGCTTCCTCCTTCGCGCTTTGCCCTTGATCAAATTCGCCGTGCTTCCCCAAATAGTGTATTCCAAACAGTGCTTCTCCAAATAGTGCTTCCTCCTTTGCGCTTCGCCCTTGATCAAATTTGTCGTGCTTCCCCAAATAGTGTATTCCAAACAGTGCTTCCCCAAATAGTGCTTCCTCCTTCCCGCTTCACCCTTGATCAAATTCACCGTGCGTGGAATAATGAAATGTGAAACCTTTTTTTTTTTAAATTTATGCCCGTGTTGGTCAAAATTTCAACCAACATGGGTATGGATTAAAAAAAATCAAAGCTTTCCTTCTATAATCCATCCAAACAAAGCCTTTTTATTTGTTGGTCACATTGTTTGGTCAAAAAATAAGGTCAAATGTACTAGTGACTCCAACACAATGATTAATCAAAACTATTACTGTTTACAATACACTTGCAATGCAAGTTCTTCCAGGAGATAATCGACACTTGAAGATAAATTTGGCAGCATAAAAATGTTCCAACAATACACTTCCTTCTCTTCTTATTTTCAACCCTAAAAATGCTTATATCATGCGCTTCCCTTTTTAGGGCAACTTCCAAAAGGCAGCCGTATTGGGGTTTCACCATTCTCCGAGAAAATAGGAACCCAAAATTTTTTTCGGGCGGTGCCCCAAACCCCACGGTTGCATAAGAGTGTACATTACTCAACATGATCAGTTTCCACATGTCTTACATGTCTTCACCCATCATCAAATATTTCACAATTAGCTCTTACAAATATTAATGCCTGTCATTGGAATCCATCATAACCGCTTCAGTCATGATTACTGTTACCCAAATTTTTCACATGCGGGATAGCAGTTCTAATAGTAAAGTAAAATTTGCATAAAGATACATTCCTTTAACATTACTATTTAGCCAATACAGATGAATACATTACTATTAAATTCATATTATCAGATTTTATTTGTACTCTAAGTTTTGATGAAATTCACACTTTCATATTCATAAACGATCATTACATTGTGCATTCATACTGAATGTATTAGACAAGTGTTCCTTTAAGGTCATATCTTGCATACTGAAACTCAGAGGACATATGAAGAAAAGAAAGTAAGAAGGAAGCATGATGAAGTCTAGGGTCTATGTATTGCCTTTAAGAGGTCTTCTAGTTTCTGGAGTTGTTCATCTGCATCATCTGAAGTCTTTTATGTCTTGGTCTTATCTCTGTCTGTCCTGCATCCTACATCTTCTGTTGGTCCTGTTTCCTGCATCATCATGGTGAAAAAGATGTTAGATCCAACTGGATCTAAGCAATACATAAAAGACTAAAAATACCATGCATCAGTCAAACTTCATGAATTGCATATTTACTGATGATATCAATGTAACAGCAAGATATGCATTTGCATTGACAAAATAATAATATCAGAAAAACATATCCTTATGAAATCCTGTGCTATATTAGAAAATGATGCAATGGATGTCACGAGCCTGTGCTCGAACTTCACATAAGGAATTATATGCAAAAGGATGGTTGATATCTCAGAAGGTTTTTTCTCATGTACATAAGAAGGATGAGGTGCAGACATATGAAGGTGCAAAAGATGCTACAGAAAGGACATGAACAAAGAAAGCTGGTGAATTGCAGAATTGAAAGACTCTGAAGATTCACTGTTTTTATGCAATTAATGGAAAGTGTGAAAATGTTGTTACAGTAAGTGCTTCTTCACATATATCTGGCTTCTATACATTTTTTAAAGTTCACTTGTAGGATCTAAGTTGAAATCTCATACATAAAGATTATGCATAAACTATGTTAAATGAGAAAATGCTGATAGAGTAAAAGCATGGAACAAAAAATGTGAAAACTGCAAGTTGGACAGAAATTAATAGTCTCAGATCATCATGGGTGTGCACATACAGAGAAAAAACATAATGGAAAAAGTATTACAAGATATTCATAAGCTTCATTAAATAAGACTATGCTTGATCATGCTGAGATATTGCAATACATAATATGTTTTAGACCAACTGTTGAGACAGTTTTCTTTTTGCAAAGTTTACATCTCATATAGATGTTTTGAAATGATGAACATTCTTGATAATAGAATAGGGCATGTAATATTGATAAGAATTGTATATGCAGAATGGGTTTACTGTTCTGAAGTAAAATCCATGGGAGTCACGAGCCCATGCTTGAACCCCATGGGTTTGTTCTTTCCTAGGTATACTTCAAAAAGAAAATAGTATATTCTTACATGAAAGAAAATAGTATATTCAATATATCTGTGTGTATATTATTATTAAAATATGTTCGATAATATTAGCAAAACTGTAAGCTAATGTGTTTTTTAACATATATTGCAGTTTAAATTTTATGTGTGTTTCTTTTTCAGACAGTGGAGTGCCATCCAACAGAAGCATATGTTGTGCTCACTACATGTTTGTATTTGAAGACAACAGTAATGATGTTTTTATTAAAACATTCAAACAATGAAAATCCTGTGTTTCACTTCAAAGTTGAGACAAGCATTAAACCGACACCTTCAAGTGCAAAGCCGCCATGAGAGAATGACAGTGAAGGATTGACAACAGGCAGTGTTGCAGTAATGGGTTTTAGAGTAAACATATACTTGTTTTGAAAGATGTATGTGGGTTTTAACTATAGTCAAACATCAGACAGAGAGTACCGACATACATCAAAACACTAAGCAAGTGGAGATCATATTAATGCAGAGAGTAGAGAATGAACAAACAACAGAAGGAGTTGACTTATCTGTATGTGCGAGGAGATGTGTCTTCATGTTTCCAGTCATGATGTAGCAACTCGCACAAAAAATGTGAAGCTTATGACTGAAAGATGTCATGAAGATAAAACTAAATGTATACACTGCATCTTTCAGTCATAAGCAACATTTTTCAAAAATGCTGAAGAGAGTCACAGTTTCCAAAAAACCCGCATGGTGGTCACGAAAAAAATAGTCAGAGTTTGGTTATGTTGCCCGCGGGTCTGAAGGAGTGTTCCAGCAGTGGTGGTATTTCATTATCACACTACAAACTGGGGATAAGTCCGAAGATACAGCTGAAACTACAGTTTGAAAACAAACCAGTTGGCATCTCAACTACATCTCTGGACCACTCCAAGATTGCAGTGGTGTTTAATTCCAAATGCAGTGGTGGTGATCACAAACAGAGAAGAACTCCCCGAGTCTTCATTATACACTGCAAGTTCAAAACCCGCGATGGAGGTAAAACAACTAAGTTGTAAATCATTATTCAGCGCCATGTGTTATGGCATAATATCAAAAAAATATCCCAACATCAAATCACATGTAAGTAAACTTACAGTTGGGGCCCGTGTTCAAGCAAACATCAGATCAAAAGTCGTGGCCTTTGAAGTGAGATTCAGAGAAAAAGATGCCATGTGTTATGGAAAACAAAACTACATCCTTTCCTTCCTATTAAGAGCTCGAAATAGAAGTTCTTTCCCAAAAAACACGGCGGATTTCATTGCAGATGATCATGGTTTTGAAACCAACATGGTGGCACTACAACATAAAACCCTAAGATGCAAAGTGAGTCGATGAACAGATGCAATGTGTTTTACTCAAAACTGAAGTTTGCTGATAGATGAAGTAAATGCTATGTCTGTGCCAGTGCATCAACATCCCTTCTACAAAGACACATTGGTACTTTTAAGTGCCACGACATACTGCAACTGTCTTTTCCTTGAAGATGGTCATATCGACAGCAAACTCAAACAAACTATAGTTACCTCCAATGCTCGGGTGTGGTGTCGACAAAGTTTATGTGTGGTTATGATGTCGAGTAGTGGTTAGGGTTATGTCCCTCTCGAGGTGTAGGTTAAGTGGGGTTTTAGAGTTTGAATATCATGTATTCAAATTAGGTTGATGAATTTAGCAATGGGATGTATCATGTTGATAGACCTCAGGGGTGCTATTATTAAGGCAAGATTTGGGGGAGTTGATTATGAGTTTAGTGTCTTGCTTATGGTAAGATGGTTTTGGAGGGAAGATTTTTTTTTGGAATAAGCCATGTTGGCTATTTAGTAGAGGATTGGGATTTTTTTTGTAGGGGGGTCAAATTAGTGGAAAAGGAGCTTTAGTGAATTTCTGATTCCTACTGCTGTTGATTCATTTTTTCTTTGTATTCCAGTTAAGTCCATGCTTGTTATTTTCGGTTGTGTGAAAGAGGATTTCATCATTCCTTGCCATTGCTCAGGATTTCATACATGTAACTTATATACAGATTTTGAGAAGAATATAGTGGCCCCAATTTTTTACATACTTCTTATTGTGTTCATTTGTTCAAAGTTCCTTTTCAATTTTCTGCATATAAGAGTAATACCTTTGGAATATATTTTAGTGAATTATATTGATTCCTATTCTATATTACAGAATATAAGCCTTTTGCAAAATCTGCATGTTGTTAATGGTAAAAGTACTACTTGTGGTCAAACCCTAGTTGTCACCTTCCAATTAACCTATGTATTGAGAAGTGAATGATAGTGCAGAGATCCATTAGGGTATGATAAGTGTATGTCAGTTTGAAGCTTCAAAAGAATATGAATCTCCTTGGTGTATCACCTTTTTTATGCAAGTTCAATTTTAAATTTCTCTCCCCTTTTATCAGTTAAATTTCCAATCAGGAGGTGATATTCCATATCAGAAAGGAACCGGCCTAGAATCCAGAGATTCTTACTCATCCATAGTTCACCCACAGCTAGAGGAAGTTTCCATTGTCAGATAGAATTGCCATGAAGCCTTAATGCTTGATTTAGGGTGACAATTCTAATCCTGAACAATTACCTTACACATTGTCCAAAGTGCCGACATTTGGAAAATAAACTCTACCACAGAAAAGGGATGCCTAGATCCACCTAGGCCAAGTTTGATCATCCTTGTCATCTTCCAAGTGGAGTGAAAACACAACATGTCCACTCAACTAGATGACAGAACGAATATCAAACCTAAATACATTATTTGCAAACAATTAATTATAAAACAAATAATATCAAATGTAAGGAGATATACAAGGTTGAGACCTATTCATAACATTCTCCCACTTGTCAAACACCTTGTAAGAGCCAAAGGAAATAATAGGATTTAACTGCTATAGGCTGAGAGACCCATAGACTCTGAACACCATCTGAACTTCTCTGTGCCCACAGGTTTTGTCAATACATCCGCAACATTCTTTACTGTATCTACCTTCTCCAAACTTACCTTTCCATCCTCTACCATATCTCTCACAAAGTGAAACCGCACATCAATGTGCTTGGTTATAGCATGGAAAGTTGGATTCTTCACAAGGAAAATAGCACTCTAAATGTCACAAAAAATTGTAATCTATCCTGCATTAACACCAACATCCAAACACAGTATCTTAAGCCAAATGGCTTCCTTACAAGCATGAGTAGCTGCCATGTAATCTACTTCTATCATGGACAAAGCAACCACATGTTGTCGCTTACTCATCCAGCTGATGGCACCACCAAACATAGTGAACACATAGGCACTGGTGGATCTCCTACTGTCAATGTCACCTACCTAATCTGAATCCACAAACCCACGAATACAAACTGAATGCGGAGCTCCAGAAGAGTTTCCATGATAGCATATGGAATACTCTAATGTACCCTTCATATATCTAAACACTCTCTTAACTGCATCCCAATGTAACCATCCAGGTTTAGTCATAAACCGACTCAGGACTCCCACTGCTTGGGCAATGTTTGGTCTAGTATAGACCATAGCATACGTAAGGCTGCCAACTGCACTCGCATAAGGTACTTTTCTCATGTCCTCCACCTCACTAGGAGATTTTGGACAATCATCCATAGATAGCTTTGTTCCCATAGAAACAGGAACACACAATGGTCTGCAATCTGCCATGCTAAACGTGTCCAAAATAGACTTCACATAGTTACTCTGACTCAACCAAAGTTTTTTGTTAGATCTACTTTGTTGATTTCCATTCCCAAAATATACCTGGCTGCCCCTAGATCTTTCATCTCAAATTGTGCTGACAACTGAGACTTCAAATCAGAAATCATACCCATACCCTTCCCAATCAACAACATATCATCAACATAAAATGCAATAATAAGAAGTCAATCATTGTCAACTTTGAAATAAACACAATGATCTGATTTCGATCTCATAAAACCAATCGACAATACAAAGGCATCAAATTTAAGGTACCGCATCCTAGGAGATTGTTTCAAACCATACAAAGAATTCTTTAATCTGTAAACCAAAGAATCTTTACCTTTCTGAATATAGTGCTCAGGCTGTGACATATAGACCTCTTCCACCAAATCACCATGAAGGAAAGTTGTCTTCACATCCATCTGTTCTACCTCTAAATCATATGATTCTGCTAGAGATAAAAAAAATCTAATGGATGTAAGCTTTGAAATAGGAGAGAATATTTCACCATAATCAATTCCCTCCACCTGTGAATACCCCTTTGCAACCAATCCGACCTTGTACCTCTCAACACTTCCATCTGCACAAAATTTCTTCTTAAACACCCATTTGCTTCCAACAGGTTTATGTCCTTTAGGAAAAGGTACTAGGTCCCAAGTTTTGTTCTTCTCCAATGAAGCCATCTCATCATCCATGGCCTTAATCCAGGAACCTACATCTTCCATACCTATAGCCTCTTTCATAGATCTAGGCTCATCAGTGTTTGTAATCAAGGCATAAGCACAACTAGAATCTAACATAGAAAATCCAAACCTCTCTAGTTGCTTTCTTTCTCTTGTGGATCTCCTCAAGGGCTAAGGTTGAGGTTTTTCTACCTCTTCTTCTAAATTTTCAAAGCTACTAGAGCTCTCCTCATCATCAGATCCATCACGGTGTCTCTATTCAGTCTTCTTAGGGGTAGGAGGCAACTGAACAACATCTTCTTTCATTTCTTTTTCATCTGACTGTAGCACAATAGGAGAAGGTGTTAGCTCTCTAAAAATAACATTTCTTCTATACAACACCTTACCAATCGCAAGATCCCAAAGCTTGTATCCTTTCACTCCAACACTGTAGCCAATGAAGATACATTTTACAGCCTTGTTTTCCAACTTAGATCTTCTCTCATTAGGCACATGTGCATAAGCTTCACAACCAAAAACATGAAGATGTCTAACTGAAGGATTCTTACCAGACCACACCTCCATGGATGTCTTACCAACAAGAGCTGATGTAGGAGATTTGTTAACTAGATAGCAAGCAGTGGCCACAACTTCATCCCAAAACCTTTGTTCGAGGCTAGCTCCACTAAGCATACTCCTAGCCTTCTCCATCAATGTCATGTTCATTCTTTTTGAAACTCCATTTTTCTATGGGGTATAAGGAGTTTTCTTATGCCTCTCGATCCCTTGTTCTTTACAGAACTATTCAAACTCTGTCGAATGAAACTCACCACCATTGTCAGTTCTCACACACTTAATTCTTTTACCAGTCTGATTCTCTACAAGAGCTTTAAATTCCTTGAATCGACTGAAAACATGTGTCTTTCTTTTAAGGAAATAAATCCATGTCCTTCTACTGTAATCATCTATAAAAGATACAAAATATACAGATTTGGAGAGTGAAGGAACTTTAACAGGACCAAACACATCCGAATGGATAAGATCCAAAATACTAGAAGACTTGGGAGAACTAGAGTAAAACTGAACACGATTTTGCATACCATAAACATAGTATTCGTAGAAGTCAAACTTGAGATTACAATAATTTATCCCCTTAATGAGGTTCTTATTTTTTAGGGTTCTGAGACCCTTCTCACCAATGTGGCCAAATCTCATATGCTACAACATTGTCTTTTCTGTAGGAAGTTTGCCTTCCAAAGTGTTAGCACCCTTAGGTACACTTGCTGCACTACCATCGAAACCCATTACCACAAAATTCTTCTCTGTTGGTTCAGATGGTGGAGATGAAGTGACTACTTCTCTCTTCCTTGAGATAGAAGAACTATTGCACTATGAAGTGCAAGAATCCAGTTGAAACAGGGTACCTCTCCTAGTACCTTTTGCGAGCACCATAGATCCTCTAATCATCTTGCATCCTTCTTTTGAAAAAAAAACTTGCAGACCTGCATCATTCAGCATACTTACAGATAACAAGTTTCATGCCAAACCTGGGATGTGCATTACCCCATTGATCCCCTTTACTCGTCCATCAGGGAATCTGATAGTGACTCTTCCTCGTCCAACTATCTTTAGGTGAGAATCATCACCCAGGTACACCTTTCCACCGTCGAACTCCTCATACTTTGAGAACCAACTTCAATGAGAGGTCATGTGAAAAGAAGAACCCGAGTCAATCAGCCACACATCATTAGATGCATGAGTGGTCAAGGCTGCGACAAAAGCATCGCCATCTTCTTGAGATTTTTTAGAATATGAATTTGGTCTTTTCTTCTTCTTCTTTGTCTCTTTGCAGTCCTTATGGAAGTGCCCAATCGTACCACAATTCCAACATGTTACCTTAGACTTTCCAGGAGTCTTCAATTTCCCACAGGATTTGGATCTACCCTTATTTGACTTCTTGTTAATTTTCTTTCCTTTGTCTTTGGATCTACCACAAACAACAAGGGCTTTCTTGGTTGAATCAGAGGTCTTTCTTCACATCTCCTCAGATAGCAGTGAAGACACCACATCATCCATTTGGAAAGTGACAATAGTACTCCCAAGGGCCATCACAAGATAGTCCCATGAATTTGACAAGGAACATAGCAGGGTCATACATCGATCCTCCTCCTCCAACTTGACACCAGTTTATGTCAACTATGCAATTAGCATGTTAAATGCATTCAGGTGATCTACAATGGATCCTCCTTCTTCCATTCTTAGAGAATACTGATTCTTTCTCAGGAACAATCTGTTCACCAAGGACTTGGCCTGATACATAGACCCAAGCCATGTCCACAATTTGTTTGTGGTCTTCTCATTGAGAACATGTAGGAGAACATAATCTACTAGATAGAGTGTAATGAGGCCCTTAGCTTTCTGATCCTTGAGATCCCAATCTACTTGAGGCATGTTTACTGGTTTGATATCATTATCAACTGCCTCCCATACATCACGGTCTATGAGCATGTCTTCCATCTTGAGTTTCCACAACTCAAAGTTTGTGCCATTGAAATTTTCCACCTCCATTATACTATATGAAGAACCTACCATCTCTTCCTGCAATAAGGTTATGAATACTCTACAACAATACTCCCACTGAACTGGATATTAGCTCAAAAAACCCGTACCCTAACAAATAGAACCAAAACTAGCCAGGTTTTGATACCAACTAAAAGGAAACTAAGTGTGCAAAAAGCAGTTCCCTACGCTAAACTCCCAAGAAGAGGATCATGCAAATTCAGATTTAACCCTTATCAATTACAGAATGATAATAAAATAACATGCATACATAGAAAAATGAGAATGACACAATGATTTACCCTAGGGAAAACCTTTCTGTAAAAAACTCCAGCACTCCAAAACCTGCACAATGTATTAATCAAAACTATTATTGTTTACAATACACTTGCAATGCAAGTTCTTCTAGGAGATAATCGAAACTTGAAGACAAATCCGACAGCATAAAAATGTTCCAACAATACACTTCCTTCTCTTCTGATTTGCAACCCTAAAAACACTTATATCATGCGCTTCCCTTTTTAGGGCATCATCCAAAAGGCAGCCGTATTAGGATTTTACCATTCTCCAAGAAAATAGGAACCTGAAATTTTTTTTCGGGTGATGCCCCGAACCCCATGGTTGCATAAGAGTGTACAGTACTCAACATGATCAGTTTCCACATGTCTTGCATGTCTTCACCCGTTATCGAATCTTTCACAATTAGCTCTTACAAATATTAATGACCGTCATAGGAATCTGTCATAACCATTTCAGTCATGATTACCTTACACATTGTCCAAAGTACTGACATTTGGAAAATAACCTCTACCATAGAAAATGGATGCCTAGATCTACCTAGACCAAGTTTGATCATCCTTGTCATCTTCCAAGTGGAGTGAAAACACAACATGTCCACTCAACTAAATGACAGAACGAATATCAAACTTAAATATGTTATTTGCAAACAATTAATTATAAAACAAATAATATCAAATGTAAGGAAATATACAAGGTTGAGACACCTTATTCCTAACAGTTGACAATATCCATTGGTTGTTGGAAGTATCGATTGAACAATTGTGGTTATTGGTACGTTGTGAGTAAAGTATTAATGGCTTTGGTTGTATATGTAGAAGAAGTTCAATACGTATATTATTGGTGCTCTGTGTCAAGTGTACTTGATTCTACTTATGGATTAAATTTTTTGGTATACTTGTATACTCTTGGTGTTTGGAGTTGCATGGTGTTTTCTATTGGTACATGTTGACTGTTGTTCTTATAGTGTTTTTCAAGCTATTTTTGATATTTGGAATTTCTTGTAGTTCATCAGAAGTTTTGGTATTGTGCTCATATCTTGTTCTGAATAGGTTTTATCAATTCTCATCTATTGGTTGGTTCAAAATTTTTATTGTTCCAAACATGGTCTTGGTTGTTGCATTCTGATGGTTCTAGAATTTACTTATATTTTTTAGTGAAAGTAATATGAAGCATGTACATATTAAGGGTGACCAATATTTAGGTCACATGGTAATGTATTGTAAATATATCTTATGTATGACCTAGATCTAGGGTCCGTGGTAGTGTGTTGAATATAATTATAATATCTTCTTGTATTGTGGCTGACACATTCTTTTGGTGTGGCTGACATGTGTATGATTGGGTAATTGTATAAATAAAGAAAACCCTTTTGTATCTGAGGTGTGTGTGTATATGGAGAGATAAAATTAAAAGGTGTGAAAATAGATGTGCAAGTTGGAGACAGAGAACACAAGGTGATATAGTGTGATTATGTTTCAGTATATCGGGAAGTATAAATGTGAAAGACGTCAAGTGACACAAAGAGAAGGTTGTATATACTGTGCTGTAGAAGTTTGATGTATGCAGGAAGAATTTCAATATCAGATCTCTTTTTTCGGTAATCTATATGCTATCAATTGAAACTATTTCATGCATAGTAAAATGCAATTCTATCAATTCTCACTTTATTTAGTAAATATCTTTTGTATTGGCAGTTATCCATATTCTTATTTTAGGGTAGTTAGCTCGATCGGTAGTGAGCCAACCCATGGTGAGAAAAATGACAGTGAGCGCTTGTAAAAATCACCTTAATCGGTGTTCATTTCATGAGAATCAATTTCTCTGTGGTTTTTCACAATTTGTCTTTCCACATTAATTCTAGTGTTCATTATGTTGATGGTTTTGTGCTTTCATGGTTATATATGTTTTAAGTTTTAGAATATTTTAAGCATATAGCGATAGAAGATAAGTTAATATATCTACATTTGTTTTGAATGGTATTTGTGTCTACCGATTTAGTAAAAGTTTTTGAAGTTGTTTATGAATAACTGATTCACCCCCTCTCATTTATTCAGTATGTTCAATAATTGGCATAAGATCTTGCAGATAGAGCTCAACCGTGTGAGGGAGATCTTGGTTGTTTGAACAGATGGAAGGAGGATATTATATTGATGAGGATTGACAAATCATGATGAGCGATATTGAGAGTACCAAATAAAAAAATGAGTTGAAAGAAAACCTGAAGGAAGTGAATACATGTATCAGTAAGCTGAGGAATTAGATTAAAAAATTTTACACAATGTAGGAGATATTAGTTAGGAATTGAAGGAATCAAAAGAAAACATGGTAGAATTGGAGAATATATTGAGTGACAAGAAACAAAGCAAGGAATTCATCAAAAATGGGTTAAAGAAGAAAATGTAAGGTTGAAAGAAGACCAGAGATGAATTTAAGATTGTAATAGAGGAATAGAAGAAATCTTAAGAAAATCTCAAGAATATTATCAAGATAAAGTCAGAAAAAAATGAGAAGTTGGATTTGGAATTGAAGAAGCTAAGATCTGAAGCTAAAGTGTGTGAGAGTAGTACCATTTTGGATCAATTATTATCCCTACAGAAGAATCATAAAGATAAAGAAGGAATAGGGTTTATTGGTGAATGTTTAGATCTGAAAGACAAAGGAAAAGAAAAGATAGTTGAAGTTGAAGCGATGTCTAAGGAAGCTTGAAAGATCAAGAAGCATAATACTTCTACAAGAAGTCCACTAGTAAGGAAACTGAACGCTCAAAGGTACTTATATTTTAACGATTGTTGTCACATTTTCAATAATTTTGGTCATAAGGCAGTTGATTGTAAGATGAGAAAGGAACATAAGGCTAAATGTTTTAGTTGTCATAAGGTCGTTCACAAAGCAAGTCAATGCAGAAGTCAAGTTTCTAAATTAGATAAGAAGATTGGAATGAATAATATCTTTCATTGGAATTTATTGTATCATAACTATGGTCACAAGGCTAATCAATGTAGATCTAGAATTTAGTTAGTGATATAAGGTTAGAGGAATTTTAATTACTTAAAATGTGGTTAGATTGGTTATTATGCTAAGACATGCAGATCTGGTGGTGCTTTGGTAAATGGTGGAGAAAGGAATAATGTTTCAGTTTAAAAAATGGAAGTTTGGAAAAAGACTAGAGATGAATTTAAGATTGTAATAGAGGAATGGAAGAAATAATAAGAAAATATCAAGAATATTATCAAGATGAAGTCAGAAGAAAATGAGAAGTTGGATTAGGAATTGAAGAAGCTGAGATCTGAAGCTAAAATGTGTGAGAGTAGTACCAGTTTGGAATAGTTATTATCCCTATAGAAGAGTCATAAAGATAAAGAAGGATTAGGGTTTATCAGTGAATATTCAGATCTGAAGGACAATGTAAAAAAAAAGTGTTAGAATTAATAATCTTTCCTTGGTGTATTATTTAAATATGGATAAACCAAGGTATCCTAAAATTTAATTTTTTCTGTAGTCCAAGTGAGAGGACAACTCATTTCTTTTATTTCCTTTATTAAGGAGATTATCTTATTCCTCCTTAAGAGGATTCTCACACTTGGCACACACTTAATATGAATGTGACATTCATAGAACATGAGACTTACGTTCTAACTCCATCACTCATCTCTATTTAAGATATGCTCCTCTCTCATTTCTCATAATGCAACAATGAAGAGTGATCTATGATGAAGATATTGTAAAGAGTCTCTCTCTCTCTCTCTCTCTCTCTCTCTCTCTATCTATCTCATTTTTAGGTTTTTTACTCATTCATATTATATAAACAAGGGGTTTTTCTTATTTTTTCCCCTTTCAAAATACTTGTCTCATTGTGTTGATCTTGGAGCATCTTGATGGTTTTGGTGATAGATCTTGAAGCTATCTCTCATTCATTGTATTTTTGGTAAAATAGTTCCTTTTTGTTCACTCACTTGGATTTTTTCCTTTAGTTCTTTTCATTTTTATATGTTT
Source organism: Thuja plicata (assembly GCA_018584345.1). Classification (NCBI taxonomy): domain Eukaryota; kingdom Viridiplantae; phylum Streptophyta; class Pinopsida; order Cupressales; family Cupressaceae; genus Thuja; species Thuja plicata. Next base: position 2,099,568 of record MU223046.1, on the reverse strand, counting down.
CTTACATGGTATCAGAGCGGGTTATTCCTTTTTTTGAGTGTTTGCATGAAGGTATCATTTGAAGGATATCTTGTTTGAGAAGAAGAAAGCCTTTTTTTTCTTTGTTGATTGATTAACTTCTTGTGAAGGTCTTTCATTATTTGTAGATCTAACATTTGTTGCAGCTCTTTCTTATCTCCTTTGTTACTTTAGATCTGGTTTTAGTATCTTATGACTTTTGATTTCTATTAGATCTCTTTTAAGTTTTCTTTCTAACCCTCTTTGGATGGCTTGTCATCAGAGAGTATAGTTTCTTTTTTGTGGTTTGGACAGTTCACCACCAAGACCATTGCATATTTATTATTATCTTGATATCTTCATTTTAAATCTCCATGTTTATGGTTGTACCTCTATTGGGAGACCGCACGGGTTTACACATGCATATTAATGGTTCTTATTGAACTAATGAACTGCAGGGAATACTTTTGTCCTAAAAATCTGTAGGTTTCTCCTCATAATCTCTTTGTTAGTTTCTCTTTGTCTGCGGTTTATTGAATGGTATCTCATTCTCTTTGCATTAGATATCATGCATAGATAAGAGAGAATCTGAAAAAACCACGATCTGGGTTTTGTGTAGAACCATCCAATTTAGTTATTATGCAAGTAGTTTTCCAAAATTCACCCACATTTGAGAGAAACACAAGGTTCTTTACTAACATTTTTTATAGTTTTGTAGGGGTACCTTAATCATTATTCATATCTTAGTTAGTATCACTATTTTCATTCATGTTTTTGCTTGCAGATTTATATGTCTCATTTTCTATCTAATCTTGTTATATCTATGTATTATTGTTTTTTGGTTTCTTGGTATATTTTTAAAAAAATTTCCTTATGAAACATTTCATCCATCTTATATTACATTCAACACTCTCCTTTGCAGAGATCTTTCCTTGTGCAGCTCTTAAACCATCAATTTTCATTACTTTTATGCAGCATGCTCAAACATTTCCTCTTAGCTTCCCTCATAGCATTTCATCTCCTTCATTCTGTGCTTCCTCCCTTCTCAAGTAGCTAACTTGCTGCTCATTTTCCCAGCCCTCCTACAGCCCCTCGCTCTTCCACACAACACTTCCATTGATTTATATGTTTACGCTTCCCCTTTACCTCTTATCTATGCAACACCTTGTCTTATTAGGCAGCCTGCTATGTAGATGCTTCCCTTACCTTCTGTTATCATTTTAGTTGCACACTAAATTGGTAAATTGATTATTATCTTGCATGGGATTATGAATTCTATAGTTGTTTTAAGTTTCAGAATTGTTCAAATTCAGAGAGAGAAAGTATACATGCAGCCTAGCAACTATAAACAACATAAGGATTTCATAAAGGTACATATATTTCAAACTACTATTTGGATATTGAAGACAAAATACCTTATTATTGCATTCATGATTAACACTGATAATGTTCTAAGTATTGATCAGATTTAAAACTTTCAAGTTCATAAATTGATCATTACATTGACATTCAAACTAAATGTAATAAACAAGTATTCCTTCAGGGTTACATCTTTCATATTGAAAAAACTTAGAGAAGTTATCCAATTCTGAAAACAAGATAGAAGCATAGAAGGTTTAGGGAGCTAGGAATTGCCTTGGAGAGGTCTTTTGTATTCTGGTAACTGGTCATCTAAATCTGCATGTCTTCATGTCCCTGCCTGAAACTTTCTGTTAGTTCCACATCCTAGGCCTAGGATATTCTTTTGTTTTTTCCCTGCATCATGGAGAGAAAGTAGTTAGATCCAAATTGGATCTAAGAAACACATAGGTACCTAAAACAACATGCTGCTATCAAGTTTTCAGAACAATACATTTATGTAAACATCAATGCAATAACAAAGTATACATCTGTAATAACCAAATAAAGTATCAAAGGGATATGATTTTATGAATCCTCTTACTGCATATAGTTGTTATCTTGCATTGTTCAAGAGTTTCCATTTAGAAGAACAGGAAAATCTGAATCAAAGGGACTTGGGTCTTGTACCTGAGAACCCTTTTTAGATCATCCACACCTTAGGTTAGTAGTTCCAACCAGAAGACCAACGTCCATACATAAATGCCATTTTCATATGACATTTACATACAGATATTGACTAACTGATTGAAACTACTAATCTAACATAATTTTAAAGTGGTGTGTGCAAGAAAGAGAAAACACAAAAATGCAGGAGTTCACAAGTTACAGAAGAGGAATGCAGAAATACAGTGGGTGTCACGAGCCCGTGCTTGAACCTCACTGGATTAAGGATGCATGATATCATAAGTTAAAAAAAGGAAAGATGACACAATAAGTAATAGCAATGTTGTTATAGGAGATACATATGAAATGAAATGATACAGAGTGTTCCTAATTGAAAGATGTTACAGCAAACAAGAAGCAAACTTGCAGATTAAATAAGGTAACATTGTAACTTATCACTGTATGAAGCAAGCATGAGATATTAGGGAATGCTGGTTTGAACTATGCATATGAAAAGCATCAAATGAAATAGTGCACAAAGATAGGACAGCCCAACAGATAACACAAATGCTGTTTCAAAATAGAGTGCTACAAGGAAGGGGATCAATTGCAATTAGAAATGAGTTAACACTATATTCCATTATTGCACAATGAATATTAAATATAATGTTGTTTGAAGTGTGCATATGTAGAAATTGAATAAATAGTGCAAATCATTAAATGCAATGCATGATTATACAGAATTGATCAAATAACAGTGCTTATGCAATGATGTAAAAAGAAAAAAAAAACAATGGTTACACATTCATCAAGAAATAATGTTGTTGTTGTTTTTTTTTTTTTTATGATATTATTCATGATCAAGTACCAGTATATGACGGAATGGATAAGTATAGCAGAACTGTGCAGATAAACAGGAGATGGGCATATTCAATGATCGGGCTATGTTTCATAAGTTCATTTGAGTAAAGCTTGAGTTCATCTATAAGAAACTCCAGACAACATGCATAGGTTTACAAACTCAAAATCTGTAGTAGAGAAAAGTGTAAACAACAAGTTCAAATAAAGATGCTCGTATTAGATACATGAAGACAACATGAAAATTGAACTCAAGACAAGATGCAGACAAAACAACATGTTTCCAGTACATCAATGATAGCACAAACTCTATATTCTATTTTTTTTATTTTTATTTTTTTTAGACATGAATACACAACATGCTTTAAAGCCACAGTTCAAACTACAGCTTCAGTGGAGACCAAATCCAAGAAGAAGTCTGAGATCATCTATAAATAACTACAGACTTTATTGCAATAGTTTCATCATTAGATTATAGATTTATCGATACTCAAAGAAAAGCCATGTGGATATTTAGCATAGGCATGCAAAGATGGAGTTGGCAGATTTAAAACAAAAACCCAGAATGATTTGCAAAGAAATGTGGATACACATATGTAGTTTAAGTTCAAAATATGCTACAACAAGTTACAACAACATGCGAAGTGAACAAATGAAAGGGTAACTTATCTGTAAGTTGAATTCGAGCTCCATATTTCATGTTTGGAAAAACACCATTATTCATGGCATAATAAAGAACCGTGTGGAGCCCGAGTTCCTTTCATGCAAGCTTCAAAAATTCAAGACCAAGCTTACAGTGGTTTAGCCAATCACTCTAGTTTGAAATGTTGCAGACTGAGTGCAAGCAATAGAAGGCCGATTTAGGTACAGAAGCGGAGTTTCTTAAGAGAGCCTGCGGTGTAGACCATAGGAAAGCCCAAGTTCTATTTCAAAATGCATGGACAACATCGTGTATCATGGCATTTAAAAATTCCCAAAATCATGTGGAAAGCAGTGCCATAGTGATGATATGGAAGTCATAAATCAAATGGAGGCCAAACTTTAGAAGAAAGTCCGCACACTAAAAGAAAACTCGTAGATAAGAGAAGAGAGCCCGCGGCAAGATAAAAGCTTGAGCTCATAAACATAATAACATCACATTAGAAATAGCTTCAAATCAAGGTCCTGAGATATATGTTTTCCATATTATCAGCCAAAGATAAATGAAAAAACTATAGTATGTTATAAAGAACAACACTCCAGATACCGAATGGTGAGCTCTAGCCAAGCATATACGGATTCAAGCAAGGAAACTATGAAGATCATCGAAGACAAGGAGTTTCCTTAACAGTAAACCGAGCTTCTTTGAGAGTCTTGCCAGAGTCGAGCTAGGGTTTTGACTCTTCCTGATTCTTCTCTAAGAAGTAAACAATAACACCAGTCTTGAGGAAAGATAGATGTCTTTGATTTTTTGGAGTCCGCACTACTGCAACATTAAATGCCATTAAGGCATATGTCCCAATCCTGCAGGCCTCAAGATTTCAAGCAAGTGCCACCTCACTGCTATATTCTCACATATTGTAGCAAGAGGGAAGAGTGGTCATGTCGACCTTCTTCCACTCAGTTCTTCTTAGACTTAGGGATTAATTTCTTTAAGTTAGTGTAGGTTTGATATTTTGAATTTCATTCAAAATTAAATAAAATAAATATTGGTAAAACAATGTAAAAAGGGGATTTATATCCTTTATTAAAACCAATATTTAGGTCACTAGTCATGGTGATAGGCTTAGATTTTCAAATTTAAGTCTAGGGCTATATTTTAGGCATGGATTATGCCTTAAAACTAGGGATTGGAGAGATCATAAAGGGCTTGTTAGAGGCTATATCTTAGGGACACAATTTGAGGCTAAAAATTAGGGATACCTTTCTGTTTGGAAGCACTTTTTTAGGGGGGGATCTCATTTTTGGAATTAGCCTTACAGGCTATATATTCAAATTTCTTATTCATTAAAAAGGGTTCAGAATTTTGGGATTTTGAGGTATTAGTGAACACATTTGTTCCTTTGCCCATTTTATTGGTATTTTGTAACCATTATGCAGATTTGAGAGATAATAAAGCTAGCTTCACCATTCATACATATTTTTTGAGTCTTGCATCTACCCTTTTCAAGTTTTTCTGCATTCAAGTGTTTATCTTTTTTAGGCATAGATTAGTGAATTATTACAGATTCATATTCTAAAATCTAAGATTTATCCTTTTGCAGAAAGTTATCTTTTTTTTGGTTGAATTTCTATCATTAGTGGTACCAAACCCTAATAAGGAATTGTAAACCATCCTAGATGTTGAAAAGTGGAATTATTTGCATAATTTAGCAGTGTGTGTCTTGTAGGTTCAGTTTTGCAAATTTTTATAAATCTGCATCCATTTTTGGTGTATCACCTTTCCTAATTAGTTTTCTTCATGTCCCAAATTTTCCTTCTCCCTTTTCCCAAAACCATAGAATTTAGTATTAGGTGATATTTCAAATCCAACGGGAACTGGCCTAGAATTCAAAGATTCTCTAATCCACCTAGCAGAATGTTTCCATGTTTCAACAGGATGGCTAGATTCTGCATCCAGCTATAGGTACAATCCTGATTGACAACACCTTCCTTTCTCTTCCCACACTGCTCCTTCAACTCCTCTCATAGCTTAAGACCCTTCATTAAAACCAGACTGTACATATCATGCAAACCAGATTAGATCACTGTATAAGAGGATGCCCATATTGGTTTTAATGTTTTTCTTTTGAAGTTCAGATTGCATCAGCTTGAAGGTCTATGTGCCTTTGATCAATTTATTTTGTGCATTTCCTGCAGCTGCTATAGCCATGTGATCACAGTTATGAGATATCTGGTCCATCAGTGATTGTGTCCTATCTATGCTTTGGTGGATGATCATACTCATTCATCATGCTCTTCTTATGCATCACAATTATAATAAAAACAATATTTTCCTCTTTACGCTTATCCTATTTCATCTGCTTGAATGTTTGAATCTTTCCATTTAAAACATCTCTATTTTGTGCATATGTTGCAATTGCGGTAGACATGAGTTTATATCTTTGAAGCATATCGATTTGAGATGTATCCCTCCCCTATTCTTGAAACTTTATTTATACCTCCCATTTGAAGAATTTTTAAAGTTGTAGTCTTCTGACCATTGTAACTTACATTCACAGGCACTGGCATTTTTATTTTTGATTTCTTCAGCTCTGTCTCTTATCTATGTTCAGGATTTGTTACTGCTTCATCTTTAGTCTCTGCTCATCATTTCTTGCATAGAATCAGAGATATTCTCTTATTTCTCTTTTTCATTTTCTTCTAAATTTTTCATCTTCCTACCCTTTCAATCAATCATTTCTTCCTGAATTGTAACTCCTCTAGAGGCTGTCCCTTTTCTAGAAAAGTCAATACTTCTTCAAATTTGGTTCATTTGATTATTGTTCAGACTTGGAATTGTCACCCCAACTCAGGCATTAGGGCTACACGACAATTCCATCTTGACAATGGAAACCTCCTCTAGCTATGGGTGTACTATGATTGAGAAGGAGTCTCTGGATTCTAGGCCGGCTCCTATTGAATTTGGGATATCACCTCCTGATTTGAAACTTGATGGGGAAAAGGGAAAAAGGATTAAAAATGAAAGTGAAAATGGGGTGATACACCAAAACTTGGTTCAGATCTATCAGGATCTTCAAACCGACATTCACAATGACAAGATCACTGAGATTCATTTATCATTCTTTATTCAACATAAAGGTTTACTAGCATTCAACTATTAGGGTTTAAACCACAAACAGTAAAAACTAGCAACAAACTTACATATTCTGCAAAAAAGGCCTGATTTTTGGTAACATAGGAAAGGAATCTGAAAACAATTCACTTTACCAGATCATTCAAAATATGAAACACATAATACAAAAAAGAAGAATAGGAATGGATTTGATACTCAAAAAAATAATGTAATCAGAAGCCTGCTCTATTATCCTTCAAAACCTGTAAAATGGCTACAAAAACATGTAAAAAGGTATATAGGAACCAATGGTTCACTCAAAGAACCTTCTCCCCTGATTCTGAATCCAATGGATGCAAAATGAATAAAAAAAGGTCTACAGGAACCAATAGTTCACTGAAAGCACCTCTTTTCTAAATTCTGAACTCCTAACTATGAATTAAAAGCTTAGATATATAGCCCTCAAGACTAATCTCAAAAATGACATCTCCCTCCAAAACCCTCCTCCTAACAGAAAGATCATCCTAATTCTTAGGCCAAAATCATGCCTAAAACTTAGCCTCCAGTCAAGCCCCCCTCGAAAAGACATATCCCTAAATCTAAGGCATGACTAATGCCTAAAATTAAGCCCTTGAGGCTAATTCCAAAAATGAAACTAACCCTTCCATTTTAGGTCTCCTAATGTTGATATATCTTTTGATTTATATCTTTTTTAAATATATATCAATTTTTCTTCAAAATACATAAAATACCTAAATCAATACTCATAAATCCTAGTCCATAACATAAACCCCAACTAAACTTGCCTAAGAACCATACCTCATAACATAGCCAACACTAAAGTTTAGTCTAATTAAGCCTAACTCAATACAATGCAAATGTAATATCTCCATCAGTAATACCGCGATGGACTCCAATGCTTTATTAAATTTGGCATATGTATTATTACTCATTTCATTTACGCACTTTCTTTGGAGAGAATTTAGGTTTTTTCCTCTTTGTTGTTGGGTGCCGCCATGCTGTGATTTTGGGCTCTTTGTGTTTGACTTGGCTTGTGCTGGAAAATTCTCCTTGGAGAGCTCGGGATTCTAGCTATCTTGCTAGAGTAAACTATCTGTTTTGGATGCCAAGAATCATGGCATTGTCATTGCATATTTTCTCTCCACCACGGGTTCTTTGCATATTTGAACTTTCTATAACTTGAGTTCTGCCATGATATATGGCGCTTTATCAGCCTCTCTCCACTGATCTTTGAGTCTACTACCACTTTATGGTGCTATCGTGGCACTCTAAACTTAGAGAGCTCAGGCTCTTCAACCACGGCCTCTTTGTATGAAAGCCACAGATAAGTCACTCTTCTTTTGTTTTCCTCTGTCTTCTTTTACATGAACATGTTGTTTTTACTCCATAGCTTTTATTGGGATAAGCTTTTATGCATTTAAAATAGACCGAGCCCTATGTATTTTTATGGATGTTGTTCATTAATAAGGAATCTGTCAGCTGCCATGGGTTTCTATATTTGATGTCTTATCTGCATTCTGTTGAACTTCTGTAGCTTTTACCTTGAGTTAACTCCATCTTTATAGCTTCTATGGTCTTTGTCTTTTATAGAGACAATTTTGTTTGTTGTAGGCTGTCATTACCTCTTGTCTGTTAGCAACAACGAACACCATACTTATGCATTGCCATTTTAGTGTTTGTAAACATGCCATAATACATGGAATTTAGCATAAATGTGGAACTCCACCTTGTGTTGAGACTGTATGGGCCACTGTCTGAATACTTTAAATATGTAGTTTCTTTGTGCAGACAATAGAAGTTAACAGCAGGCAAACACACTGTTATTCCATTTTATTTCTATATATGCATATTCTTCCCAACATATACTGCTACTTGACCATGCACAATAGTATGCAACCTTGCATTTATCATCTGATC
>MU223046.1:2059882-2072722 GCA_018584345.1 Thuja plicata | reverse complement strand
AAATTTTACATATCCTCCTTTACATTGGTTTAGGGTTTCAAACTTATCTTTGTCACCAGTCATATGATGGGAACAACCACTGTTAATGATCCAACGATCATTTTTACTCATATAAGAGATTAGTGCAGTTTTCTCATCATCATCAAAATCTTCTTTCATTGCAACATAAACAACTTCTATATCATTGTCATCAGAATTATCAGTGTCATTTTCATAAGTTTCTTCAGCAATATAGAAAGATTTCTTACCTTTATCTTTGTAGTCCTTATATTTCTTGAAGTCTTGCTCATCCTTTCTATCTTTTTATTCTTTGTATTTGTTGTCCCTTTTTTCATCTTTGTCAGGACATCTAGCAGCTATATGACCAATTTTATTGCATAAAAAACAAATAATAGGAAGTTTACCTTTGTATTTTCCTTTTCCTCTGGATATTCTTTTTGCCATAAGTGCTTCAATTTCTTCAAGATCATCATCAGAAGTGTCACTATCACTGTCCACATGTTTCTTTCCTTAGATTTATTAAGAAACAATTGCGATCTAAAAGCAGAATCAATCCCTTGTGGATTATAGTTATCATAATTTGACATTTCAAATGCAGTGAGTCTGCCTATCAGATTTTCCAGATTCAGATTATTGTTAGGAGTACATCTCAATTCTTGAATTGTAGAAACTCTAATAACATATACAGGAAGTAAAGTTCTCAGTACCTTTCTCATAATGGTGTTCTCATCAATTGTTCCATTAGCCCCTCTAATGGCATTTACAACTTCTTTTACTCTACCATACTACTGAATAAAATTATCACCTTCTTGCATTTTCATCTCATCAAACTTACCTCTTAGACTTTCTGATTTATCTCTTAGCACATTTGTGTCTCCACCATAGATAGTTGCAAGTTTGTCCCACATTTTCTTTGCATTTGTGCAACTCTTTATATCATCAAAATCTGAATAGCTCAATGAGGAGGTGATCTCCAACATTGCTTGATTGTGCTCTTGCTTTCTTTTAGTTGTGTAGCTATGAGAGGAGTAGTAGGTGGTACATAGGCATGTTCAATAAGTCACTTAGCATCATCTCCAATACCAACCAAATGTAGTTTCATCAAACTTTTCCATGTAGGGAAGTTATCTTTGTTCAGCTTAGGAACCTCCTTCTTATACATCTTGATCTTTTCGCTCCAAGTACCTTCAAACTATTTTCTGGAGACCAAAGCTCTGATACCAATTGTTAGAATGAATTTAGAATAACTGAGAGGGGAGGGGTGAATCATTTATCCTCAGGTCTAGATGTAGCAAATATAAACTTTCAGTGTTTCAGATCTACTCGGTACAGTAGCATAAGTCAACAACTTTAATCATGCAGTTTACTGTCAATTGAAATTAGCTTGTAGAAACATAACAGTAAAGAAAACCATAAGCCTTCACACAAGTTGAAATAAGTATTTAACATGGAAACCCAATATGGGAAAAACCACCAGTAACATGCACCAAGTTTTCACTCTTTTGAAGTGATGCCCAGTGAGGAGCCAACCCTGTTAAAGGTTACAATAACACACTGCTAGGTGTGACCTGGTTAAAGGATTTAATCACCCTGTCAGGAGTGGCCTTGTTAGAGGAATTAGAACATTCCACTTGAATGTCACATTGTTAGAGGATTTATACAAATGACTGTTAGGTCAACCTTGTTAAAGGATTTAATTGATACAATGGTAAGAAATTAATCAACAGATATGATCTGGTACATACAACTTACTTTGCAATTTAGATCCAATTATAGCTCTAATGTTAACTTACTAGATAGCCTGCATTGTCATTTGAACCTTATGATCTGCTTGGAAATTCGTCAAGCAATCACACATGCAACTCTTTGCTTCTGTATTTTGCCTTCTCTGCTAGAGCATGCCAAACAGTAAATCAACTATGCAAACCTTTTGCATACACATCCACTCTTACACACTTCATGGATAACCCCTTGAGGTTATCATACACCTCTCTGTTCAGGTCAGATAAATATTTTTCCGCTTAAACAAGATCGTAGATCTTAGGTTAGGTCAGATCCAATGGATCATCCCATCTTTGCATTACATTTACTTCTCCAAAGTAGTCTCTAATTAAATCTTGAAACCATGCATTAATTACGGTTACCCATACATTAAATGACATGGATCAATCTTTAATTAACATTACATATCCCAATAAAATTAACTAAGTCAGCCAAAGATCTCAAATCTCATCATTAATCCAATTACTGTAAGTCAGCCAACATCACTGTTTCCACTTAGCAATTTCACGGGTGCTCGACAATGAACAACTTTGCTCGTCACGAACAAATTTACTTGGCACAAGCAACTTTGCTTAGCATAGAACAACCAGAAAAACTATCTTTGAAAGATAAACAACTAATTACTTTGCCAGAGTGCCAACTGATCAAGTACCCTTTTATTTTCCTTAACTCAACCATTCATTTGGTCTTCTTGTTAAATCTTCTTCATCAACAATAGATATGGTATTCAAATAGATAACAATAGTCTCACTAGTTAAGGTTTGACAACAATGACAAAATAACAATTGCTTGCATTGTCACTTTCCAACATGTAGTTCATTTGAACTTACCATTTATGAGACTATTTGAGCACGTTGCAAGGCAATCATTTCTGGCATTCACTAATCGATACGAGAAGGTATTTTTGAATCATTTAAGAGTATTTTGAGAGCATTTCTGGCTACTTTATATTACCGAGCTACATTTGTGAAGAAATATCTAGTCAGGCATGCCCTATTTTGTATTTAACCTATCTTAAGAAGATATGACACCAAGAGTCCAGATATCCACATTGGTTAAGGATACATAATCTGTAACTACTAAGCACAAGATGCCCCCAACGATAACATAAAAAAAAAATATGATGAGAGTGTTAACATCAATCCCTCCATTAGTAATTCTGAATGATGATGTGTATACTTTTATACATTGCAAGATTGAAGATCTTTGTCAAGAAGAAATTGATGTATCATTCAGTAAATTGTGTGTAAATAAGAAATTGAAGGACGAACAAACTCACCTAGAAGTGAAGCATCTAACCCACATAATGAACCTACCAAGGGTATTCAAACCCAAATGGGTGAGAATGGTACTCAACCGAGTACACATACAGACCATGTGGTTGGATGATCTAATCAAAATTAAAAAATATATTCTACATCTCATTACTAGATTACCTATTGGTGATAGACCCAAGGCTATAAAATAAATTAAAAGAGGTAAACTTACCGAGTTTACAAAGGCACAATGGGATGGAAGAGGAATGCATATATCTACTATTGAAGACCCTGAGCTGAGGTATGAATGAAAAATTCTATCATACTGACTATTTCAATCATCTAGAGTGGAAAACGTACCTTGTAGTGCTGTGGACTTAGCATACAAGATTGTGAAGAAGGGACTAAAAATTGATGTTTGTGAGATTTTGTTAAAGCAACTGGACAAAAACATGAATACTATTCAAAAAGCAAAGACCAAGACTCTGAAGTATAGTTCAGTATTGGTATGTATATTCTTCTATTTTCATAACTCTTTCCCTTTGAGTGGTGATATAGTATGGAAGACATACAGACCTATCATATACCATATCAATGAGTTCATACAAAGTTTAGATGACAATTTTGACACTATAATGGCTGATTATTTTACAAATTTTCAAGATATAATGCACAAAAGGTACAAAATACCACCACAAGTGATTGCAAAATATCAAGATAACATTTGTTTTTAAGTTGACAGTGATGAATGTCTAGCAAAGGCATTTTAACTGAGAGAAGAATGGATAGAACCTATGGGATATGAGATTAATATTGATGAAGCCTCAGAACAGATAGAAGCCCTACTAGAAAAACCCATTGATCCCAAAGCTCCATGATATGGCACTTATGAGGAAGTAAAAGAGAAAAGAAAGAAAAACATTTTCATACCTAAGGCATTAAGGAAAATAGAGAAGATGATTGGCAATATATCTAAGACTCTAGGAGAAGATGAAACTGGTAATGACAAAGCTATTTTTGCACTTGACAAGCAACTGAAAATAGTACCCTCACTGAGTACTACTAGAATAACAAGGAACACCAGGTCCTCTATACAAGAAAAATAGAAGGTTGCAACCGAGATAGTTCAACCAAAAGGTAGAACATATGCAAAAACTAGAGGAGGAAGGAAAATAGTACACAACAGAAGAAGACTAAATCTTGGAAAGGGAAGTGACACAAAATCTGATAAGGCAGATAATTCTGTACTTGTAGAAATTTTTGCTAATGTACCAAAGATTCTAGATGACTTTGTTGAATCATTAAAGAAATTTGGAGGATTTACAGGTTTCAGGAAAATTAAGTATGAGAAAAGAAATGAGGAAGAGAAGAAGAAAATTGAATATGTTGTGGTAGAAACACTATTGAACTACATAGTCACAGCAATTGAACTTGGTAATCATATACCACAGATATGATAAGATTTTTTAAAGATGGAAGTATGCCATGAATGCTGAAAAGTAAATGAGAGAAAGGTAATTAGTTCACACTATTCCTGACCTAGCACCATCCAAAATCAAAGAAGCATTGAAGATATATTCTAATGAATTCATTGTCAAGGGAAGAGCCCTCGGGATAATGAATGGAGATATTGAACCTGTAGAAAAGGAGACAATAATAAAATGGAGAAAGATATACAACTTAGATAACCCTAAGCATGGAGAGGCAGAGACAAGTCAACAAGGAAGCATGGATAATCAAGTAAAGGAAAACACTACCAATGTAGAGACAATTGATCTAATTGTAGACAAAGGATAGATACTTATTGAAGATATCACAGAAGAAGTGGACCCTGCAAAATATTTATAGAAAGATGAGAATATCATGGACACTCAAGTATAGGACACCAAGTGTATGGATGTTGATTTAGATCCACTACAAATTCATGAACTGATATTGACACAAGTTCTCAATTACACTAACAAGTCAGATATTGTAGTTGACATTGCACAGGAAGCACCCAAAGACACTGAGGCAAAGAAAGAGAAAGAGAAGGTAGAAGGAACCTAGACCACTGAGACTGACAAGGAAAGACAACCGAGTTTGTACCACCAACTGACACCGATGGTCAACAATAGAACATCACCCCTACCGACACAAAAAATGTTCATGATAGACAGAAAGAAAATCCACAGGAATCAAATCTTAATAAGAAAGGAGATGAGTAGAAAGAGGAAGAAATAAATGAAGAACATAAAGGAGAAGAAAAGATTGGAGAGAGCATTATTGGAACTCATACTGAGTCACCTGATGTGGGAAAGGAATCACATTCAAAACTTTCTACTGGTGAAATTATGTTGAGAGGTAAGAAGAAATCAAAGAAGAGGAAGCCAATTGACTTAGAGAAAAAAATAATTATTCCCCAAGTTGATTTTAACACTCTGAAGCATAAGTATTTAGAAAAATAATTAGAGTTAGTATCTCTAAAGATAGCTCAGAGTAAGCTGATTTCAAAAAGGAACAAGGCTACTATACTTGAAGATGTCAAGGAAATATTTTCAATAATTGTTCCCTAGGCCAAAATTGATGAGACAGAGAATCTACTGAATCAAGTTGGTGAATTGATCAAGTAGATCAAAGGACTAAATAAGGATATGACAAAATACATGATGAAGATTCACCAAGACAAAATGGAACATAAATTGATGGAAGGACTACTTCAAGCAAGAAAAGTGGATAAGATAACTCTATCCTAGTCATGTGAAGATATTGAAAATTGTCTTACTTCATTATTTCATTATTTCAAAATTTTGTATTCTTTCAAATTTTACCCAGGATATCAAAAAGAAGGAAACTGAAGTTGAGAAAGAGTTGATAGAGAAACTAAAGGCTATACCAAGAGAGACTAGATCATTCCAGACATTTTATGCCAAAGTACAAGAAATACTGTCAGTTCAAGCTTCATTGAAGTAGGAGGAGAATAAGATTCGATTGGAATTGCTTGAACTTCAAGAATTGCTCATACCTCACATCCAATCGATGCAAAACCAGCTGAAGCAGACCAAAGAGCTAGTAATTTTCTAGTAGTAAGCACACTGGACGGTCTTATTAGCATTTTAGCGGATATATCCAATAAGATTGTAGTATTACAGACTTAATGGGACACTTGGGAGACTATATTGTCAAGTATTTTGCACAGGTATAATATCTTTTTGACAATTAGACTATAGTTGTAGCAGTTTTTTTCAAAAAGGGGGGATATATTATGGATATTTATAGGGGATATATTATGTATAATAGATAAAGGGAGATATATGAGATATAAGAAAAAAAATAAAATCATATATGAGAAATTTTTTTTTAAAAAAAGAGAAGGAAAAGTGTATAGGGAGTAACTACTGAGCGGTAGTTACACATTTTGATGACTTTGAATATTTTTGTGAAAAATGCCCAACTAATGTCAAAGGGGGAGATTGTTATCTCTGTAAGTTATTTTTGTTGCCATTTTTTTTTTCAAAGTCATAGTTCCTAGAGAACACAGTCGGTGAATGGAGTAAGTCTTATAAAAGACTAGTCAATAATACACACCAAGGCAGTAGGTCAAGACATAAAGCATTATGCAGTCGGTAAAGAAAATAATTGAGAACTAAGTATACCGAGCATATTTTGTTACCAAGTGGATATACTACACCAAGTTTCTAGTTACCGAGCACTAAGAGATCATACAAATGATTCAAAAGGAATATGTAACTGAGTCAGATAGTTAATTCAAAAAGTGATAAGGATGCATTTAATGCATTGTTACTGCATTAATTACATTGATACAAGTATTAATAAAAGTTGGTTACATGATCAATGATCGAGATAATTCAGGATGAAGATCTAAGGCATAGATCAAGAGGTTAATGGGAGTTTTGTATTTCCAATAAGAACACCAAGTACCGAGGTAAAAGTGACACGGTCACTGAGAAAGAAAGAAGATCGAATGGTTCAAGATAATCATTTCACAACTAACTCACAGGATGGAGAGGTTAAAACTTCATATTATAAAGGATGAATTCACGATTTATGTTGTTGTTAAAGAGTTGATGGATTTGATGTTAATGAAGGAGTTATTTTTTTATTGCATTATTGAGGAGAATAACACAAATAAGAGCACTACCAAGAAGATTCAACTACAACAGATCAGAGTAGTGAAGTGTTATAGAGATCAAAATTAAGGTAACACATATCAGAGCACATAGAGTCTGAATCAGAATTTGGATTTGATGCAAAGTATAATAGACATTTCATATTTTAAGTACTATTGTATTGTGAAGGTTAAATCCCAACACTGGGTAGATCCTAACAGATCTTGTTCATGTAAATCCTTTAACCGAGTACATCTCTAAGTGTAGAGATTGTGAAATCATCTAATCAGGTAGACCTAATAAGTATTCTATGCTCTTAACTGAGTAAGCTATCATAAGTAGAAAACCTTTGTAGCTCTAATTGAGAAACCTTTCATACTGCAGTTTTAGTGAAAGTTATGGGTGTCATCCCACCGCAGTTTTGTCCTCTAACCAAGGATTTCTGCGTAACCAAAATCACTGTGTCACTAGTACATTTGAACCACATTTACGACCAACATTTCTGACCAAGCATTAAAATGGTTTTGCTTGGTCAGATTATGGAAGGAAAAATTTGATTTTATTTTAATCCATTCCCATGTTAGTCAAAATTTTGACCACTACTATATTTGGGGTCAAAATCTCGACCAACGCGGGCAACATAAAATTTTTTTGGCAAATATTAAACACTTTACATCTTATTTTTCTTGGAGCCGGATGAAGGTGAGATTTTATAAGTTTAAGATTTACACCATTTCTCCAAATCATGAGCTATTAACACCATTTGACCCAGAGTTTGTGTAACAAGAGAAATCCAAGAAAGCACCATTCCAAGCAAGCACCATTGTGAAATAGGTGATGTCGAAGAATCACCAATCCAAGAAAGCACCATTTGAGAAAGCACCATTTGTAAAATAGGACAATCTCCAATCCAAGTATCATCTATAACTTAGCTATTTTGTTTTTTTTCTGCTTTTGCATACCAATGAGGGTTTTTTTATTGCTTTTAAAATGCACAAACTGTGGCTTTGAATTTTTCACATCTCTGTTATGTAGCTACACTCAATATACACATGAGGGTTTCCCTTTGGACTGCCTTCTTGTAACTTTCTGGGTTTTCCTTTCCTGAATAAATAACTGTGTTTGGCAACTAGAAAAGAGGGTTTTTAAAAACCAGTGATTGAGTCAAGTCTGAACATCCTCCAAAGCACCAATTCCACCATTTAATTGAGACTAGTCCACGCGTAATACGTTCTTTCCCCTCCTCACTACAACAGTGACGTTCATGCCCGGGAAACAAACTCCAAGGAGGAACATATTTATGGGACATTAAAGAGGATATCATAAAAAGGATAAGTTTAACTTAGTTGCAACCATCATCAATGATATCAACATAACCTAGGAGTGTTATAAGTTTTGTAAAAAAATATACAATGACATTGAATAAGACTATGAAATTCAGTGGAGAGAAAATACCATTGATGGAAAATGGAATGAGGATCCTTCTATTTACATACCGATTAGGAGAGACTTAGAGAAGACCCAAACTATCGAGCAACCATTTAACTTGAAAACCATTAGTTCTATATGATCTTCATGAGAGACCATTGATGTGTTCAACATGATCTAGTTACAATAATCACTTGGTGACTATACTACTGAAAATTACAAATAGAAACTAATGAATCTCATGAGAATTAACTAGCGATTAGTGAATTGACTAATGAGTTGATTGGTCCTCTAATAAGATGGTGATTATAATGAATGTACAAACAAAACCAATAACCATTACAAATAATTAAGAAAGAAATTATAAAAGACAATGACGATGGAACGAGGAAAATAAATATCATTGAAAAAACACAATGATCAAGTATTTAGATAGGAATGCTTCAAGTTTATATTGAATGATTTCAATCAAACTATCATAATTTATTGATGACCTCATCAAAATGAATTGACTAGCCATTCATTGATTAAACCCAGTTTGATTCCTATCCATGGCTTTGATAATGTTGATATAAAAATTCTAAGGTATTATATCCTTACCTATGACTGGTATGGATGAACTATGATTTTGCATTTTGGCACATCTAAGTTTAACATTAGGTAGAAATTCGCAATTGAAATTTTCCAAGCTTCTCAATTTGAACATCATAAAGTCTCTTCCTCTTCAAATATTGTATTGTTGTTGTGAACAAAGACTAATAAAATTTTATTCCACATCCAAGATTATATCAAGTGATTAGAGTAAAACTACTTACAATTTGTATAGAAAATAAACTATTGTTTTGATGCCCTTGAAAATATAACAGCAATAGAACTCTTGAAAGTCTATAAAGATGTATCAAAATGCAAAGAGAGAAGTCTAACTTGACAATTGCTTTAATCATTAGCCCAACTCCAAAAAGATATTCCAAAAATAATTTTGAATTGCTTAACTCAATAACATGTCCCTTACACTAAGGATAGGTTGCAAAGGCTACCCAAGCAGAAGGAAAGGTGCTTAGCATCCAAGTGCCTATTCAGACTCTTCTAAGCATTGGATCCATAAAATACTAAAACAAATGTTATAAGTGAAGGGAATCAACTTTACAAAAATTAATACCCCACTTAATAAAACTCCAAAGCATGTTCCTATATACTATCAGGAGTTTCCTTCTACTCACATCTTTGATTCATATGTTTGGAGAAGCAATACCCGAGCATATCTTGCAGATTTATTTATTACTGCACAGGATCGATTTCCTTGTTCACTCTGTTTAGAAGCCCCATGTCGGTAAATAATCACCAAAACTGGTTTAACATTGAATTTGTTTAACATAGTTTCCTTTTAGTGATCGATTATGTATTTTCCAAGCATAATAAAAAACTAGAACATGCTGGAAAGATTCCCTTCCATGGAAAGGTCTTTTACTCGACATCTAACTTGATGTATGAAAAATTAAGGATTTTAGTGGAAAATAAACTCTAAAATTTTATTTTTGTGACTAGACCAACACTTCCATAGGTGCATCCCACACGGAGGAAATTTTTATATTTTCTTACCTTCCTTTTGTGCTTGTTGATCATCTCTATTATGAACAAATTGAAGGCTTTTCTTGTTTCTTTTTGTCATTGGTAGAATCCCTTCAGTACCAAGCAATGGTATTTTTGGGCACATCGAGCATGTAATAGAGGATTCGAACCTTCCACAACTTATTCCATGACTTGGTGATTCAGAGGGGAAGTTTTCCACACAAATGGACAACATTTTAGCATGAATTTTGAATTAGGTTGTTCTTATGAAATTAGTGAAATTTCTCTATTGAACCTTTAGATTTAGAGTTACCATGATGTTGAGGACTATAAAAGTGAGTGGCACTTTGTGTTTAAGAATCATCATCTTCTAAATAGGTATAAGTATATTTCTCTTTCTAGGCTAGTCCTACTAGCCCTATGCAATGAGAAACTTGTAGTTTTATCCAAAACTTCCCAAATGACTTCCAAACCAAAAACTAGTTCTAAATACCCTTTATGAAAATTTTCAACATATCCAAAAATCACCTATGGTTCCTTTTGACCAACCCAATCAACTTTTTGTTGTCTCTGTTTCCTAGATAGGCCTAATGAGACACTTTTACAAAGGAACTCATAGAATAAATGACCTTTAAACCCTAAAACCATGAAAAAGTAATTAATAATAGATTAAAACCTCACATTATCAACTTTTTTTGGGGTTATCACTCGTTTTACCCTCTCATGCATCAAACCCTCCTTTTTAGGGACACTCAACTAGGGCTTTCTTGTTTAGTGCCTTTCGGTCACTTCCAGGACCTCCCATAAGATGTTCCATTTTGTATTCCACCTAACATAATGGAATCAATCATAAAATTCCCACCTTGTGTGGCTAGATTCCTTGCTGCCATACCCATGGCTCAAAATCATGACTTTCCACACACTGTCCTTCTTGTCCGAGAATGTTATCCATTTCCTGTTGGAGATTTGATTCTGAACAGTTGATTGATAGTATGTTTGTCATTGATGACAACATATAATACACAGTAGTACTTCTATATGTACTTATCAATATGATGACATGAAGACCAGCGTGGATAGATACATGTTGTTGACATGTTTACTATGCTATGTTCATACACACAGACCCAGATATGAAGTTTCAGTAAAGATATGTAATTCTGTTATTGACGGTTACAGTTTTAGAGGAATAACGGTTTAAGGCCGACGTATGTAACGTGTTGATTGAGTTGCACCTATCTTCAGGATATGCGTGTGTATATTCATGATTAGTTATGAGTTTTTGATATTAATCTAAATGCGCCAAACATATTTCAATAAGATTGCAAAGTTATGATTAATTTGGTGAAGCCGACTTAGTGAAGCGACGCGTCTGTTCAACATTGACTTGCGTAGTTGTAATTATGCTTGCGCACTTAGTAGAGCCAACAAGGATGTTAAGAAGAGTTGTCCTACAGGTCCCATGATCCCATACTTTGTGTATGTATTTATAGAAGGTCATTTGTAATGAGAAGAGTTGCGAAAGCCAGAGATTGACAAGCAGAGTAGAGTGTTGATACAGCAGAGCTGTATTTATCATATGTTGATAATATAGATGTTTATGTTGAATCATTTAGAATATAGATTATATTGTTATATTGATTTACAAGAGGTTAAAGCATCGGTGCATAAAAGGAACTGATCAGACAAGAAGTGTCACAAATAGCAGTTCATCTTGTTGATACAGTGTGTATCAAATAACTAGAAGGTTGTAGCCTTCACCACTTAGACAGTGAGTCCTTGGACAGTGAGTCCACCACCTCTAATAGGGTTATATGTAAAAGACTCCTAATAGGGTCCGACCCTTAACCAGGTCACTATACTACTGCATTGTAATGTACAACTCCTAACAGGGTTGGAAGATCTTTTAAAAGGGTTCACTATAAACAGTATAGTTCTTTGTGGGTACTAATTCCCACCAGGGTTTTTACCATTTGGTTTCCCCATAACCAAATTGATGTGTTGTGTAAAGTGTTATCTGTATGTGCATTTACTTTGTATCAATCTGGATTAATAAGTATAAGATAAAAATTTGAAGTTGCAGATAATTGATTCACCCCCCCCCCTTCTCAGTTATCTCTGAAGTATTCTAACAATTGGTATCAGATCCAAGTGCCTTGGAGAGAAAGCCTAACAGCTTAAGGTAGATCAGATGGCATACTTCATAAAGGAGAGCCCTAAGTTCGATGGAGATAACTATCTGGATTGGAAGAATAAAATGATAACACATCTACAATGCATTGGATTTGAGATCTTTGAGATTGCTAGAAAAGAAGTTGTAATTCCATCTATGAAAGACATTGCAAAGGATGATGCTACTAGAAGACAGAAGGAAACATTTACCAATAATGCAATTGCCAAAGAAGCCCTAATCAGCGCCTTATCTGACAGTGAATTTTTTGAAATCAAGAATATTGACAAAGCATATATCATATGGAAGTATCTAGAAGACATGTTTGAAGGAGATGTTCAAGCAAAGATTGCACACAGGAAGACATGGAAGAAGAAATACAACAGCCTTGATATGTTTCCAGAAGAAAACATTAGAGCTTATAATCAGAGGATAAATGAAGCAGTATCTAGAATCAGAAACAATGGAGGAGAAATTTCAGAAGAAGATATAATGGATAAGTTGTTAACTACTTTGACATCAGACT
>MU223046.1:2026904-2055307 GCA_018584345.1 Thuja plicata | reverse complement strand
ATTGACAAGCAGAGCAGAGTGTTGATACAACAGAGCTATATTTATCATATGTTGATAATATAGATGTTTATGTTGAAGCATTCAGAATATAGATTAGATTGTTATATTTCTTTACAAGAGGTTAAAGAATCGGTGCATAAAAGGAACTGATTAGACAAGCAGTGTCACAAACAACAGTTCATCTTGTTGATACAGTGTACCAAATATGAATGCCAAAGATTGCTCTCTCTCTCTCTCTCTCAAGAGTTAGCTCTTACTCCTCTCTCTTTTCCAACATAACCAATGACTCATTTTACCACTCCCAAAAAACGCTTACAAAGTAACAACTATTGTCCTACAAAGTTGCAACCAAAAATGCAAACACAAATATTGTCAAATTAACACTAAGTTGTCAATTAGACCCATAGAGTCCTTCACACCTATTGCATGGCCTTTTTATGGCCTCTAAAAACTCACAAAAACCTACATCTACCTAAAACCTAATTACTCTTATTCCCATTACATGGTGACCCTTGTAGGGTTCTTTGCCTTAACATGGAAAAATTGATAATAACATAGCTTATAGGCACTAATGGCCCAAATTAAAAAACATAGAGACCTTGTAGGTCCTTGTATTCCTTAGGTTCTTTATGGAGTCAAGGTCTCTGACTAGATTCATTTGTTTATCTCTTTCCTAGTACTATTGTGAAAATCATTACAAGTCCATGTGTTGTGGGGTCTAGCTCCCAGTAGTGCTTGGTCAAATCTGCATGTTTGTCACTTGTGCTTATACCTTCTCTGAAAATACATAATTTTCATTCCAACCATAAGAATGGTCTATAAATTAGTGGAAAATTTCCTCTAAATTCTTATTTTATAATTCCAAATTCATAAATTTTTTTGAAGAGATTTGGTCATGTATTAGTAATGCCCTAGTGGATTGTTTGCATGCGTTTCAGACTGTAAAGACATGATTTAATGAAGTTTTAAAGGTTTGAACATGAAATTATAAAATTTTCATGGATAGAACTATTCAAGATAGAAGATGGAATGTATCATGAAATTTTTTAGATGAATAGGTGATGAAACTATGAGTATTTATATCCATTATATCATTTTTTAACAAGTATGATTTGTGACAATCAACAAATAGGAAATGCTTGTTCTAATAATAAAATGGAGGCTTCTTCATCAAGGATATGTTGTTCTCTATTTGACGAGTATATAAAAATCACATTAAGGTCTTGAAGGTTCCATAATAACAAATTTCTAATACTATTTAAGTTCTATTTTGTAGATCATTGATGCTTGGGGCACCCTTGACCCTACTTCTTTGGATCTAAAAAATCTTAGTCTCCATATCTCTATTTCCTCAATATAATTAATAATCACCTAAGACCCCTGGCTTGGATTAACCATCTTATTTAGATCTTCCAACACCATGTCAACATGGAGAATATCTGGCCTAGAGATAATATCCTCCTAAAATTGAACCACTAGCATATGAATTAGTGAATAGAGGATAAGGCTAAGACCCTTAATCTCTATTTGAAACTTTCAAAGGGGGAAATGAGAAAAAATATTATGTGTGTAATGTAAAGATGTATAGATGTTTAGTCCAAAATGTTAAGTTCAATTTTGTAGAGTTTCATTTTTTTATCATGTTTGGACTGAACATCTATACATCTTTACATTACACACATAATTTTTGTTCTCATTTCCCCCTTTGACATCAATGAGTGAAACTCTTCATTTGGCAGTGAGTGTGTTTGCGGTTTAGGTCAGATATTCTCCATGTTGACATGGTGTTGGAAGATCTAAATAAGATCTTTTGCCTACAATACAACTGAAACAATTTCATTGTTAAGCTCTAGGGTATATTAATGCCTTAAATACATAAGGACACTCTATTTTATGGATGTTAGTGATTGTCCTTGTGAACACTGATATTGACTGTCCCAGTGGACAAAGAATATGGAGTTTGTTTAGTATTAAGTTGTTAAGGAAGTGAGTGTGTTTCAGGTTTAGGCCATATATTATCCATGTTGACATGGTGTTGGAAGATCTAAATAATATGGTTGATCCAAGGTAAGAATTTTAAGGTAATTTTTAAACATTAAAAGTTTATGATTTAGTAATATCTTGCTTATTGAAGTTCATGTCTCCATAATCAAAGTTCTTATCACCAAAGTGACAAGGTCAAACATGTATATTGGGAGCACTTAAAAATTAAGCCTGGGCTATCTATCCTACATTGGAGGTTCAAGATAATCTAGATAGTATATGTTATTGATTTCAAATGAAGATCTATATGCTATAGATTTGAGATGTAACGCCCCGCCAAGGAACCCAAGAGAGATTAACCTAGAACATGATACTAAGTTTGATGAACAATTTTTTTTTCTAAAGTTTACACAATAAGACATACATTAATGCAGAAGCAAATACCATTTACTCACATAAATATATACAAACATAGATTACAAGAATCAAGGGTTCCATCATGTTGAATTACGTAAAAGTAAAACTCAACTAATCAACATAACAAAATATTCCATTTAAATAGATGAAATAAATACAACTTACAAATAATAATAATAATTATAATCCTCATGGAAAACCATGAGACCTATATAAAATCACATCCACTGCACATATCGTTCGGTATGTAGTAATCACTATAACAATATAATACAATATCCAAATTAGGTATCACATGCGATATGCTAATACAAGATTACAATATAATGAATAATAAGTACATAACCACCAATGAAGAATCATAAAGAGCTCAACTGCATAAGAGCCATCAAGAACTGGAACAAGGATGTCTAGTCTCAAATGGTAAAGAATCACTACCACCCATCCGTGTGGAACTATAAAAGTCCACCTCACCATGCCGAGGAGATAACAACAAACCCCACTCGAATATTCAAAACCAAAGAAGGAAGTAACCAATAAGCAAGGGGGTCCTGATAGCTCTCTAACTCCATGTGTACTATGGATAATGAAAGATAGGACTCACTAATCTAGAGGTAACCGACACATGTAGGAAATATAAACAGTGTATAGGAAGGTGTCATCATGTACATCTAACCCTTAAGTTTTGTCCTAGTAATCCAAATGGATCTTGGCACTCAAGTGACCATACACGGTATCAATGACCTCTCAAAAGACAAAGTCACTAACTATGCCAGAAACACACCCCTAAAGTCAGAAAGAATCATCCCATCCTCCATCTTACCTATAATAGCGCTCAAGCATGGGTGAGGAAACACACATCTTATTAATTCAATTTAAGATCTCTCAGTTACATATTAAGTTATCACTTTTTAAGATTAATTACAATAAGAAATCCTAGTAGCCAGTTGCGGGCCCTGACACTTATTTCAAGCCACCCCCTACTACACATCTAGGTAACCTACCCTAGGCTCATAGATCCTACATAGATCTACCATAGTTCAAAACCAGGTATACCCAATCCAGTTCCCCATACATAACAGGAACGATCACAAAGGATACCCATTCTCAGATAACATAATCAATATGGTTCACATGGTTAGTTTAGGGTAATAATACAAAGCACACATGCCACATCATAAACTCATAAATACAATTCACCCCCCATCCTCTGTATTCATCCTAGGTCACTCTAATTCTCAGATACCCATAACATAGGAAATAATCACTCATGGAAATAACATCATTCAGATTATGCAGAAATAATAGTAAACCAATACGTAAATTAATCTACAATGACATGAATGATCTTCCATTAGAAAGCAATAATCATTAAGAGACTTTGATTTAGTAATTAATTAAACTAACCAAATAATTGACTCTACGATTCGTCCGTGATAATTTCAAAACGATAATAATTTCCCTTTGAAAATAACCTCATACATTGATAGCAATTAAAATAAAATATCTAAGGAAATAAATACTCCAATAAAGCCCTTTTACAAAAGAATGAAAGATCTCATTTCAAATCTAAAAGCTATTAATTAATTTAATAATTAAATAACAATTAATTTGAACTAAATTACAAATAGTCTACTAATAAAATTAAATGGATTAAAAATATATAATCCTCATTTAATAAGAATATTAACAAAATAATATCTATTAAATGAATTAATTAAAATAAACATAAAATATTAATTACCAAATTAATAACTATCACTAATAAATATATTTAAAAGAAAATATGTTAAAACCATTTTACAAGTTTTAAATAAAGTAAATTACATACATATTAAAAAAAATAAACAAATTTAAATTTTTTTATAAAAATGAAATTTTTAAAACAAACAAAAGTTTGTTGGGGGGAGTGCCCCCCCCACCCCACTATCCTTTACTTACGACACCGGCTGTCGTAGGCAGTCTGACTTTCGCGACCCGGTTGCCCACAGGGGTAGGTAGGGTTGGGCCCACCTCTCCCCACACAATTTTTTTTTAATAATATTTAAAAAAAAAAACATTTCCCTTTTTTCGTTTTAATAAATTTTTTTATTTTTTTATTTTTAAAAACCAAATCTAAAATACGGAGAAACGTGCCAACTAAATAACATGTGTTTTTTTTCCTTTCTTTTTTCCATTTTGTCTTTTTCCTGGGTTTGTCTATTTTTCAATTTACTGGTGAATTTTTATTTCTCTCTGTATTTTTCTAGAGAGTTATTTTTTTTTAATCAATTTAATTTTTCAAGGAGAATCTTCTAAGACCAATTATTTTTCTTTCCACTATAGTTTCTACTATAGACCTGTTTGATTTATCTAATTTTAGGGTCTTCCACAAGGTATTTTTTGACCTAATTTCGACAACATAACCCTACTATGCCAAGTAATATTTTTTCCTAAAAATAATAGATCTAGGGTTTCTAAAATACCCAATTTGACAAAAACATCAAATAAATCCTAATAAGGAAATGAAACCTATCAAGCACAAAGGAAGACAAATTTTCAACAAGAAATGAATTAACATAGGGTTTTTCAAACCCTACCTTAAATTCCACCACAAATTTGATAATGAAGCCCTTTGAGAAATGAAGAATCCCGAAGCCCTCCGAATTCAAATCCGACAATAGAACTGAAACCACAAAGCTTCAAGAGAAAGGATCTCCTCAATTCTTTCAAGCCCCCAACAACAACAATATCACAAAATCACAAGAACACAAAAATGCTCAACATAAAATTTCTCTCAAAAATGTCTTCTCCTTCTCCCAAAATCATGTTATGACCAAATGAGAAGAGAACTCCCTAAAGAGACTCAACTCCCACCTTTCAAGCAATCCCAAAATAGACACTCCACTAAACTTAGTTAACTCCACTTTCAAAATTGAAAGAAAATCATAATTATTAAATTAAAAATATCTATTAATTGTTCAACTCAACTTTGACTCTTTAAAACAACTTGCATTTTGAATTCAAACTCTAATTACAATAATTACAATGCACAAGTAATTAATTAAATATTATATTAAATAGATTAAATATTTAAAGCACAATTTTATCCATGCAATTAAATATTTAATTATTTAATAAATCATAAAAGCTAAATTAACTCTAATTTCAAATTAAGTATTTATTTAAATCCAAATATTTAATATTTAAACTTTAATTAATTTTCTCAATTAAACATAGGTATTTAATAAATTTAAATTAATTAAATACCCTATATTTAATAATTAATTCCAACAATAATCAATTCAATAAATAACATGATAATTCACACAATATCAATACACTCAACTACAATCAACCAAAATAAACCCAAACACACACAAGGATGGGATCCACGAATTTACATCAACTAGACAAATTCGGGTAGGGTAGACAAACTGATACTTGTCCAATCTTAGGATAATTAGGCTTAGGGTAGGGTTTTGGGTCTATATGTTAACTCCCCTCTTTACCATTGAGATGATTATATGGGCACACTCACTCCTACCAATTCAGGGAAGATGATGCCATGTACCTGCAAACTTGACATCAAAAGAACAAGCATGTACATCCAATATAATATCACAAACAATGATAGGGATCGGTCGAACATGTGGATCTCGCAATGCAAGTAACTACGTTTCTGTCCTCTACCACAACAAACATGTCAACAAGTACATCAACACATATGCTAACCATACACATGTGCAAGTATGGGGTAAGTAACATCATAAATCCAAAATTAACATATAATATCACATCATGATAATATCATCATCTATCTACACAACACATGATAAACATATAAATTACATCATGATCCAAAATCACCAACCACTGAAATAATAACAGATCGCATGAAATGTAGCCTAACAGAATCTAGCAAATCTACTGAAATAATAGCCTAAAAGAGTATGACATCATAAACTAAAAACAAACTATGTGTGGGTATCACATGAGAGGTTTAGGCACTATCCCCAAGCCCTCATATGCCACCAATGAGTCAAAACTGGTCAAACACCCTTCCCACAAAAAAAGGTGATATATATGATTTGATTATACTGGATTCAAGTGGATTCAATAGTTTTTTATTGTTCTAGGCAACACCCAATACACCCAACTCTCCAAAATACCTCAAAGACGTAATTTCCCTGCTTGTAGCCTTCTGGCAGCACTAAATGACTTATAACTCCCAATCCTTCCAAGACACAAGACAAGTACTTTACACTTCTAGAAACCCATTTTTAAGTAATTCAACATATCCCAAGCTTACCCCCTATTCCTTTGGACCAACTAGTATTGTCCTAGCACTGTACCCTCATCAATGCATATAAATGAGTCCAAATAACAAAGCAACTATAAGATGGTTTTATCATGGTTTTATCCCCAAGACCTCAAATCTTTAGAAATATTCTAAAATGAACCTAATTGAAGAAATATCAACTCAATTTCAACCCATGGCTTATACAACACCAAAAGCCCCAAATCACCCCTTATAAACCCTTAAATCTAGGGTTTTTCAAATCTCTACTTCCAAACACCTTCCCTCCAAATTGGTGATGGATTCATCATTTGTATGACCTATCTTGACACTTCAAATTAGAAATTGTGCCCCTTGTTTGGCCAAATTTCTCACTGCAATACTTGTCCATGTATTTTCCTTTTCTTTTCTTCACAATTCCACTAGTGCACACCCCTTTCATTCACTTTTCTGCTTATGCAAGGTTAGTGTGATATAATAAAATGTTAGATAGACATCATTCCATGGATTCCAGGCCTAAGAAATCATGGAATGCCTTCCTTATAAAATAAAATCAAAATAGTTATAAGAAAAAAGAACTAGACTAAGACTGTAGTGCTGAAGTATATAAGACAGTAATATGGAAAGGTCTTCAAAGCATTGAAGAATGTTTAGAAATTGATTTTCAAACCTTCTTCAACACATTTGGCACTTTTTCAAATAAAAAACAATGTAAAAACCATGCAAAGAGACATCCAAATGAAAAAATATAATGCTTTCTTATTCAAGCAGAGTCCGTACAGTGCTTGTAGATCCTCCTCTTATCCCATATAGTGGCTTCCACAATAATTGGGCATCTTGAAGGTGTATTGTTGTAGTAGAGATTTGGGGTTCGATTTAGTTGTGAGTTAATTTGAAGGCTTTAATTGAATTCAAGAAGTAGGTTTGGAGGTGTATCCCAAAGCTCTGTAGGAGTGTTTTGTGGAATATTCATTATGAAGTAAATACAAAACTTGTACCTTTCAATAGTAAAAGAATTTCACATAGGCATTACATTTATAATTAGATTTAAGAGTATTGTGTGCCTTAATAAGTTCACCAACAATAGGAGAAGGGAAAAGCAAAAATTTATTCCACATTTAGTGAAAAGAAAAAAGAAATTGTCATGACTAACCAAGCCTTCATTTCCCATGATATTATTGGAAAATGGAAATAATTTCTTAATAGATAGATTATCACTGTTAAAAATAATAGAATATCTATGTTTGAGCTATCATCACCTTACCATGAATAAAATTTCCACCTTGTCCTTAACCAATTAAATTCCATCTTCTATTATCTCTGCACACAATGGATATTAGCCCAACTAGATAAATAAATCACTATCCTAAGTGTGTCTCAAAGAATAGGGAACAAGGAACACTTTATTTTGGTTTATTTTTGTGACTATCTAAGAAGAGATTTGTTTAACTATCATAATTTGACAGTATAGTAAATCAGAAGGGAGTAAAGAAATACTAATAATGCTATATACAAGATACTACTAATGCTAGTATTTTTATATTTGGCAGATGACAACATTAATGCTAGTATTTTTATATTTGATAGATGACAACATTAATATCTTAATTCAGAGTATAGGAGATGATTTTTTGGTATAATCATAGCCTGAATATTTTCCCAAGAAGAAAGACCATGTTTGACAATATCAACCTAGAACAAAATAAGGAGACAATTGCTAGATTGTGGTCTAACTTGAAAAGAAAAGGTGATGGAAAATGTTATTGTCCCTGCAAAATTTACAAGGGATTAAAGACTTGAAGATATCTAATCAAAAAAGTTGAAGAACATCGTAGGCAACATAGTTACATTGAAGGGGGAGATAAATTTTGTCCATTGGTATGTATTTCAATATATTATTTTAACAATTTATATACATAAGAAATCAATTGATGATGACATCATGGTCATGGTTAATTTAAGGTCATGAATTTGATATAGGTCAACCACCCTGGGTTTCATGTTATGGACCATGACAATTCGGAGAATGTGGATTTCCAATTGGGGGAACATGGAGGTGTGAATATCAAAGCAGAAGATAATGATCCCATGGAATAAGATGATCCTACTATAGCTAAATCAATTGAAGATGATGGTACTAACTCAACTGATCATGATATTCAAGATGATGGTACTACCGCAACTGGTGATGGTGATGAACATGACCTCTATGTACCTATACTTGAGAAGGCATACGAGCCCCTATACAAAGGCTCCCAAACAACTCTTCTTGTCACTATATTGTTGTTGGTAAACTTGAAGGTTATGAATCATTTATCTAATGTAGCAATCACATGTATGCTAAGGTATGTCATATATGTCATCTTTTTTCATCTTTTTTAGTCATAATTTCCTTATAGTTAACAAATGGTGAATCATGTACCAATTAATATTCTTTATATTAACAAATTATATTTTTTCTGTAGGTTGATAGGGGAGTTTCTATTACCACCATCAAACATTCTACCTTGCTCGTACCAGGAATTATCTGCCATTATGAAAGATATTGGAATGGAGTATCAAACAATACATGCATGTCCGAATGATCATATTATATATCATAAAAAAAATGAATTTGCAACAGAATTCCCTAATTTTCATATTAGTAGATATCGATCATATCAAATAACAAAAAAGGTGCCTTGCAAGTTTCTTCAGTATATTCCCATTAGTCCATGTGTGCAACAATTATTCAGGTGCACTAGCTTGACATAATTTATGGATTACCAAGCATGCAATAGAAGTCGAGATGAAATTATGTGAATTCCTATGGATGGTTCAAAATGTAAGGAAATAGAGGAAAATTTTCCACACTTTAAAGAATAACCTTGTAATCTCAAGCTTCCATTGATAGCGGACAATGTCAATCCATTTGGAGAGATGAGATCTATTTACTCGATCTGGCCTCTTTTTGTTATAAAAAATAATATTCCTCCTTGGATATCCATAAAGAGGGATCACATAATGTTGGTAATGATTGTTCCAAGTATTTTTTCATTTAATAGTCATCTAAATTAATTTATTATAAATACCCCATCAAAATGGTCATAATAATTATGTAATATTTTTGTTCATTCAACTAGGTAAGTACCAAGTTAAAGATATGAATGTATATATTGAGCCCCTTATCGACGAGTTGTTGGTGCTATGGAATGGGGTCACTATGTATGAAATCTCTAGACTAATAGGACAAAAACAATTTCAATTCCATGCAATGCTTGTATGGACAATACATGATGCCCCTAGGCTAACACAGTTTTATGGTATGTGTTAGGTTTGGTTAAATTTTTTCCAAAATAATGAGTCCTTAGTCTATATTTACAAAAGGGGTCTTATGTAAATTTTTGAAACCCTTTCTTTCATTTTTCAAATTGTAAATCTTAATTTCAAACCCTAAGCATCGGAGTGGTTTATAATTTTACGTTACCTTTTTTTCACTTAAGTCACGTGTCCACTGTGTGCTCTTTTAAAAAGGGTCGCGTTCAATAGTTTGTAAATTCCTAATGCCTTGGCACTTTATTAATCCCTAAGTCTAAAGCCCACAAATCTTTTATTAAATCATTGTGTTGAGCTATTATTTTTTGATCTAACGATCCACTTAATGACTTAGTCCCGAGATGCACATAATCTATCTTATAAGTCGTTAAGCGGTGATGACATGTGTTTTTGGCGGGTCCAACATCATTTAAAGATTCAGTAAAATAGTGTGCAGTTCTTGTTTCATCCAATGGTCCACTTAATGGATTACTCTCAACATGATCGAGAGCTACAATATAAGTCATTAAATCTGAACAACGCATGTCACTACAGTGACGTGGGCCTTGTTGTGAAGTTTGATGGAGATTAAAGTGCAGATAGATCCAACTATTTGCTTAATGGCTTAATCCAAAGATGCGCAAGATATATCATGCAAGTCATTAAGCCATTCTTCTGTGTGTCTAGGAGATGACGTGGATTCCATTAACAGTAAAAGTGATTGCAGGTTAAAGGGCTGATAGTTTAGAAAAGATCTAACGGCTAACTTGATGGCTTAGTAAAAAAGTAAATGAGATCTAACATGTAAGCGATTAAGTCATGATGACATGTTTCCCAGTGGGTCTGGCTGAGGTCATAAGAAAGGAATTAAAGGTTGAGCATATAAATATTGATCTGATGGTTGACTTAATTGCTTGGTGTTAAAGTGATTGCGAGCTATAGTATAAGCGATTAAATTTGTGATGATGCATGGCAGTTGGTGGGCCCGGTGTAATGTAAGGATGAGATAAAGAGGATGCAGTTTGAGAAAGATTAGATGAATCACTTAATGAATTAAAGTGGAGATGAAAAAGAACTAGCGTATAAGCCAATAAGTGGTGTTGATGTGTGTCCAAGTTGTTAAAGTTGCATCTGTGGTTAGTAAATCCTGAGTAAAGTAACTGGTGGCCAGGTTAAGAAGGATCAGACGACTGACTTATGGGGAAGATGCACAAGATCTAATGTTTAAGAGATCAAGTCATGCTGACACATGTCCATAATGAATAATGGTTTCCATAAAGTGATGAGAGCCGCATGATGGATGAGATACTATTGGGATCTACGATTCAAATTTAAAGTTTTCAAAATGGTTTCAGTGAACCATTAAGCCATGAGTTTCAAACCAGATGAATTGATTACAGATCATGTGGCCACTTCAGTAAAATTCAATGTGAGAGATTGATTTGATTGAAGTATATAATTCATTTCTTGAGTTATAAGTTGCCATAACCATCGAAGTGATTGAAGCAAAACTCAAAGTTGCAGCAATCTCACACTCTTTGTGGCAAATTGTAGAACGGGTAAGTCTTCTATTGAAACAGTAAAATTCATACTTGCAGTAGTGTTTCAAATTCTGAAAGATAAACAGAGTATTGATATAATTTGATACTGTTACTGTAAGAAGCCCTAAGTTCAGAAAATGGCCCCTAGGATTGAATTCACTGGTAAAGTAGATTACAAAGACAGGAATGTGCAGGATGATCTTTTACAACAACTGAATGGATATACTAATGACTCTACCCAAATTAAAAGAGTGGTTCCTGTATATCCTCATTTTAGAGTTTGGGATGGTTTATATGACATGGGAAGATGGGCTAGGGATGCCAAGGTTAGCACAAGTGGTCTTAGTCTATTCAAAATTGCTTTTGGCCAAAGAAATGCTTCTACCCCAGACTGTAATATATAGGATCTAGATGTAGGCAAATTAATAGTTACTAGAGTATTCATGGACATAGATTTTTTAATTACAATAGCCAAAGCCTATGATAAAGTGTCCATGGTTTTGATAGATACCTACGAAAACATATTACTAAATTTCACAGCTGATGAGATTAGAAAATTCTTGAAGTTGAGTGATCTTTATATTCAGATGGATGACATTGATTTTGAATACATCAAAGAGGTGTACAAGAATCAAAAGGAATACTTCAGAAATGAGGCCTTGAAAGGGTATTTCAATAAGATAGGGGGTTTAATTTTTGTAGGCCCTAACACACCAGAGCCCTTCAAAATAGATTACTTTAATGGAAAGGCTAGAGGTATGTATAGTGCCTTATGTCATGTTCTAGGAGAAGATGAGGAGATAACAATGCCTATTCATTTTATGCTAATGGTGGTTCAAATTTTGCATCTACATTTGTCTGTTGTTTGTTACTATGCTAATTACATTGCTGACTTGATGCATCAAGTTCTGGTAGGCATAAAAGATTCTAAGATAGTCAAGCCAATGGGATGGTATTCTATGATGATTCACATGATCTTATTTAATAATGCTGACTATTTTGAATAAGAAATGGATCTTACCAAATTAGAGGATGATGAATATTTTCCAATTCAGTTGTGGAGTAATGACTTGTCTTGGGATAGGAAAGAGGCCAGTTTCATCAATTTTGATAGATCTTTTGCCTCTAGGCTTAGAGCATTGTTATGTAC
This sequence comes from Thuja plicata, assembly GCA_018584345.1. Lineage (NCBI taxonomy): Eukaryota > Viridiplantae > Streptophyta > Pinopsida > Cupressales > Cupressaceae > Thuja > Thuja plicata. The sequence goes on along the minus strand of MU223046.1, from coordinate 2,042,643 downwards.
AGATAACCCTGGGATTCACACAGATGTATTGAGACTTTTGAGACCAATGGAATATGCTAAAGAGTTGTAGATTGTTCACAATTGGGGTGATTTCATTTTATACCATGTCTCAACAATTATTAGGGTCTATGGTTTTAGAGGAATTCCAAATGTCCTCCCTTACAGAGTACCACTCAGGATTGGCCTGGCAAAAATTCTTAGACAAATGGGTGGGTTGCAAGAGGAAGCTTTGACTAGCAAGATGAAAGGTAGTATTTTCCCTACCATCACAAAAGTTCACCATTTCATCATTACCAAAGGGGGATGGACCCAATTTGACAAATACTTGGAGCCATATTAGTTAGCAACATTAGTGGTAAGATGTGCAGACAATGAGGGATTCATCATTGATATGTTTAGGAAAATAACTAAATGTTTGGCTCTAGATCATCACTTTAATTTCCCTGAAGATATAATTAGAAATGAATTTGATCTGATGGAACAAGAGATCAAGAAGGAGAAATGGTTAGTATATAAAAAATATTTAGATTTTATCCACCACTTTGACAAGACATATGATCCCTTGAAAGTATTTATGTCCTGGGCAAAGAAGGTGGAATCCTGATGAGCATGTTTGAAGATATTATGCAAGCCTTGGACTAGAAGAGGAAGAAAGTAATGGAAACAAAACCAGAAAGGGCTAAGGCTATTTTGAGCAGAGCTTCACAGGGAAGGGTTGTTCTTGTTCCACCAGGGAAATATGTGGTTTGCCAACGAAGAGGATATAACACAATCCTACCTAGAGTTGAAAAGATTTCTGATCAAAAGGGGGAAATGCCAGTAGACACTAGTGCCCAAAAATTGCCATCTCCAAAAAGGTAGAGGGTGGAAGGAAAAGAACAACAAAAAGGTGATATTTAATCCCCTTCTCAATCTCCCCTACACCTGGATGAATAGAGCATTGTTGAACAATTAGTGAAAATGGGGAATATAGGGAATGTATTTGTTACAACCCAAGAACTGCAAGAAGGAGTGCTAGAGGCACCCAAAAAAGTTGCAATGGATCTACTGGTATATGAATTTGATGGAAAGGAGATAGACCCTATCACTAAAGATGCTAGTGATTAATTCTTATCTGATGACAAATTTGTTAAATCCAGGGCCTTTATCCAATTCCTTTGGAGAATTCATATTAATGAATTCAAAGAGAAATGTCAAAAGCTGCAAGATGACCAACCTGATAGGGATAGAGATGGCATTGAAAAGGAAGTAAAATAGGAGATGATGGCTAAGTTTGATAAAATAGCTCTTGAAGAAGGTAGAGAATTAGTGCAAAAGGAAGGAGTTCTTATCCTACCTCAATGGGAGCCATTGTATTTGATGTTGTAAGGAAAGAAACCAAACCAGTGCATACTACTGGAACATCTACTGGTGTCAAATTTAGTGAAGACCATGCAGCACTGGTAATGCGGTCTTTAAAGAGGAAAGCCAATAAGAAAACTGGTAAGGATGACCATGCTAAACACTCAGGAAACTTGTTAGTAAAGAGAGTTGCAGGTGCCTCAGGAGTAGAAGCAACTAGCATTACTCTGGACTTAGAAAATTTTGGTATGAAAGTGGTTGAGAAACATGACGAAGAAATTAGAAGGTTGAGGGAAAAGTATGAAATAGTCATGAAAGCATACAATGAGGAAAGGATAAAGTCCATTGAAAAGGACAAGAAAATTGCTATCCTAGAGGAAAAATAGGTATCTCAATATTCTCCTCAAAGGATGTTGACACAAGATCCACATCAGCCTGGTAGCTCTAGCTCAATTATAAATTTCCATCCTTCCCCTATGCCATCAAGTCCAGTTACCCAAGCTGACTTGGAATTAGAAAAAGAAAAAATAATTGTTGAAAGGACCAAATTGGAAGAATCAAGGAAGAAATATCTTGAAGAATCATCAACATTTAAATAAGTAGAGGCATGGGTAAAACAAAGGTACTCTGATAAAATACATTCCACCCTCATGCAGTGTACTAAGGAAATAAGTCTTGCTACTCTTTATTCACTAGGAAAAAAGGTTATTAGCATAGTAAATGAATATGATGCAGACAAGGATCAATGTGGCTTGATCATGGATAGATGAAAAGGAAAGAAGGTTTATTTGAAACTATTCTATTCCATATCCAAGGAAGAAAACAATGTTGATATTGTTTTAACCAGTACTTACAAATGCCTGAAATTAATGGTGGACATGGACATCAAGAGAAGCATCATCATCAGAAAGATAGAAGCTTTGAGGAGAGAATATTCAAAGGATAGATATCATATGTTTCATAACCTTTTCAAGAAGAGTGGTGACATAAAGAGTGAGGCCTTATGGCTAAGACAAATGAATGAGGCATTGACCACTAGCACTAACAACATTGTTACTTTGGAAAGCATGGTTTTGTTTGTCCAAACTGTGGAAATTATTAGCAAAGCTCGGGCATTTTTTTGAATTCTGGAAAGAGGAGATTGAGAAGGAAAGTGCCATTTGGGATGAAATTAACAGTAAAAAAGATGAATTCAATAGTTTTGATTGGCCAAGTGATGAGGTGTATACCTCCTGGAAGGACAAATTTGATATAGTGGATCAAGGACAAGGTGGTAGTGTGTGAAAGACAACAAGTGGCAGTGTTCCTGATTGGTGAATGAGACAGACAAAGGTAAAGATCCTACATCAACAAGAACAAAGAAAATAGATTCTAGGTGGCTACTTCCGAACAAATTTGAAGTAGTTACAAGCACCCAAGTGGTCAGAAGATAAAATATGTTGAATATTTATTGTAACAAAAGTGGTTATCACTTCATTTTTTATTTTGTCTTTTTGTTGAGTCATTTGCTTTGTCCTTATTCCAAGTGACATGTAGCTTGTTGCAATCCTATTCTATAAAAGGATTCCTAAGATCATTGGAAAGGGCTGGAAAAATTGGATTGTAAGCAATTTTGCAAAGTTTCAGTCAAAGGGGGAAATATAGTATAGTTTGTACTAGATAACTGTAAAAAGTCAGAAATAAAGCTGAGAGATATTTTGCAGGTTATTGAAGAGGTTATCTCTTAGTACATTTTGTATGCTAGATTATGATTCTATAAATTAAATACAAAAGATCCAGATTCCAATCTCTCCTGTGTTATGTGTCTTCTGAGTTATGAATTTTCTAATTCATTAGCATAGACTTTCTCTATGTTTATGTACTTATTTGAGAGTTTTGATCTAGGATCAGATTAAATTAGGCTCTAATTAATGCATAGATTCATTTGACGTATGATAGGATTAGTTGTAGGGATTTGGGATAATTGTGCTATGACCTAGATTCTTTGATGAATATTGATTTTAGTATATTGTATTTGAGTCAAAGTGTAGCCCAATAGATAAAGAACTGATCTAAAGATGATAAGTTTTGTACTATTGCATATCTAGTTGCATATTGGCTATATTCTCCTATAATAAAACATTTAACTCCATTAAGTCTATATTTGCAAAATTTTTTTGTGAATTCCTATCTCATGCTCCATTTCATGGCTGATGTTCAATGGGTAATTAGCCAATTATCTAGTATCTCTCGGTTATGTTGAGTTATTGTGAGATTACTGCTTGATAATACCATATAGAAATATCAAAAGGTATTATAGGGTATCCCCCCCTTGGTGTAGTAGAACCTAAAGAGTAGAAGTATTGTAAGAAAGCTTGTTAGTTGATCCTTTTCTTGCATGAACCAATATTTGGAGGTAGATTCTCTATAAAACAATCATAAAAAGAAGAGGTTGTTGTTGTGTTTGTTGTAACATAAAAAGAAACCAACAAAATGGTGACTCTGCTGGGGACTAATTTTACATTACAGTGAGTACGTAAGGTTTTTCAAGTTGAGCTAGACTCTTGGCCTGCTTACTTATTAATACCAGTTGGTTGACCATTGAACTATAGAGTTTTATCTTTGCATATCCCAGTGATTTGTATTACCATTGAAAATGTATCGGGATAAATGCTTAGACCTATGTTGATATTTGTAACCCATGAAAACTTTCTATAATGAAATCTTTATTACTCAAAGTTAGTGTGTAGTTTCCCAGCTATTTGTTGGGTGGAAACTCAAAGGAATCTCTGCATCAGTTCTGAGTTAAAATTATTTGATACACCACTGTTTAACTATGAGTTATAAAAATACCAGATCCTGGATGAAGAATCATCCTGAGAATGAGTTGGAAGGTGAAATTCCATCTACCTCCAGAGTCGGGCAATCAATGAACATAAATGTTTTTGGAAATACTCCCCAAGCTTGGAGGTAGAGAAGGAACATAAGAATGGATACTCCTATTCCTTCTAATCATGAAGAATATATTGTACAAGTTGAAAAAGACACACAGTTGGGATTGGGAGTATATGGTGAGAATTACTCTCAAAGTGAGAGGGTTGATGATGTACCTTAGTATACTAGGAAGGTGGTCTGTGGTAAATCCTAGGGACATGAAACAAGGTCAAGATCCAAAAGAAGAGGTGAAGAGAATAGGAATTATCTTAGTGATACAAGCTCTCCCTCATCTGAAAGACCCCATGCCCATCATCACAGGAGAGAAAGAACTATTATGGAGGAAGATTTATAATCTGACATGACTCTTGTAGATTCTGAGGAGATTTTTGAAGAAGTGGGTTAACTAGAATGGAAGATCCAAGAGAAAATTTCCTTGAGAAAAAGAAGAGAAAGAGAAAAGGAGGAGAGAATTAGACATGCTCAGATTCAATCTCACCAATTGAAAAGGCAACTACAAGATTTAGAAGCAATAAATGCTACTACTATACCTGAGAAACTTGAACATGAACCTGTTGTCCAGCAGTTGTATGACACACATAAACCCAAGGATAAATGTAAACAAAAGGTAGAAGCAATTGAAGTAAAGGAGCCAGTAAGTAAAGGGAGTGCAATGGATCCCATGACTAAGCTGGATACTAAGTTTGAAAAATCCAAGAGAGAGAGAGGGAGATCATAGCCAAAGAATTAGAGAAGGATGAATTGGAAGCCTCTACTCTTGACATGAAAAAGAAAATTGAGTTTCTTAGGCAAACCTCTAGCCCTCCTCCTACTGGTGCTGGTCCTAAAATGTCTCTGAATTCAGGAATGAATTTACCACCACCTACTGATTCTGGAAATGATACTACATCAAATACTCAAGGTTATAATTCATCTCAAAGAACTCCTGTCTATACTAAAAGGTATAGGCAACTTATTTTCCTTGGCATTCCTGGTTATACAAATGAGATTCCTAAAAATACTAGGGATAAACTTCCTAAATTTGTTGGAAATAATATTATAACATGTGAAAAACATCTGAAGCATTTTATGGATATGATTGATTATTATGAAATTGCACATGATGAGGTGATGATGAACTTATTTGTGCAATCATTAACTGAGGACGCTAGAGACTGGTTTAGAGGATTGCCCCATGAATGCATTGGGTCTATGGATGAAATGAAAGAATGTTTTAGAGATCAATATGGGGATAAGAAAAATGAAGGGTTCATGTTGAATGAGTTTAACAACATAAAGAAGAATCCAAATGAAGAAGTGGTGGAGTTCAATATCAGGTTTCAAAGGGTGATGCACAAGTTGCTTCAAGTGATGAGATTGGATGACAAGGTATGTATTGCTACTTATCTTAATGCTTTTGATGCAAAAATAGGTTATTTGTTAAGGGATAAGAACCCTATAAATATTAGAGAATCATATAAGGTAGAAGTCAATATTGAGACAAACAAAAGAGCTTTTGGAAAAGTGGGTAGGAGAGAAGATTGGAAACCAACTAGGTACAACAAGAAAGAATCAGATAAATCCTTAAATACTAAACCAAAGGAAGATGATAATCTTAAGTTGATTCTGAATGCTTTGAAAAATTTAAAACCTTGATAAAGTAGTAACAATAGGGTTTCAAACAATGAGAAGCCTTCCTATGGCAATTTCAACAGACAACCTAGGATGCAAAATTATCCTTATACTACTCAGTGGAAAGATGGGAAACCTATTGTCCCACAAAAGAAGGATAAATCTGATGAAAAAATCTTGATCCCCTACACAAAACCTTTATAAACATGTGCAATGATAATCCTTGGTGTGTGGCTTTCCAATCCCCTCATAGTCCTGAGTATTGTGTTATTATTTTTAGAATCTCTGCAACTGAAGATCAGGAAGAAAATGAAGAGGAAGAATATGATGATAGTGGTTGTGCTATGACTTCCTCACATATTAATGATGAAACATATTATCAACATGATGATTCTGACATAGAATATTGGGAGATTGATAATATGATATGTAATGCAGAGGGATGTGATGAGACCCCTGTCCTTAGAAGACCATCTGATGAAGAAATTGCTGAAATCACAACAAACATGATTGCACAAGCAAGGGAAAATTACACTTTGAGAAACATAATAGTTGGTAGTGCAGATGGCAAACCTGCCGGTATTTTTATCAAGGATGCCACAAATTGTACCAAAAAGCCACAAGAAAAGGAGAAACAGGATGAAGGTACAAATAAAATTATGATAAAAAAGGCAACAAACATACTGGTCCAAATGTGTATAAAGAAAAGATAAAAACACCAGAAAGTCCCATACCTCATTCAAAAAGGGAGGATAAACCAAACAAAGGAGATGAAACAAAACTGACTTCTCGAGTAGAAGATGAGGATTACACAAATCAGAGATTAGACATCTCTGATATGAAATACACCCCTGTGGATATGGGGCAACTTTTGCCTCAAATAAATGTTAAGGTACCTATGTTGGAAATGATGAGGATAGACGAGCATAAAGAAAAGGCTTTAACATGGATGAAGGGTGTTAGCTCTACTAAGATTATGGGCCCAGAGCAAAACAAGAAAGTGTCAGACACAAAAGAAAAATTAATAAAGGAATCTAATGAGCTTGTCTCAAAGATTCCTCAAATTTACTTGGATACCAATATTGTTAGTACTACTGTAGAAACTGTACATCCCTTTTTCTTAACATTGTTGATAAATGGTGAAATGTTAAAAAATTGTATGATTGACTCTTGGGCATCTAACACTGTGATGCTTGCAGAAGTTATGAGATCTATGGGATTGAAAGTAGACACACCACATGGGAGGTGCTAAGCTATGGATTCTAGAGAAGTGCCTGTCATCGGAACTATTAAGGCTTTGCCTTATAAATTTGCATCTTTCCCAAACAAAGTATTAACAATGAGTGTGTTGGTTGTAGACATTCCCCCTCAATATGGAATGTTGTTGTCAAGAAAATGGAGTGCATCAATGGGGGGAAGCATTCATTGTGATTTGTCATTTTCCACTTACAATATTAATAGGGAAAACATCAAGGTATCAAGGGAGACCAGAACTCCTCATATGATTGAGGAACAAGATGATAATAATATGAACTATTTCTTAGATACTGAGATGGGATCATTTCAAGTGCAAGAAAATCAAGTTGCAAGAAAATTACCACCTGCATTGTTTTTTGAAGACATAAATAATTTATCTGAACAAAGTAAGTTATGGTTAATGTATTTTGATTGTGCCAATTCTAGGGAGGGGGTTGGTATTGGGGTTTTATTGATATCTCCCTCAGGAAGAACCTTCAAATTTTCATTTACTCTGTTATTTACATGTACAAATAATGTGGTAGAATATGAGGCTTTATTGATAGGTTTGAGATTAGCTGCAAGACATGGAATCAAGTGTATCAGAGTTATTGGAGACTTTAAATTGGTAGTATCTCAGATCAGATCCAAATATGCTTCCAAGAATCATAGATTGAAACAGTACCAAAATGCAGTCTGGGATGAATTAGAAAGTTTTGATGCATTTGGTATTGACTGGATGGATAGAAGCCATAATATAATGGAATATTTGTTGGATAACATTGCTTTAAGGCCATAAGATATTAATTTTGCTAGAATTTCTGAAATAGAAGTTTAAACTAGGCCTTTGATACCAGACAATGTTGATAGTTGGCAAGTATTTGATGATGATGTGGATATTCTGAGATTCTTGTATTGTGAGACAGGTCTTGAAAATAAAGAGATAGATTTTAGTAGGTATGTGAAAACCATTGATGGGAAAGATATTGTCTTAGTGAAAGAAATATTGCATTTGAAGTCAAATAAAGTCCCAAAGGGACTAGTTGTTTTAGAAAGATCCTTTGAAAATAAGGATAAACCATACTTTGCTACATGTGTAAATAAGTCTAAAGATTTGGAGGAAGTAAATTTGGGAACAGAGGAAGTTCCTAAAAATTTATTTATTGTTAAAAAACATGTCACCCAAAGTTAAGGAGGATCTGACTAATCTTTTGAGGAAGTACAAAAAGGTCTGTCCATGGACGTATGATGATCTGAAGGCATATAATGAGGATCTATTCCAACAGGAGATCCCATTAAAGGAAGATGCCAAGCCTTTTAGACAAAATCAAAGGCCCATAAATCCCACCCTAAGGCCCAAACTGGAGCAAGAATTGAAGAAGATGAAAGAAGCTAGGATAATTAAGCCCATTAGGCATTCTTCCTGGGTCTCCAATCTGGTCCCTATGAGGAAGAAGAATGGAGATATCAGGCTGTGTGTGGATTTCAGAAACTTGAATATATCTTCCCTAAAAGACAACTATGCTCTCCCCAATATGGAGAATTTGTTGTAGAAAGTCATTGGATGTGAACTGATGTCCATGATGGATGGATTTTCTGGGTATAACCAGATTATGGTCAAGGAGTTAGAGCATTTTAAAATTTATTTTACTACACCATGGGGAACATATGTATATGTTAGAATGCCTGTTGGTTTAATGAATGTTGGAGCCACTTTCCAAAGGGCCATGGATGTTGTATTCTCATATTTCTTGCAAAAATTTATTGAGGTTTATCAGGATGAACTCATAGCCTACTCAAAGAAGGAAGAAAAACATTGTGAACATCTGGAGAAGAGTTTTGAAAGAGCTCTGGAATTTGGGATTTCTCTGAATCCCATAAAATCCATTTTTAGATTGATAGAAGGTAAATTATTGAGGCATATTGTTTCAAAGGAAGGGGTTAGAATTGACCCAAATAGGGTAGCTTCTATTGAAAAAGTACCCCTCCCAAGAAATTTTAAAGGAATTCAATCTTTCTTTGGTCAGGTAAAATTTCTCAAAAGATTTGTCACAAACTTTGCTGAGAAAAGTAGGCCAATTTCTAAAATGTTGAAGAAGGATGCAAAAATGGAATGGGATGGAGAAGATACCCAATCTTTTCAAGAAATAAAGCAAGCTATCAAAGATCCCCGTGTTCTAAGAACTCCCGATTATTGAAAGCCCATGAACAATTTTTCATTTGTATCTCGTCATACTATTGCTATTGTGTTGCTACAAAAAAATGAAGAGGGGTTTGAACAACCCATTGCCTTTTTTGGAAAATCATTACGGGCTACAGAGCTCAAATATGATATAACTAAGAAATAAGCCTATGCATTGGTGAAGGTTGTGAAAGCTTTTAGATGTTATTTGATAGGTGCTATTGTAGTAGCCTATGTCCCCTCAGCGATAGTTAAGGACATCTTCACTCAACAAGAGGTGTCAGGAAAAAGATGTAGATGGATCAATATGATTAAGGAGTTTAATATACAAATTCAAATCACTAAGTTGGTCAAAGGAATGGGTTTAGCCAAATTGATGGTTAATGCAAACTTGGATGCAAACCATATGAATACCCTAGAGGAGGAACAAAGACCTTTTATCTGTAACCTTGACCACTGTGATTGGTACAACAATATTATTTATTACTTACAAAGAATGAACTATCCATAGGGGATGGATGAGAATAAGAAAAGGACCTTAAAGCTACAAGAAATCCATTTTTCTCTGATTAGAGATGAGCTGTGGTGGAGGAATCCTGAAGGAATTTTACTAAAATATGTTGATAGAGAACAAGAAGACAAGATTCTGCAAGAAATGCACAATGGAGTGTGTGGTGGCCATTACATGGAAAAGACTACTGCACATAAGGTTTTAAGAGCGGGATTCTAGTGGCCAAGTATCTTTAAGGATGCTCATCAATTGGTTAAGAAATGTGATGCTTGCCAACATTTCTTTGGTAAACTAAAATTCTCAGGTAATGTAGCTCTTACACCTGTGGAAGTTCAAGCCCATTTTTAGCAATGGGGTATTGATTTTATAGGGGAAATAGCTACTAAATCCAGTGGAGGTCATGCATGGATAATTGTAGCTACTGACTAATTTACTAAGTGGGTTGAAGAAATCCCTACCAAAAGAGCAACCAGTAAAGTAGTAATTGATTTCTTGTTAAATAACATAATCACCAGGTTTGGGTGCCTAGAGAAGATAATATGAGACAATGCTATGTGTTTTAAATCTGAGGATTATATCAATTTTTGTTCTGAATATGGCATTCAGACATCTTACTCTGCACCTTACCACCCACAGGGGAATGGCCAAGCTGAGTCCACCAACAAGAGCCTGCTTAAGATCATTAAGAGAATTCTCGATACAAACAAGAATGCGTGGGACTCAAAGTTAACAATGGTTGTCTGGGCAGATACAGTGACATCTAAAAAGGCCATAGGATGTGCACCCTTTGATTTAGTCTATGGGATTTAGGCAAGACTGCCCCAAAATAATCTAATGCAAATGTACAATTTTTTCCAATTATATGATGATGATATTGATAGTGATGTGCAATTGAGAATTGATGATTTGGTGGAATTGGATGAAGCTAGGAGGGAAGCTTCTGTAAAAAATGCTAAGCTTCAATTGCAGGTAAAAAAATTGTATGATAAAAAGGCAGTCTCAAGACAATTTTGTGTGGGAGATTATGTCCTAATGTGGAATGCCAGATTAGAAGATAAAAGAAAACATGGAAAGTTTGAACCAATCTGGCTGGGACCATATATTGTCCATTCATGATAATTTGGCATATTATCAATGAATATTGGAACTGATGTAAAATATAACTTTGTACAGTGCAATTCCATACTTACTTGTATGCTTAGGTGGGGGTGGTGGAATCACCTAATCCATTTGATGAGGTGTCACCAATAGTGGTGCTTGGTCCAGCATCATCTTTGGTTGAATCTTTCCTCCACATTTGATTTCTCATTCTCATGATATCTTCAATAGTGTTTCCATTTGCAAAAGTGCTTGACTCTGTCACTCGGTCTCTGCAGTCCTTGCTTAGGTGACCAACCTTACGATAGTGTTAGCATTCCATTCTAGGGTTAGTCTAGTTCATTGATCTTCGTATCCATTTCCTCATGTAGTTTGTAGCTATGTGTCCATATCTACCACATGCTGTACAATTTACCCATGTGTTGTAATCCCAAACATATGAGTTACCAGCTCTTCTCAGTTTATAAGCATTTTCTTTCTCTTTAGGTTTCCATACTTGCTTTTCCTTTTTCTTGCATTCATGAGGTGTGTGGCCATGCATATTGCAAGTAGGACAATATTTTTCCATGTAGGATTCCTTCTTTGGTTTTTTCACCTTAGATCTTCATTCATGTGCTTTGTGTCCATGCTTGTTATAGTTATAACAATTACCTATGAATATAGAAGTAGATTTAGAAATACGTTTAGCTTTGCTCCTGCAAACATTTCATGTGTGGCCTGGTTTTCCACAGTGATTGCATGATTGCTTATTTTCTCTTATATTTGTGTAGACATTCCTTTGATCATATTGGTTTGATGATTCTCCATGTTTGGTATACCCTAAACAGGTATTATTGTTGAGTCTTCTTTGTCCATTCAGAAATTCATCCATTCTCTTTGTGTTATCTTCATCTTTCCTGATCATATCATTATGTTGTTTCTGAATCTTTTCTTCATGATTCAGTTTCTCATTTTCTTCTTTTAGTTCACCAATAACTTCCAATTTTCCATTAAGTTCTATTTTTACTCGGTTGGCCTCATGACTCATAAGAACTATTTGATTTGTGATCTCAATGTGATGTTCAGTAAGTCATTGTCTCTCAGATTCTTTCATTTGGAATTTCCTAGTAATCTTCCTCCTGTCATCAATAGCTAAAGTTATTTCTTGTTCATCTTGTCTAGAATTATTCATAACATCAATCATTCTTACCATTCGTGTCTCTTGACCAATTTGTAGTACCTTCACTTGTTCAGTCAGATGTTGATTGATTTCATTTAGACTTGTAATGCTTCCTTCAGATGTGTCAGATGCATTACTAGATGCAGATCCTGATGAATCAAATCAATTGGGTATCTCTTCTTCATGATAGTCAGTTTCATTGTAGTGAGATGCCATGAATTTTATTTCAACCAATAATTCTTTCATCTTGTTTCTTTCTTCTTTGTATTTTTCAAAGAAAATTTGTATCTCCAACTTCTGATTTTCAATATTCTTACCAAGCTTATACCTTTCCATTGTATGATATTTTCTCTCAACTGATTAAAATTTTCCAAATGATCTAGATCTGATACCAATTTTTGGAATAATGGAAGGGTGTGTACTGAGAGGGGAGGGGTGAATCAATACCCTTAAAATTTTTATCAATTAACCTTAGTAATATTTTCTTGCATTATCGGTCATATTGCTTTTCTACCTTATGCATGTAATATCATAACATAAAGGTAAGTGCATGTAAACAATCATAGAAACATTCATGAAACTTAGTTACACATGACACAAGAATTGGTAACATAGAAAACCCTTGTTAGAAGGTAAAAACTACGGTGGAGATGAAACCCACAAAGCTTCACCATCTGAAAAATGGAAGGTGTCGGTTAAGGCTACAAGTGTGATCACTTCTGATGATCTTACCCTGTTAGGAGTAATATGTTAGACTTGTTAGGTCTACTCAGTTAAGAGATTTTAGCAACACAATGTATGTGTGCACTCGGTTAAGAGATTTACAATAATACTATTAAGTCCACCTTCCTTAAGGATTTCTTCTATTTGCTAAAATTGTGAGAGAGTAGAAAAAAATACTTATGAACTAATAACTTGCAATCTTGAATTGCTAAATACAGATCCTTTAAGTTCACATAATTATTTATCACCTAATTGTGATGAATAATACCTATGTTCTGCTCGGTAGCATTGAATCTAGTTCTTCATAACTGAATTCTTCCTTTTGTGTCCTTCTGCATGAAACTCTCTGTCTAATTAATAGATGTCTTCTCTAGCTACAATCATCATGTTTTTGAATAATTATACATCTATATATACAAAGGTTTTGACCTAATTAGGTTTCACGCTTTACGAGAAAAACTCTATGATCAAAGGTTTACAACTTGAGCTTGATCTCCTAGTTTGCATGTTTACAATCAGTTAGACTGATTAAAACAATTACTTATGCTTTACTTGGTCCTCAATAAATGGTTTTATAGCTAAGCATAAAGCTAATTTAAAACTAAAGTGCTTTAGCTGACGTGTATCTCAGATCCATTTTTCTCGGGAATAAAATTGTCTCTCAGTAGACTGGTGCTCGGGTTACTCTGTAGACTGTGCTCTTGGGTTACTCTATGAACCATGCTCTCAGTTTACTCTTTGAACGGTCTATCGGTGATAGTGTTATCGGTGTTCACTGATTTCGGTGATCACTATCTTAAGACATTTTTGGTGACCTTTACGCTTGACTGAATGCTGTCACTCGGTGATCATGTAATTGATGGTTCAAAAAGTATTTCCTTGTATACTAATGACAACTTATGATCCTTTAAGGATTATCAAGAATGACAAAAATTATTTAAATAATAAAGATTATTTAATTAATTAAGATGAAAATCAATAAAATGTGGCTCGCAGATGATGGGACAATTTTAAGTGTCTACACCTTGATCCCTAGGTCATCTATAAAAATAAGTGAGAAAATACATTTTATACAATGTCAAGATCATAAACTACATTATCAAATATTGGGCATGGAGGTAATATGCCATAGTCCAATGGTCCTAAGGAATGTTCACTCATCATCTCCCAAATGTCATGTAAGCATCATGGAATCTTGATGTATCTCACATGCATATAATTATTGTTGCACCTCTTGCAAACATTACACACGCCATGTTAGTGGCTATGCTAAATCATTGCTATATTTGTCCTTTAAGAGGAATTTTGACTATATCAATCAAATACATCATTTGACTTGTCATTTTCTCTATGAAAAATCACATGGATCACTAGAACCATCACTTATAGTATGCAATATCATTTGTGGTACCCTATCCCTCAGCTACATTATTTGTTGATATTTGCAGCATCCTATATTATATTCATGGTGAAGCACTTCAAGTGTCACACACCAATCACATGGGATACAAAAAGTCAATTGTAGAACTAGGTGTCATTTATGGTGAATTAAGTATCCTTTTTTAATCAATTCCAATTGAATGCATTGTTTACGCCCTTATTTACAACACACTATAATGTAAATGAAGCCCTAATACTTGGGCCTAAAAACTACTAAAATTTATAAAAACATGAAGCAAGGACTAGATAGATACCAAGGGTGCTCCAACTAGCTATTTGAACATCCTAACCCTCACTGCACAATGATGTCACCCTGAAAATCTTGTCATTGCTCGTGATGCTCTACCCTCCACACTTCTCAAAGCTCTCCAAATATCCAAAATCAAATGAGTACAAATGACAAGAATGACCCCAAACCACCTATTTATGGGTCCATGTTGTCGTGTCACCCTTCCCACATGTCCTCTAACATTCCTAAACATAGTCATAACCCATCACTTTGGCCTCCCTAGCCCTTTTCACCTCATTTTGCACCATTTTAACCAACAATGCATTCCTTGTAAACCTAATGCAAAATTGGTCTCAATTTTTATTTCTTGGTCAATTTTTTGAGAGGGAACCACACTTCCATTCCACAATCTTTAGAGTATGTTGGGGAAAGATCTTCACAAAAATTCAAAATTTCTTTAAAATAATGTTCAAAATGCAATTGTACACCTCTTCTTTCGATTCGTGATCCGTGGATTCCCAAGCTTTCCAAAGGCAAGGGTCAGTAGAAAATATTTCACAATTGATATAAACCAAATACACAATATTATCAAATGAATAACAATGAAATGTAATCAATAAATTGTACAAGCAAGAGAAAGGAAGACAGATGAATGCAAACCCCACGATGCTTGAAGCTTCTATTGTCTCTCTCTACTCCTTCTGAAATGCTATTCTTGATGCTTAGTATTGGCGGGGCAACATCTATGACTTGAGAAGTGTTGAGAATTTTCTAGTTGAAATGGGTGTGTGATCGCAAGATGGCTTGAATGCTAGAACCAAACTGACGGAGTAATGGCGCACGAGAGCTTGAAATCCTAGATCCTTCAAATGGTTATGAAGGGTTTATTATATAGGAATTGGTGATGATATGAATGGTTGAGATCAATCCCAGAGATGGGGAGATGAACGATTGAGATCAAAAGGAATAGGAGAGGTCCTCAGTAAACTCCACCTCTTCATTTGGTAAAGAGGAGATAGAGTTTGGTTAACTAAAAAGCTAATTATGAGTTGCCTTTTTGAACTGAAGAGGTGGGTGAAGTTACCCATGTGGACTAGAGAGACGGGTGGAGTAACCCATGTGATCTGATTGGAGTTATCTCTTTGAAAATAAATGAATATTTAATTTATTTATTTAATAATTGTTTTCAACATGTGAGATAATTGAATTCTTTTTGATTAAGAATTGCTTTATTTGATGAAATTAAATTAATTTAATTGGAAGAATTTAATTAGT
>MU223046.1:2016401-2026750 GCA_018584345.1 Thuja plicata | reverse complement strand
TAATTAATAGATGAAAATTAGTGTTTTTAATGTAAAGTCACAAGCCTGTCCATTTTAGGGTGTCTACATTTGCCCCTCTTTGATGCGATGTGACTTGTCACAGTGTGTCAAAGATTCTTTGATTTTGTCCCAGCTTGCTCTGACATTAGGAGTATTTATGCCCCCTCAACAAATTTGAGCGAAAAGTCACTAGACAAGCGTTGATTTGTTGAAACTGCCATTTGTGGAACTAGGTAGCTGACGGATCTAAAAAATAATTTAATATGCCCCTGTAATTGACCTTCAAAGTTTTCGGGGACTAGGAAGAAATTTCAGAGCTCCTAGTGAAATTAGGGTTTTCTAGAACCCTTATAAGTAGCGAAGAGAGCTCTTCATTTGGCACATTGCGATCGTGGAGCCCTGAGATCTTGATGAGTTTGCCTTTTGATTTCTGCCTCATTTCCTTCTATTTTTGAGTGATGGCTGGCCTTCCTAGCATAGTGCACATCTTTGATCGAGTCCATACCTACTGTAGACCTACTGGCTCTGGACGTCCGGTGAGTTTTCTCGCTTTGCATGTCATTTATTACTTTTAAAATTTGCACTTTTTTGAAAAATTTACATGTGTGCCACAATCGGCTGCAGTTTTGTCATAATTACGGTTTTAATGCTGCAATTACTAGTTAAATACCGCAATTGATAAGTGTGCCACAGTTGGGTTTGTAAAATGCCGCATTTGAAATTTGTGTGCTGCACTTGCTATTTCTGTTTTGTAATTGCATAAAAGTACCGCATATGACTTGGTTAATTACCACAATTGATTTTTTTGCACTGCGTGCCTGTGTTCTATGTCTTTTATCTACTTTTTCTAGCTTCTGTTACTTTCCTCAATGACTGAAACTAATAATTTTCTATTTTTGGCTGTATGTGCAATTCACTGGGCATATCTTGCACTGTCGGGAGTCCAGACCGGCGGGACTCGTGTATCGATTCCAGTTGACTGAGGATGAGAGGTCAGTTCTCTGTGATCTTGGATTGTACTAGTTGTGTTATATGCCCGAGATCACGACCAATAGGGGTCTAATCTCCGCTCTTATAGAGCGATGGCACTCAGAGACCTACACTTTCTGGCCACCTACTGGGGAGTGTACCATGACTTTGGAGGATGTGTATCGCATCCTCCAACTCCCTATCCAGGGTGAGCTTGTGGAGTATTTCACATGCACTAGTGTTACTGCATTGACTGAGCTCTTTGGATTGCCCCGAGATCAGCTCGGGCTTGCTGGCGATTATGACATTCCATGGTCTAGATTTGGATTAGGCCTTGATAGGCTATCTACCCTGCTGTGTAGTTTGATATGTGGGCTTCTATGCCCCGATCGTTGACAGTGTGGTTTTTCTATTAGCTTTGGTGGCATTTTATAGAGTATGGTCCAGGACCATACTGTCTTTGCTTGGGGTCCATGCATGTTGGCCCACATGCATTTTCACATGTTGTATGTGGCTTACCTTGATGGTAAGTCGCTCAGCTGTGGTGCTACTTTGTTACAGATTTGGGCATGGGAGCATATAGTAGTCTGTCATCCTATTGGTGCCCATGCTCTCCCAACAGATAGGCCATATGTGTTCATGTATGATGGTGCTATTGTCCAGACTCATATGGGTCATCTTTCATACTAGCGGCAATAGCTAGATATGATTCCTTATTTCATCTGGAGGCCATACAGAGACTGTCCTGTCTGGGATGGAGAGGACATTCATCTTCCTTTCTGTCATCAGTGATGATACTTGATTGGACACGTGATTGATCACACCCATATGATAGATTTTCATAACACCGACAGGGTGTTACATCAGTTTGGAGAGCAGTAGGATGTATCTAATTCTTATGCCTACTTTTCTTGGAGGTCGAGGGATGCTACTATTTGGGGTGCCATGGTATCACTTGATGTTGCTCGCACCAAGTTCATGGGATTTCTTCTTGTGGCATGGACCTGGCGTTCTGCCACTAGAGACCCAGGTTTGTCTTGTTTCTGATTGCTTATGTACTTCCTTTCTGCTCTTGATTCTTGCTTATATCCAGTTTTGATACTTATGTATTTATTTGCTCTGGTACTGATATTTGAATTTGTCTTTTGCAGGCACTACCCAACAGTATGATGCCCATTGGTTGCGGCATCGACTGATTGCATTGACAGATGTCTCACGTTTGATTCTGAGGACTGTTATGAGGAGGGCCCGATGGGTATGACATGGTAGGGGAGGCCGTGGTGGAGGGAGAGGTGGTGGCAGGGGAGGGAGGGATGCTGGTAGAGATGGTGGTAGGGGAGAGGAGGGAGAGATGGTGGGAGAGGCAGAGGACGGGGGAGAGGAGATGATGGAGGGGATGATCCTAGCCCCGGGGGTGCTAGTGGTGGGGTTAGGGTTGGTGGCCATAGCGGGGGACGGACTAGTGCTCCCAGGGTTGGGTTGGGTGCTGTTCTGGAGGATGAGGAGTCTATAGAGGAGGAGGCACCTCAGTTGGTGCACAAAGTTCACAGGTGGACAACAACAGTTTTGGCTCCCCATCATGAGGATAGAGTTGATATTGAGGACGTGGATGTGGAGATTGCAGACATAGATGTTGAGGCTCTGGATGAGCAGAGTGCTGAGATAGGTTCCTCTGGGGAGAGTGGCAGCAGTAGGAGAAGTACAAGGGAGAGCTCTGAGAGTGGTGATGACTCAATGGTTTTGAGATGGAGAGGAGGTGAGGGGCTAGGGGACAGGGTAGAGGAGGGTGATATGGATGTTTCCATGGGTGGTATGGATGACGATCCCTCAGAGGTGGAGAGGCTCTCCCAGCAAGTTCACAATTTGTAGGCCCGACTTTCCTTATTCAATGCATGTGTGACCATCTTAGAGGCCCTTGTGACAGCAGCTGAGTCTAGAGAGTGACAGGCTCGGGCTGAGGTCCGCTCTTTCATTGATAGTGTACAAGATGTTTCCCATAGGGATATTTTGGACAAATACTATAGATCTGGGCGAGATGCCCAGAGAGAGATTGACTACTGGAGACGCCATTATGAGGGCACAGTTCCTGTGGCACAGAGGGTGCCTAGTTACACAGTGTCTCAGAGATCTAGCAAGGCTCAGCATTCATAGAGTAGTGGTGTTAAAGCTCCTGGGTCCTCTCACAGGACAGATTCTGATATGCCTCCCCCTCGTGCACCTCCTGGTGAGGGTGGGGGTAGCTCTTGTTGACTATGCTCCTTGTACCATTTTTGTAGTGATTCATTGTATACTCTGAGTAGTACCATTTTTGTATTTCGATACACTAATATATTTTGATATACATGTTGACTTCCTTCTTTGTTCAGACTTGCGACCTTTCATTTGTACTCAGATATTTTGATTTACATTAGATGCAGCTATGTTTTGATATGATGTGCAATGGTTTACTTTGTTATATGTATGATTATATATGATTTGGTGGTTTAGATGATGAAATGTATATGCCATATGATTCTATTATGCAGACTCATAAATGGATGTTTTTATTTTCCTATGATACTGACATGTCATGCAGGGTGGTGTAAATGAGATGCATGTTTATATGAGATTCTTATGGATGCATGTGTGGTTATGATTTTTCATGTATGCAACTAATATGTTTTGTACTTTTCTGATGCACTTTAATGAATGAATGCAAACTATTATGCACAAAATATTTGAGTAATGCATTTGTTAGTTAGAAAGATGTTAATTTGGATAGATGTGCTCTGAGATTGATCTGATAGAATATAATGATAGAAAGGATGTTATTTTTGCATTTTTTGGATAGATTTTATCTGGTAGAAAGGATGAATGTCCCAAGTCGTTGCCCCTATTTCCAATATTTGTCATCATTGCATCTTTTTTTGTATTTTCTGATATTTTAGAAGAGCGTCGAATGATCCAGATCACATACCACCTGGATACCGCCATGACCTCTTGATAGCGGAAGGAGTAGAGAGTTTGAATAGAAAGAGAACCATAGTGCACCCAAATATTGACCATCTGGATTCAACTATGTTCCCTTTTTGAAAAGAAAGAGAGCCAAAAGCACCCAAATATTGACTATCTGGATATCGCTTGTCCTCTAATTTAATCTAAAACAAAGAAACCAAGATAGAACTCCTATGTACCCAGAGTCCATCTAGATAACACTGTGAGCTCTTGCTTTCTAAAAGGGAAATCCAAACAAACAAGATAGAACTCCTACGCCCATAGAGTCCATCTAGATAGTATCATGAGCTCTTTTTTGTAACATAAAGGGAAAGACCATAGAAACCAAGATAGAACTCCAAAGCAACTCAGAGTCCATCTGAATAGTGTTGCGAGCTCTTGATTCTATAAAGAAAACAAGAAAAATAAAAGAGAAGGAATGTCCAATTATTTCCCAGGTTTAAGCTTAGATCGTGGAACTGCACGACTACCAGATAAGTGACAGTGCCTACTGCATTTATTCTAAATCATCATGGCCCTGAAATCGAAGTGAACATTCAACAGACAGTAATCAAAGAAAATAAGTCATGATCTATCATAGCTACTCTCCTCACATGGTGGATCCTGGAGTGGCATAAGAACATAACCGCAAAATATAGACTGACATTTGACTGAATTGGCTGACCTAGTCAACTTTTTTTGTATGGTTCCTCGATGCAATTGGATTCTCTTGATTGGCTCAATTGGATCGAGCTGTGTCAGATGGGCCAAATGCATGTTCGCAAAGCTCATGATTGTGACAATATTGATTGATAGATTTGATTGCTCTGATTTTGTTGGAAGCTGATCAAGCTGTGTCAGATGTGCCCAATGCTTGTTCGCAAAGCTCATGATTGTGACAATTGATAGATTGGCTTGGTCGCCTGTTGCTTGCTGATTGATAGATTTAATAAAGCTATGTCAGATGAGCCCAATGTTGATATGCAAAGCTCATGGTTGTGACATTTGATTGACTGGGTGTGCTTGCCCCTTGCTCTCTTGATAAACGAGTTGGTTTTATTGCTTTGGATTTTGCAATTTTTTGATTGTTTTTTTCTCTTGATTTTTTATCTTTTTAGGATTTTTGATGAGTTTTTTGATTTTTTTGGATTTTTCCAGGACATTTAAAATTGCCCCATAGTCTCGTGGACTAGTATTAACCATGGTTAAGTGCTTGGTGCTCAGAGGGTTTTGTTCTTCTGGATATAGGTTGGGATAGGCAGTCTTGCATTTTGAAGTGTGCTCAAGCTTTTGGAGCTCATTGATGGTGAAGCTGGATTTGAACACTTGGCGCCTGTTTGCTAGGTTTTCACCAAGGTACCTACTCAATAGCGCCTGATTGCCAAGTTTTCACTGAGAGAGTGATTTTTTTTTCTCTCTTTTTTTTTTTTGCTTTTATGGTTGTCACCAAGGCGCCTGATTGCTAGGTTTTCACAAAGGTAACTTTTGTATTTTTTTGATTTTTTTTGGTATTTTATGGATATGTAGATAAATTCCTTAACCATAGAGACCTTTAAGGGTAGAACCTCTTTAGGTGCATGCTGTTGATGTAGCCAGGGAGCTGATCTCCTTCTGGTGTTGCTAGTATGAATGCCGCACTCTGAGTAGAGCTGATAATAACAAATGGTCCTAGCCAGTTAGGCTCAAACTTTCCGGGTTTGACTCACTCTAATTGATTCTTCTAATTTTCCATGAGGATGAGGTCTCCTACCTCAAATTTTCATGGCTTCACCTTCTTGTGATAGTTCCTTCTAAGGCAATTTTGATAGCCTTGTAAGTGGTCAAAGGCATGTTGCCTTCTTTCATCTAGTAATTCTAGTTCACTAAGCCGTGCCACTCTATAGTCTTCATCTGAAACTAGGTTCTTCAATGATATCCTCAGGGATGGGATTTCTACTTCGAGGGGTAATACCGCCTCTGATCCATAGACTAGGGAGAAAGGAATGGCTCCTATAGGTGTTCTCACACTAGTTCTGTATCCCCATAATGCGGGACTAAGCTATAAATGCCAGTCTCTCCCTGATTCGTTCACTATTTTCTTCAGGATTTTCAAGATCATTTTATTTGTAGCTTCAGCTTGGCCATTCCCTTGAGGGTAGTAAAATGAGGAGAACCCTTGTTTGATGCGGAACTGTTCACATAGGTCTTCAACATCCTTGTTCTGGAAAGGTGTACCATGATCTTTCAGGATTGTTTGGGGGATCCCGTATCGACAGATGATGTGGTTAAGTATGAACATTGCTATTTGTTTTCCAGTGATGTAAGTGAGGGGAATTACTTCCACCCACTTGGTGAAGTATTCCATTGCTGCTATGATGTACTTGTGTCCATTTGTTGAAGAAGGTGTAATTTTTCCCACTAGGTCAAATCCCCACATTGAAAATGGCAATGGTGATGTGATAGGATTTAGTTCCTGGGCAGGTGCATGGATGAGGTCTCCATGAACTTGACACTATCTACACCTTTGAACATGCTTGTGTGCATCTATCTCTATTGTGGGCCAATAGTATCCCATGTGGATTATTTTCTTAGCTAAGTTGTTGCCACCTCTGTGGGTTCCACATATTCCTTCATGTACCTCGTACAAATCTTTCTGGGATTCCATGGAAGTGAGACATCGTAGTAATGTTCCATCTAGACTTTGTCTGTATAGAGTATTTGAGAGGGTGGTATACCTAGAGGCTTGGCGGATGAGGGCTTTTCATTGGTTCCTAGACAAGTTTGGGGGTAAGACATTGTTTTGGAGATAGGTATAGACATCTTGGTACCATGGGGATTCAGGACCAATAAGGACACACGCTGATTCTATGATAGATGCCTGATGTGATGGTACCAACAGTTTCTCTACTAGAAACTAGAATTTGGTATCGTTACCTGGCATATCAATCAGTGATGCTATGGTAGCCATCGCATCTTCCGCTTTGTTCTGTGCTCTTGGGACTTGCTTGAAGAGAATGTAATGAAACTTGGTGCACAGCCATTCCATTTGTGCTCTGTATGGTATGAGCTTCTCATATTTTGTCATATAATCATTGTTGACTTGACTGATGACCAACTGCGAATCGCCAAAGACTTTAAAGTTCTTGATTCTCCATTGTATGGCTATCTTTAGACTGATGACCAATGCTTCATATTTTGCTATGTTGTTGGTGCATTGGAAGTTAAGTCTGAAAGAATTTGGAATTGTATCATGATTTGGATTGATAAGAACTATCCCTGCCCCCGCACCATGGTTCGTACACGATCCATCAAAATAAATTTTCCATACCTCGATCGTCGGTTGTAGTGTCATGATAGATTCGTCAGGAATGTCAGAGATAATAGGTTGGTGGTCTTGAATTGGTGCCTCTGCTAGTTGATCTTCTATCACTTGTCCTTTGATAGCCTTTCTTTCTACATACTCAATATCAAACTCGCTTAAGATCATTACCCACTTTGCCATTCTTCCTGTGAGCGCTGCTTTGCTTAATAGGTACTTGAGAGGATCAATATGTGGGACCAATTTTGTTTGGTGACTCAACATATAGTGTCTGAGCTTCTAGGAAGCAAAAACAACTGCCAGGCATGACTTCTCAATGGGTGTATAGTTTAGCTCATATCCAACCAAAGTCCTGCTTAGATAGTAAATGACCCTCTCTTTTCCTGCGTCATCATGTTGTGCCAAGAGTACACCTAACGTTGTTTCTGTCACTGAGATATATAGAAGCAATGGTATACCTTGTACTGGTGGTACCAATATAGGAGACTTAAGAAGGTTGTCTTTGAATATCTGAAATTCCTATTCACATTGCTCTATCCATATGAACTTGATGTCTTTATGCAATAGATGTTGGAATGGGTGGCACTTGTCTGCCAGTTGAGCTATGAAGTGTCTGATCGATTGGAGCCTTCTTTGTAACCCTCTTAGTTGTCTCAGGTTCGATGGTGGAGGCATGTCCAATATTGCTTTGACCTTTGCTGGATCCACTTTGATTCCTCTATGTGATACTATGAACCCCAATAGTTTTCCCGCTATGACACCGAATGCACACTTTTTTGGATTTAGTCAGACTTTGAATTCCTGCATTCTGTAAAAGATGGGTCCCAAAACATGTAGATGATCCTTTTGAAGTATTGATTTTGCTATTATTTCATCCACGTAATCTTCCATTGTCTTGTGTATGAGATCATGAAATATGGTCATCATAGCCCTCTGATATGTCACTCCGGCATTCTTTAGACCAAATGGCATGACATTCCAACAATATGTTCCCCAAGGACATGTGAAATCCATTTTGTGTTGGTCTTCTAGCGTGATCCTTATTTGATTGTAACTGAAAATCCATCCATGAGTGATAGCATTTGATGTCCAGCGGTTAGGTCTACTATCATGTCAATGTTTGGTAAAGGAAAGTCATCCTTAGGACATGCTATGTTTAGATCCCTGAAGTCTGTGAAAGTTCATATCTGACCACTGTGCTTTGTAACTGGTACCAGATTAGATATCCAATCCGTATATGGTATAGGTCTGATGAATTTAGCGTCCAGGAGCTTTTTCAGTTCTGCCTTGACTAACAATGTAACGTGAGGATGCATCTTTCTTAGCTTCTATTTGACAGGTTTGGCATTTGGTAGCAATGGGAGATGATGTAGGACTAGTTCTGGATCCAATCCTGGCATATCTGAGTAGGACCATGTGAAATTGATCATTCTTGCCTTGAAGAAACTGATGAACTATTCTCTCTCCTCAGGAGTGAGTGATTTTGCCAAGTATATGTTTCTCAGGTTCTTTTCATCTCCCAAGTTGACTTCCTCTGACTCTTCGGCTAGTAGGGCTAATTTCTCCTCTATCATGGGGAGGAGTTCCTTCTTTCCATCTTCTAGCACCTCAGGAGGTTTTTTCTAGAAGATGTGTCTTCCTTTATCTTTTTATTCTTTTGTTCTTTTTTCTTTTGTAGACTGGAAAGAGGAGCTTCCTCCTCAAAGTATGTTTCTCTATCTAGGTTAATGGAGAATCCTACCTTGTGATCTCCTAACAGAATTCCTTCCCTTAGTCCCATGAAATGAGCTATTGCCTCGTCATTCTTGAAGACATCTAGATCAGGTGGTCCTTGTTGATCCCATTCTATAAGCTTCGGGTGTACAAGACAGACACTTTCTTTTTATGTTTGGCTCTGGTTGACTGAAAGGGGCCGCTGATATGGTGCCTACAAAATTGGACTATGATGTGGATGCACCACTTGAGGTCTGATAGATGACATGTTTGTCTATACAGGGTTGTTTGGTGATAGTCAGTTGGTCAAATAGGTCAGCTAGATTTATGATAATGTCAGCCCGAGGGGAAAACTATGGGATTGATGGTTCAGAGTCATGGAGGTATCTCCACTCATACTCATGGGAGTCAGTCTCAATGGAATGTTCATCCGATGTCTCACTTCCTTGGTTATTGTCGATTGCTAAGTGTAGGTTTATTTGGGATTGTGTGGTTCCCTCTTTGGCAGGCAACAACTGCGCTAATATGTTGCTTATTAGGACATGCTTTGTGTTGTGCCCCCGGTGCATCTCTGCTATTTTCTTGTGATTGAATTGAATGTCTTGGATCACAGGACTAGTGCTTTGTTGTCCATATCCCAAACCTCTTGTGTTTCTCTGGGTTGGTGGGAGAGGCAATTCATATATGCCTTGTTGTCTTGCCCCCAGCCCGGTTGTACCATCGTACCCAAATCTTTGTATCATTGTGTAACCGTTACCATATTTCGACAAAGGTAATGGAGGCCGGATTGTCTCAGGGGAATCTTGGTATAACCAGGTATTGATGTCTTGTTCAAAAGGATTTTCTTCCACTATGTCTCCCCACCGGACAAAGGTTGTGGGTGGACATCTGAATAGAATAGGCTGCGAAGTTTCTGTTGCAATAACAGGTTGTGGCATGCCATGAGTTCTTGGGATTTGAGGCATGTGCGTGATGGTAAAATCCTCTTCATATCTATATTCACCACAACCCTTATCTATGATGGATATCTTTCCTACTTTCTGTGTGATATCTTTAAGATTTGAATCTGAAGAGGATGAGATGCTTGCATCTTGTTTAATGACTATCTTTCCTGCTGCTCGTGTGACATCCTTGGGATTTGAATCTAAAGAGGGTGGGATGCTTGCATCTTGGTTCGATGGTACCTGGTTATCAGTGCTGATTTGGACCGCATTACAATATTGGAAGGGATTGGGATCTCCCTCTATGATGATCTCCTCTTCCTAGTGTGGGAACTTGATGCATTGATGGTATGTTGAAGGTACAACTTGCATTTCATGTATCCAAGGTCTCCCTAGTAACATGTTGTATCCCAACTCAAGGTCTAAGATTTGGAAGGGTGTGTTTTTTACCACAG
>MU223046.1:1988629-2010323 GCA_018584345.1 Thuja plicata | reverse complement strand
TGATTTGGGGAATGAATTTAGAGGAAAATAGATGATTAATTAATGATTAAAAAACCATTAATTAATAGATGAAAATTAGTGTTTTTAATGTAAAGTCGCAAGCTTGTCCATTTTAGGGTGTCTACAACAATATCTCAAAAAGAGGCAAAACGTAAGCATTAAAAATAGCCATCAAATTTTACATTATTTTTCATCATTAATTCTTTCTAAATTAATTAAATATTTTTCTTATTTAATTAAGTTGACATCCTTTCTACTTTCAAATTTTTAAATTCAAATTTTCCTCCATCAAACTATAATTAAATAATATTTAATAATTTGATTATCACTATTCTTTTGATATTATTTAAATAATCTATTTCTTTCACTCTATTATAATTAAATAATGGCTTTAATTATTTGATTAGCTATATTTTATCTTCTATA
Organism: Thuja plicata; assembly: GCA_018584345.1. Classification (NCBI taxonomy): domain Eukaryota; kingdom Viridiplantae; phylum Streptophyta; class Pinopsida; order Cupressales; family Cupressaceae; genus Thuja; species Thuja plicata. The sequence continues at coordinate 2,009,897 of MU223046.1, read as the reverse complement.
ATTAAACAATTTTTAAAATATATTTAATTATTTATTATCTAAACATATTTATTTTAAAATAAATAAAATTATTATTTTAATAAATAAATAAATAAATTATTTCCTTAATTAATTCCCCATACACATGATTAAATAAATATAAATTATTTAATTCTATTAAATTATCTCAACCTCATCACTTAACTATCAATCAATTCAGTTCATTGAAATCATACAATAAGTTAACTCCTCAATCTTCTCAACCAATTCATGTCATCTATTACTAAGATCATAGATATTCATACTTGTCGCAAGCATTCTCTATATGGTTGATCGATATTAGAAAAATATATATAATCAACTCTCATATGTTTTTTATATTAAAAGCAACAAAAGTAGGGTTTTTGTGAGCTATATAATTAACTCTCATATGTTATCCATGCTCTAAACATAGTCGGTCAGCTTTCATGCAATCATAACGATACTTGTGCTTTGTAAATATGAGAGCAACATACCATTCATTGAAAGAAATCATTAAAGAGCCAATGGAGGCAATCAAGGTGATTGTGTGAAGGTAATATCATTGTTGTTAGTCGTTTATTCATATATTTATCTTACATACTCTATTGGTGAATTGCAATAGTGTGTGAATTATAAGGTTTGGTGGTTAATCTTTGATAGTACATATTTTTTTATTTCTAGTCTTACAATACATACATACAAATATGCGTGTGTGTGTGAGGGTGTGCGTGCACACGCACAAATATTTAGTTTTTTCTCTCTATTGTATATGAACACACAACTATGTGTTCAGATTACTAAATATAAAGAGTGCTAGAATATTGCATGTCTCTTTGTTAATAATTAAGTATTGGTTATGTAATGCATTCATTAACCAAATTTAGAGATTAGAATTGTATTCATTCTTGTCACACTATTACTTTTATATTTCTCAAATATAAGATTATTTTGGTTTTGCATACTTCCACAGTTAGTTTACAAGTGATTTTACCTTGCGCGATTTCACTTTGTTGAAATGCACTTTATAAACTATCACTTTTGAATGTTCGTTTTCTAGAAATAAATGTGGTGCTAAGAATCACTATAGTTGTTTTGTATAGATACAAGTATGAAACATTCTTGATAATGAGTAGAACCCCTTTCTCAATTTGACAAAGAAGAAAAATATAGAAGACAAAGAATGCAAAAAGCCTAATGTAGTATATGCAAATGCTAAAGCATAGATGGTGGTATTCTATAGTTACATGATCTTGAGTACTCACTTTAAAATAATGACCTTGCGAATTGATAGATAAAGGTTGCAACTTTGAAAAGAATCATTTTAGAAATATAAGAAAAGGTAGTCATGGAACCTATGGTCGCCTCTAAAATTCAAGAATAATTAAAATTGAGAATTAGTTTAAACCATAGAAAAGTGAAATATATTGATAACAAAAACTAAACTTTAAAATTATATCAATTTCAATAATGTTTATTAAAAAATACTTAAATATAACACAACATAATGGAAAAAATAATTGGACACACTCTTTCTTGTAAACTTTGGGCGAGAAATGTGGGAAAAAGTTGAGGGGATTTGATTGAAAAGTTAATAAAAGGAAAAGAGTTAGCACGATGGCTTTGCGCACATTGGTCCGCCAAAAGCGACCTTAAATGTTGTGATAGAAAATAAATAATAGTAAAGTAATGATGGGAGCACGTGATAGGACCATTCACTGCCTCACCTGCCCAACCGCAAATCTCTCACTTTTTTATGTTTTCTTTTTAATGAAGTTGGAATTTCAGGGAGACGAGGAATATTTTTTTAAAAGTCAATGCAAATCTTAATAATATCTGATCAACGTGCATTTCGTCTTTGGATTTGGTAGGAGCTTTCTATAGTTAGCATAACAGTTTATTCTTCACATTATTTTTAAAATTCATTAATATAGGAATCTTACTCTACTTGGCATAAGTTTGATTCTTCAAATTATTTTAAAAAAGGTTTTATATAAATTTATGAATATAGGAATATGAGTCACTAAGAACCATTTAATCTACGTATCCATGGCTTGTTGACCTTACATAGCTTTTTAGAGTTTGAGTTGTTAAATATTATCATTTATTATAAAAGATTTTTTTTTTCCCTAGGATGCATATTAAATGACATATATTTATCTCTTTTTATTGATTGTTAAATAAATTATGTTTTATAAAATATAGTTCTAATATGTAAATATTGTATTTATGTCCATCTTATCAAATAGACATATTTTGTTCAAGATATCAATACTATTATAACAACATTTAATACAACTTAGTATTCCATTCTTCATTTATTATGTTGGATGTATACAGGGATAACAAAAATTATGTTAAGGCTCACCAAAATAACAAACCAATAAAATAGTGTATTCGAATTATATTTCAAAGTTCCATCTTAACTTCCTCACATCAATCAATCAAATGCACCCACATAGATAAAGAAAAATATATCTTATGACTAAGATTATAATACAAAAAAAAAACTTTTCAACCAATCTATTTCTGCATTTCTAGACTTTTTCTTTTTCCATTCTTCACATCGTTATTTTAAATTGTATATTAAAATTGAGCATTTTTTTTTTCGTTTTCTATTATAAGTTGAAGTAGTTTTCTTTTTCAATTCTAAGTTCAAACTTTTTCTTTATCCCCTAGAAAAAAGTTTAGACTAGATTGCTCTTATACCTAGATGCTCCTACATCATTACTTGTTCAATAATCAAGGTAAAAGTGAGCCTACATAATGACTTAGTAAGGTCTCTCTCCTTTCCTTGGTGATTATGATCATATGTCCTTTTCCATAAAAACTACAAGAATTCAATGGACAAAATTAATCAAAACAATTTCCACTAACAATTAATCCTTTAACATGACTAGACAGATGTTCAAACCAAAAGCTACATTTAGCAACATTCCAACCATCAATATTGCCCATAAACATTCCCCAAATACTAACAACAAAATTATAATGAAAAAATATGAGGAACATCCTCTAGAACACCACAAAAATAAGCTTTTTCAACAATAATTACCACCTGAAGAATGCTTTCTTAGGTTCAATTTTGTTATACAAGTTAGTTTTCATGGTTTCAAAAACACTCTTTCATACAAGATTCAAGTTCCAAACTCTGTTGAGGCTATTGAAGTCATAAGGGTTGTGGGTTAAGATCCTATATAGATAGTTAACCTTAGATTTTAGGAGAGGGTATTCATCTGAACATTTAAATATTTGATAGTCATGACTATTCTCAATCAATTTAATTGGAGTCCTTGGCATATTAAGGGATTTTATAATAACAAAATATGTTCTTTTATTGTTATTTTCTAGCTTAAATTTTGATTGCAATTACTCCCAAGACTTAGCAATATTATTATGCTAGACATATTTGATCATGGATATTCTTTTAGCATTCCATTTCTTAGTCGATCAGCCTTGAAAGCAAGCCAAAAGTTTGTTTTTATGCCTTAAAATCCAACCCACAAGGACCTATAGCTAACTACTTTATTTTTATCTTTCATGATGACTTCTCCACCCTAAATTATGTCTCTACATAACTCTAAGACCCTCCAAATTCTTTAAAAGACCTTAGATTCTGATGATACAACATTAAATTTTCCAAATAGTATATCTTGTAAATGTAAAACTCTCCATTGTTTTTCTTTCTTTTGTATTCCCTAGTGGAGGTTGGCCCTAATTGAGACTTTCTAGGGTTCATTTCCATTAATGGCCTTAATTATCCATTCCAGTAGAAAGTGCTAATCCTTGCAACCTTAAGTCCTTAATACTAAGACCACCCTCATGTTTGGAAAGGTAGCACCATTCCCATTTTACAACATGTCTTCTCTTGTTCCCTTTTCCATTAGATCACAAAAAATTTCTAATGAGTTACTTCATGAGTCATTTTCTTTGATAAGATGCAAAGAACTAGACGTAAGAAAATTAAATTGTGTAGGAGGGTAGGATTTTTGACAAACCAATGTTCTTATATCCAATGAAAAGTAGTTCCTATTCCACTTCACTAATTTTCTCTCAATATTAGAAAAAAAACCACTACCACATATTAGGAAGAGATGGAAAAATATAAAAGGAAACCCCCAAGTACCTTACAATCCTATTTAGACCTCTCCATTCCCATCCAAAAGTGCTAATCTAATCAGGGGGTATCCTCCCAAGTTACCAAAAATTATTTTCTCTAAGATATTTAAAACCAGATGCGCAATAGAAAATTTCACTCTATGCATTAGATTCTTAATATTGCCAATCTCTAAAGAAGTTAACATAGCAGTGTCATCTATAAATTGGATATTGATTAGAGAAGACTAGTATGGAAGTGTCAAAGTTCTCAGAATAGGTCCAAGCCTCATATCTCTAAGACCATATTATAGTTCCTCTAAGGAAATAACAAACAAAGTGGGAGATAATGGGAAGCCTTACGTGATACACCTTCACAAAGAGAAATTATTTATCACCGCCCCATTTATGTCTTTGCTAGCATTTACAACCTGAAATAGTACTTTAACCATTTTGCAAAAGGAGAATCGAAAACCAATGGCTTCCATAAAAGTGAGTACAAATGACCACTCCACTTGATCACAAGCTTTATCAAACCAAGAAGAAAAATATGATATATTCTTCTTACATATTTTACCCTAATTAAGCCTTCCCAACTTGGAATTAGATTTTCCAATATATGCCTTCCTTTAATGAACCTATTTTTGGTCTTGTTGATAGTTTTAGGTAAAATATTAGTCAACCTATTGGCTATTGAATTTATAAGTATTTTGTATGAAATATTCATGTAGATGTCCAAAAATATTAATTTAATTAATAACTCCTTTTTAGTGATCTAACTATTTAATTTAATAAATTAAATAATTTCCCTTCTAGTATTAAAATACAATTTATATACTATCCAAATCTATTTGATTTAATACTTTTGTCTCAAAACCCCTTTTAACAAATTCAATTTTTATTATAAATCCCTCACATTCCTTAATTCTTCTAAACTATGATTAACTCAAATATAATTTGAATGATAATACCTAACCTAGGAACCTCCTAATCCAATCTAAAAGACTACCCTACTCCTACCCTACCCCTACCTATCCCACTTGCTAAACCTACTTTCCCACTTAATCACCCACTAATCCTACTTAAAAGGCGATTCCTAGCCTTTTTAGTCCTAATGGAATGCTCACACATGTGTGAGAAAATCACCCAAGAGAGCCACCCAACTCTCTTAAATGCAACCTCCTTCTTATCCCCCACACATTTTCCTAAGGAATCTCACACATGTGTGAGTAACCTTGAGCCTCACAAAGCATTAAATGCTCAAATTGACATCTCCTCTAAGTTTATTTGTCCCTTATGCGGCTCCTATGTAGATGCCACATGGGTGCCACCTCATCCAATCCCTTCTCTTCCCTCCAAAAATCTATAAATAGAGGCCCTTTCCTCTTGCATATCATCTCTCATTTGTGCATTGTTATCATGCTAACATAGCTCTAGGATTTGCATTTCTATTTTTAGGAGTTTGTTTTCAAATCTTAAAGTATTAGAGATTACATGTTAGGATAATTTGGTAATTGAATCTAGTTTTCTATTTTATTACATCTCATTCTTAGTTTAAAATCATCATCTTGGGAAGCTTTTGAGACTATTTGTTTCATACTAGCTCTTGAAATCCTTCCTTCATCCATTAACCTTGCATTCATAGTTGCATCCATCTTCATCAAGAAATTCACTTGGGGATTAGTTTAGTTGTGTTTTAGAAAGCACATCCACACCTCCAAAAGAGATAAAATCAAACAAGCCTTTATGGGTGCACTTGTTTAGGCTCTATCTGATGTTATGAGTGTTTATCTTGTTGCTGCATGCTTAGTTATATTTTGAATCTTTATATGTGCTAAAACCACTAATGTTTACATGTTTGATCTTTCTCCCAACATATTTAAGATTTCCTCATACACATTCTGGCACACCCAGTGGGACCCACATCCCTAAAACTTTCTTAAGCATGCTTATTTTTTCTAAAATTTTTGTCAAGCTCTCAGATCAGCGTCTCTGTTTTACGCAGAGGCGTCTGTGCATATGTTGGTTCCTCTTGAACCACCATTTGGCATCTACATTGAACCAACATCTCTGACCTACATCGATGTCTCTACTTTGGGAGTTTCTTGATAGTTTTTTGGCTTGCAATATCGTTGTTTGCAGGTTCCTTTAGTGTTTTTGCTATATTTTGGCAGTTTAGCATTCTATTTTTTAGTAGAAATCAATTTTCCTAAGGGGTATTAATGTCAAAATTGTTCCTAATTGACCATTAATATTAAGTACACTAAATTTACTCTATTTCTAACATTCTTGGGGAGCTAGTATTTGAGTTTTTGACAGAGATTTGTTAGAAAAGAAGGGTTTTTTGCATGTTTTGTTGTGTTTTTTTGTCTTTTAGGTCACAACTACATTTACGCATACGTTGATTCATCCTGAACCATTGTTCAACGTCTGCACCCTGAAGTGACGTCTCCACTGGTATTGAGTTAATTTTTTATTTTGAGTTTATTTTGTTAACTCTGTCATTAGTGACTGATAATTTGAATTGACGTCTCTGTCTGTGATCGGTGTCTGCGCCCAATTTGCATTTTTTTTGGTTACTAACAAATCTCGTGGTGGTTTTTATTGATCTAAAATTATTTTCAAAGACCAAACACTTGGAAAACTACTCATCCATCTTCTTACATCCTGCTCTCCAAAGAAAATCATTTTAAACAACTCACATTGTCTTGCAGGTTGCCTAAATTGAATCAACCAAATGATCATGTTTGATTAGTGTTTTCTAGGAACTTAGCTTAGTTAGGAGATTTATTGTGTGATTAAAATCATGTATTAGGGGATTATTCTCTCTTTCCTTTTGGGAAGATCAAAAACCTAGACATGCTTGATTTGCTTTGGACAAGTAATCTTTTGGGAATTAACCACGTGCTTTGAGTGTTTGGAAGAAAACAATATTGGATAGGAGAGTATTCTCTTTTCCCCTCATGGGAAAATAAAAAATCTAGACTCCTTTCATTGCCAATCCATGTTTTTCAATTAATCCTTTAGTTGGGCCTTCCGGTTGAGGTAAAAAGATCTCAGGAATGATGCATGCGAGAACAAGGTAAGCCACCACTCCAACTCACATTAAACAATTTTAATTCTTGGGGTTAAATCCTTGGAAGTCAAATATTGTTTGAGCTTATACTCGGCTCACGCCTAACAAAATCTAGTGTTGTGAGGTCTAAATCACATTTACATGACTACTTGTGCCAAGGTTCTTTGTGGGGCTATATGCCTCAATTGCGCTTGCGCGAACCCAAAGGACATATTCAAATGAAGATCCATACTAAGAATCGTTAAAGTAGTAGCCTACCTGATTCACCTCCAAAAGTTTGATAATGTTTGTGCAAGGAGGATGGTAACCTCCCCAAGATACTCACACATTTGTGCTACCTTGAGCATTTGGATTCGGCTAATACGACATCATGATTAGAGTCATTACGTGCTTGGCGACAACTGCATTCTGAGTAGCTCTCGTGTGTGTGCCTATGTTTGCTGGAAAATATTTTCAAGCTAAGACAAATTCCTTAGGTAGGCATTTCATGAGTGTTCTCAAAACATTGCTAACTTGAACATACACAAATTTTCTATGAGTCAAACTTGTCACAATTGCTTGTATCCCTCAAGGTTGCTTTGTCCCTTGTTGGATTGTTTTCCGACACATGAATGTTCCCATTTGAATCAAGGTATACTTAGCATAGTCAATGCCTTTGATATATGATTGAAACTTGTTCTTTCCATTGAACACAATCTAACCAAGTTACCTCAAGATCAACTAATCCCAATCAAGAAGTAGTCATTACCTTTTTGTAAGACCATCACATTTTATCATACATGTATGATTCAGGGAAACATAAGAAAGTGAAAATCCAACTACCCCACATATACCAAGAGAAAAAGACAACAAATTAAGAGACCAAGAAGTATCAACATATTGTGAAATATTCCCAACAAGAGATCCAAGAATGTGAAAAGTATGACAAGATCATTTTCAACAACACAATTTCAGGCTTCATGGGCAAGTATCATTTGAGCCGCACCTTTATCAAATTTGAGAGATATGACTAGCTGACACATCACAAAACCTATCCATTTACTCCTCTTCATCCCAACGCTTGCATCTCCATCATTGCATTTTTTGGATCATCCTAAGTCATGCCCTTTAGGTAAGCATTACCCAATCAAACCTCAAACCTAATCCAAATCCATATTCCAAGAAAAAAAATATCCCATACTCGGTGACATATTCTTATGAGTTTCTTAAAACCTATATCTTAATCAAAACCATCCCTCAGTGTTATTCCTTGACTAAGCATTGTCTAGTATAGATCACTTTGTACATGTAACCTCACCAACTTGAACTAAAGGTTGGTTCACATTGCCAATGAATCCCATCTTCTGAAAAACCACAAGTCTATCTTAGGTTAACAAAGTCACATCCATTTGAGCTTGCATTAGGAAAAGAAACTCACTATCTTTTTTGATGCCAAGTCATCCCTTAAGTACTTAGGGAATCCTCATCATATTGAGTCATCATCATCATCCATAGGTATCCCTTGCATATTAAATCTAAAGTCTTGCATCATCATCATCATCATCCTTAAAACATTCTAACATTTGCACACCATCTTTAGGAATCTTTCTCCCTAAGTGATATCTTGCATCATTCATCCTAGAACACATTTCTTTCCACCTAGAACCCATTCCAATAAGAGGAAGGATATGGACCCCAATCTTGCCTCTAGCTAGTTTGACTCAATAATGGATCCAAACAAGGCCATCGTCTCCTTTGACCCCTTACACTAAATGAAAATTGAACACGTATGGGCTGATCCCAATGAGGTCCATATGAAAAGATCCATTGAAGCTTTTATGAGTCATCCTAGACATGCACACATAGTCAGTGCCATTATAGGCCACAATAGCACTACCATACTCGCTAAATATTAGCGCAAGGGTATCCCCCTTCCACTAGGACTTTGACCACCCCATATATCCCATCCCATACGTATCCCAACCAACATATTTCAGCCTGTATTGGAAGAAATTATCGATCCAAGCCAAAGAACATCCCAAATCACCTCACTCATCCCTCACTTACTCCAACCAACCACTACTCAACCCATAGTGCATACTATTGCACAGCCAACTCCCTTCTCTGTTATGGGAGCTTCATCCTCCAATTCGCCTCCACCTTCAACATCTCAACCAATCCAGCATGTCGCTACTAAAGTTGCACAACCTACCATTAACCCATCAATTTTTCCCCAGCCTATTACTACCCAACCAATTTCTACTCAACCAACCATCTCACAACCACGAGTTACGCAAGCCTCGACCGCTTCCATAGCAATATCATTGCCTCCCCCTATTCCTCTTCCAAAACAAAAAAAATTGTAGTTCACCATAGGCATGCCACCTACGGGAGCCTTCAATCAACCCTTGTTCCCTCAAGGTCCTAAATTCCATGCTCAACCAACATCCATCCCAAAATTCTCCAACACCCCAACCTAGCATCAAAGCACTACCCTATGCAACCACTTCAAAATAAGCTTTCCAAGCTCCCCAGACCTCACAAGCTGTCGCATCCTCCACTTGGCATTATTCCCAAGAAGATTTACAAGACCTTGGGGTTCCCACACATTCACATATCAAAAATCCTCCTACCTCCCAAACACAACAATAATTTTTCAATCCCTTTGCTCAATCGACACAACCCCAACAACCCACATTCACCAACTACTTGTTTATGCCACCATCTAGAGTAACACAAACCATTCCATCTCCCTAAAAACCAACTAATTCCACATGCATCAACTATCTTTCTCCCCCTAGAAGCATAAACCTACAGAACACCTATCCATCCTATGGTGTTGCTAACACCTAGCCAAACTACATAGGCCAAACATATGCTCGCCCAGCCTATTAGGTGCCGCAACCCGCACAATCGACCTATCAAATTTTTTTGCAACCATATCCAACCTTACCTCCATTTCTCTAGCAGGACTATTCCTAGGAGAAACAAGTGATACTCCCCTTGCAACTTGCTTATGTAGCTGGACAATATCCCTACCATATGCTGCAATATCCCCCACAAAATCCTCCATACTCCCCAACACCGTTCGACTGATATCAGGCACCTAGCTCCAATATAATGGGGCCACCCACTCCACCACCTGTAAACTGAGAGTGGGAAAAAATGAAGAACGTTCTCAAATAGATCCATGTAGGAACTGAAAGCAAGAACTTCAAGCTTGAGGAGGTATGTCCCTATCCATTTGATCACTCCATCACAATGGTCCCCTTCCCTAAGTACTTTGGAACCCCAAAATCTAACAAATATAAGGGGAAGGGAGATCCTATTAGTCATGTTAAGGAATTTTGTATGGATTTCTAAGAGGTTTCTTACAACAAAAAATACCTCATGTGCCTCTTCCCAAAGATCCTAGGAGGAAACACCCTCGAATTATTCTATAAAATCCCTTATGGAATAGTTTCAACATTTGTAGAACTATATGAGAAGTTTGTAGCCCAATATGTGCACAAGATCGAGAGTGAACTATCTCACCTAGACCTTTGTAACTCCAAAAAAAAAGGTGGAGAAATATTGGTAGATTACCTCTAATGATGGTAAGGACTCACCATGAGACTGATATATCAACCCCCTGAAAAGAATCTAACAAAAATATTCCTGGATAATTTGCATCCCAAATTGGCCCATCATATGCGCATGAACTTCCTAAAAAACTATCAAGAGACCCGAGGAAAAGGAATGGACCTTGAGAAGGTCCTCTTAGAAGATGACACCATCGAGCACTACAAGGAATCCCAACATGATAGGACCAACAATGATCAATCACGCTATTGGAACAAGAACAAAAGTGCAGTGACTGATGGTGCCCCAAACACCAAACACGTCCAAATTTTTGTGGCCGGTCCTAAAATGCTTGCACCAACATATTAGCAACCCATACTAGCATATAAGCAACCCGCGACAACATACTAGTAAACCACACCAACCTACCCACCACTTGGGACACTTTATCTACCAAATTCCCAACCTCTAGTAAACCAAACAAATGCTATATCGCTCCCACAAGGACAATCTGAACCTCAAGCCTAGAGTATAGAGAAGTGCATGTTCACCCCTTTAGGTGAACCCATCGAAGCCATTTTCCACATAATGGCCAAGGTCAATATGATTGTGTACCTATAGACTCAACCATTTGACAGGTATACTCCCTAGTCTACACAATATAAAGATAATGAGTACTATGACTACCACTGTGTTAAGGGACACACCACCCTAAAGTGTATGAAGATAAAACACTACATCCAAGATCTCATAGATAATGATGAAATCATAGTTGATTCTCCAACATAGACCTCAGCTAATGCCAACTTGTAGATATACCAAAATGTGTTTCCTCAACACAACACTGGTAAAGGACCTGCCAAGATGAATCCACCCCCTAATCAAGGAAAATAAAAAAAGGAGACCAAATTGATGGAAAATATTACACCATGACATACATAAAAAATGATAAGTTCATTAGTTGTATCTCCCAAGTCAAGCCCACTGTCAATGTAATCCATGTTAAAGGTGTTGATAGTCAATGCGTAGTCACCACATGTAGGGAAAGAATCTATGTCGCACGTACCACTACTGCTTCATTCTCTACTGCATAATACAAATTCTAGGAACACCTTGGGAATACACCCACCCAAATCTCCATCCTAGATCTCCTTCTCACTTCACCCATCCATCAAGAAAACCTCAATAAAGCCTTGCAAGAGTCACGTGCCCCAAATGACATTGAACCTACCCAATTCCAAGCCCTTGTAGGTCATTTATCTCCATCCAACAACATCTCATTCAAACCTTCTAACATGCCATTCGTTGGGCCAGATCACTATCTCCCACTTCACATCCTTGTCATGATCAATGACTTCTCCATCAAACAGGTCATGATAGATATTTTTTTGGCCCTAAATTTATGCACTTTAGAATTCATAACTCAAGTGGGGTACATGGAAGAAGACATAATCAATTATGTCATAACCATCAAGGTGTATGATAATCTGGAATGTACCTCTGAAGGTACCATTTCACTACCTATCTGGTTAGGCCCAATAATAAAGAAGACAATATGTCATGTTGTCAATCTTGACCTCCCATTCAATATCCTCCTTGGTCTTCCATGGATCCACTCCATGAAATCCACCCCTCCACATTCTATCAATGCATTAAATTCCCACATGATAGAGCTGAAGTAACCATCCATGCTGAACCCCAACCTCTCACATACTATCATGCATTGGAATCCTCCTTTCCCCACTCAACTCATTGCCCAGGGATTGATATTGACACTTTTCTCACTAGCTCCTCGAGAACCTACGTCAACCTAAAAACCATCCTTTCCTCCACACTTTCTAGTGTAAAGATCGATAATAGAGGTTTTAGAGAATACAACCTATCAGATGCATTTCTAGTTGGAGCCCTACCCATGGACCCAAACACTTGAGGGAGCCCATCTCACCAAGAAACATTAGAGAAAAATAAACCACAACTAACATAGATGGGCTAGTTTGTATCCCTTGGCATCTTGAATAGCCAAGAAATGGAGCTTGACATCAACAAATGGTTATATCAAGATCCTCAAGCCCTTGATGAAAAGCTCCTTGGTTACTTAAGGAAAAATACCCACACTCTCAAAAGCTAGAAATAGAATGATGAAACCACCAAGGAGGAAATTTAGGCCACAAAGAGGGTAGAATGTGTTAGCACTATTCTCTGAAAGTATTTCATATTTCAAATTTGGTCTTTTCCCACGTAATTGTTCTCAAAGCTTTTTCTTTTCATGTAAAAAGGGTTCAAATTATGTTAGGTCCTTGAGTTGTCACTTTTTAGGATTAATCGCGTAGTCACGCTGTTTCTTTTAAGTGATCTTTTGGCTGCACGAGTGAGCGATTCATTGGTTTGTCTGTGGTCACACAATCATGATGTTTTTATGATAAGTTGACTTAGCTATGGGAGTGAGCGACCAAGTTTTCAAAAATGTTTATTGTGAAGTCACGGTGTGTCTCTAACTTCATGTTTTCAAACTGTGAGTGTGTGAGTTGCGAAGATTTAAGTCATCACTTACTCATCGAGGTCTTTCATCTGTCAGTTTCTAGCTGTGCAAGTGAGTGAGCGAGCTGTTTAAAAAATGCCTATCATGCAATCACAATCTATTTTTGTTAGTAACTTTTTATCCTGTGAGTGTGCGAGCAAGGAAAGTGTTAGGTTAATCGCTCACTCACTAAAATCTTTCGTTCTATGTCTTTTACTGCATGAGTGCAGTCAAGTTCTGTCTATGAGTCGTTACTCACTCCCTGAGGTCTTTATATAATGTTTTTTGTCATGTGAGATGGTGACACATTCTTTATGAGTATGTTCTTTGTTGTTATCACGTAGTTGCATTGAAGATTCATTCAGAGCATCTGGGATTACGAGTGAGCGATGGAGGAAATGTTTGAATTGTCACACACTCGTGAGTAATAAATGCCAAGACAGATTTGCATCATGAGTGTATGAGTAAAGGAAGTTCAATGAACAAGTAGTGTATAATCGCTCACTCATGGATGGTTTGGTTACTTAAGATATTGTTGTGTGAGTATGCGACACAGTATGTTTTGAGTCATCGCTCACTCGCCAATGGTTGGCGGTTAAATATTTTTGGCATGCGACTGTGTGACCAAGAGGAAAAGAGAAGTCATCGCTCAGTCATGGTCGATGATTCACTTGACATTTTTTATCAGCAAGTGTGCAACCGAAGAGGATTTTTATGTTAGCGCTTAGTCGCGAGGTATCTGTAGTTAATGTTTTTTAAGCCATGAGTATGCGAGTAATTATGACCGTCACTCACTCTCTAAGGCTTAGCAGTTGTCAAAAAAGGATAGCGAGTGAGTGACTCATTTAGTAATGTGTTCTCCAAGAGGCTATCACTCACTCGCAAGGGAAAGAAGATCAATTCAAAAGTATGCTGCAAGTATGCAACAAGGAAAATTTTCAAGCAGTTGTTTAGTCATCTCTCACTCATGAAGTATCAAGTATGATGAAATAAAGCAATGCAAGTGCGTGACTGAGAAGGATAAAATACATCAAAGCCTATTTTTCACTCACCAGATGATCAAGGTCAGGTCATAAGGGTGTTGTGAGTGCGTGAAAGGGTAAGAGAAAGAGCTTTTGTCGCTCACTCATACAAAGGGTTTTGAACATTGAAGTTGTACATTGAGTGTGCGATCTTCTGATATCTGTCATGTTCCCAGTTTTAATTGCAAAAGGGAAAAATATGCAATTGTTCCAATGAGGATATGCAAGTTTGAATTTAGGGCAGAACTATTTACAGAAGCTAACGGCTAGTTTTTGCAAGCGTGAGAAGTTGCAATAAAGAAGACAAGATGTCAATGTGATGGGCTATAAGTATAACGTATTTTCTTGAATTCTGCACAATTCTTGTTTTCTGCTTTCATAATTTTTTGAGTGAATTGTAGAGTATATTTTCTGAGATAAATTTTTAGAGGGAAAGATGAGTCAGGCCACTACAAGCGCAACTTCTAAGGGAACTGGGAAGAAAACAACGGTAGGGAAGAAATACTCAAAAGAATTTGTAGACCTCTTGCCAAGGACTTCTAACGCAAATAGTGTAGATTGGGAAGAATGGACGGATAAATGACACCAATGCAGGAACCCAATCACACTCAATTATTATGGTAATACTCTATTTCATTACTTCTAGAACAATAGGGTTAAGTCAGTCCCTATTTGTAACCTGTGGAATTTGAATATGGAAAAATTAATTGTTTCAGATATTTATGTTGATGTGGATTTAATAAAAGAGTTAGATAAAAGTTACTGTCCAGTAGCCAGAGTACTTAGAAAGAAAAAAATAAGCCCTAGTGTCTATAAATAGAAGGACAATGTCTGAGGTTTTCAAAATTCATGGTGCAATCTGTACTGAAATTGACTTAAACAAGATATAGGTTGATTATTAGAAAAGGGAGAAACAGATAAAGAAACATGAGATGCTGAGATTCATGCCTAGAGTAGACATAAATTTGGTGTTAGTCCCAAATAACTTGAAGCCTCCTTTCCACAACTATATCAAATACACAGTTTGTGGCTTGAGAAAAGTCCTAGGTTTTGATGTGGATTCAGCCACCCCTGCTTAGTTATTGATGATGGCCATGGATATTCAACATATAGAGGTCAATATTGATTTTGATTATGTAGGGTATATAGTTGATGCCATACATACAACACTGGTGGAGATACAACATTATGTGCTTGTGCATACCTTCAAGCATTACTCACATTTGATGTTCTTAATTTTATATTACAATAGGGATAAGATGGAAAAGGAGCTAGAATTGTTTGATTTAGAGTATAGGGTCAAAATGCCAATTCAGAGATGGACCTAGGTATGGGATAGTGCTTCTAAGGACTCTTCTTTTGTTTTTTTAAATAATTGGATTGTTGTTCCAATCCTAGATATATTGGGGGTAAAAAGGGAAAGGTTGTCAACTGATGTTAAGAGATTACTGAGATCATGAGCTGTCATTCAGGGCTGGTCTATTGCCCATAATTGGGGTGACTTATTTTTCTTTGATCAATTCACTATAATTAGGGTTTATGGCTATTCACAGCCACCCCATGTTCTCCCTCTATTTGTTCCACTTAGAATCGCCTTTTTTATAATTTATTTGGAAAATTACCTAGGTAGATAAAGAATACCTAGAAGGGAATAAGAATAGTACTTTTAGCCCAAGGTTATGGGTGGGATATGATTTTTCTATAGGGAAGAAAGCTTTTGAATAGATCAATGGTTTTTTAAAGAAATACAGACTATCCACCATAGTGTCAAGGTTCTATGATCCAGAACAATTCATTAAAATAGCCTTAAAGGGTATGACTCCTTGGCAACAGGTGAGAGATCATGAAGCCTTGGATGAGGAAGATGTTGTGAGGAATAAAGTGAACAAAGTTGAGGGTCAAGAGAGAAGAAGAAAGTGGAAATATCTCATGAGATTTGAAGCTGGGTGGAAAGAATCAGATAAATCTTTCTCTGGATTTTTCCCCGACACCCCATACTTGCAGAGAATTGAGAAGATGCTGGAATCTTATGAAAGCTTAATAGCAAAAGTGCCAAATTTCAATGCTGAAGAGGAACAATCTCAGGGATATCCACACATAGTTTCTTTCCATGACTAGGAACATGTGGAACATCATGAAGAAGAAGAAGAAGAGGCTAGTGAGGAAGCAACTTCTGCTAGGGAACCACCTAGCAAGAAACAAAAAATAGAGCATAGAATGGTGCAAGCTAGGAAAATCATGGCTAAGGTAGTGGTAAAAGAGCATAAAAAGTACTTCAGGAAATTAGGAAAAAAATTGCAGAAAGTGCCAGAGGATGAAGGCCAGGGAGAGAATGAAATGATATTAAGTACAGAAATGGATGAAAGGTTAATGATGGCGAATGAATTTATTAAGGATGTTGAATTTATCAAATCAGAATAATTCAAGAGTTTCCTGATTAAGCTGAAGCAACAGGATTTAAGACAGAACTCAATAATAGAGGAAGGACAAGAGGAAAAGAATGAGGATATTGTAAAGACACCTCATGAGTATGACCCTAAGAGTGAGATAATAAGTGTGGAGCAAGAAAGACTCTTGGTACAAAAAAGTGGAGTGCTATTAATGCCTGACTGGGATTTACAATCTACTTTCATCATCGATCTGATTAGGAGATAGGAAAATCCCATGTTTGAGACAAAGTTTGAGATAGATGATGTGTTAAGAGGATCGGGTTTTGATCCTAAGTATAAAACTTTGGCTATCTTGTCCCTTACTCCTACTACACACAAGCCTTTGGTTTTGAGTATTAGAGAAGAGATAAAAGCAGACAGTATGATCTGGAACTTAAAGAATACCAGTAACACCGAGATTGCCCAATTAATGACCCAAGTTTCATTTACGATCTTGGAAAAAATAGAAGCACGAAGAGGTTATGTTTCATAACCATACTTTGGAAGAAGAAATAGAGAAATTAAAGAAAGAATTGGATGAAAAGAGGAAAGATGAAATTCCTCAGGTGGTTGAAAAGGAAAAGATAGATGCTGCAATAGAAATAGAAGGGGACTTGGCACTTGAGGGAGGCTAGAATATGGAGCCATCAAAAGAGAAAAATGACAGTGTTGTATTTGTTGTCCTTGCTATCCTAAAACACCAGGTTAATGTGTTAAAACAAAAGACTGAAATGGTGCACACTTTGTATGGATCATTATAGGAAGCTTCCAAGACAGGTGCAGAAGCCATGACATTTGTTGAGCCAACCTTAAAAAATTGGTCAGGAAGAAATAGATTGATGGATAAGTTAAAGACAAAAATGTTGTATAGTGATGAATTCCCTGATAAAGTAATAGAAACCATTGAGATGGTAAATGATCTGAATGTTACTTATGCTTTCTTTAATGGTAAAGGTGAACTGATAAATAATAAGTTGCAACTATTTGGTGATCAGTGTCGTGCACTTATTCCTAAGATCTATGATGATGTTGATGCTCTGAAACCACAACCAGAATGGGAGAAGGAATTTGATGAAATATGGAAGCCTGATAATGTCAAACACAACTTGGAGGACATAGATGCAAGTTACTACAATGATCTAATTAACAATTTGTTCAAAGTTGAGGTGGACATGACAAAATTTATTGCAGAGGCGAAAACAATTGTAGATGCCAGGTGGAAAAAATCCTTGGCTAAGCTGGAGTAGGAGAAGACTTTTGATTGGCCCACCGTCAAAGAAGTGAATAGGTGGAAAGAGAAGTTGAAAGGATAGAAAGATATTTTCAAAGAAGCAACCAATTCTGTTCAAGCTTCGCAGATCTTATGAAACCCGTGTTCTATTTTAAAGTTGTTATTTTGTTAGTTTTAAAGTTGTTGCAAGATTTTTTAATTCTTCCCATGTAGTCTGAAGCTTTTTGCATCCTTAGTTATAAAAGTATTCCAAGACTATTGGGAAAGGGATAGTCATTTTTACATCTGGAAATACAATTATATTGTAAAAACTTTGGTTTGAGACCAATTATTTGATAAGGGTTTTAAAAGCTTACCGTTGAATGTAATAACTCTTTTGATATGAATATAAATTAAATCCATCAATAGTTTCTAAAATTATGATGAGTATTTATCTTCATTATTATGTTATGAGTTTTGTTTAAATTGAGTAATTGAGGATTGTTCAATTTATGTCTATTAGGTAGATTGTTAAATTATCTTAGGGTTTCTTTCAAGGAAAGATTAAATTTCCTTAGGGTTATTTTGGTGAAACTTATAATGTATAATGAATCTAATGATTATCTAAGCATACGTGTGAGGGTTGATATACAAGGTATATCCATTTTCTATTTAGATCTGTAGTTGTTTTTAATTTTATGTTTATGGCAGATGAATATGAATGTTTAGAGTGACTCCAATGCCCTAGGATAAAGCACTGGTCTATTATTAATTTGGAGTGGGTGTCTATCACCATAAAATTGATCTTTATCATTCTGTTTTAGTTTGTTAAATAAGTATTACAGAAATTAAAATTTGTAACTCCACTATGCATTTGATGGAATAAATTTTCATAATTTGAATGTCCCAAGTGAGAAAGGGTAAACCCACCCAAGGATTGTGGAACTCAAAGTCTAGAGGGTTTGAAAACCCTATTTTTGTCATTCTGTTTCTTGCTTGATCAGTTTTTGGGATAATAGAGAAAGCTTAGTGCAAGTATTTTATGTATTAGCAAGAAAAAGAACTAATAGAAAATGGCAACTCTACTGGGGAGTTTCTGGGAATATATCCAAAGAATAGTTTGAAGCTCTTGTTTTATGAAAGTCAAAATCTTTGAAATCTAGTTTATGAAATCATAAGTTGTATGCTATATCTCATTGTTATATGCTTTACTGTCATTTTCAAAGTGAAATCTCATTATTTTATTCCCAATAAGATTTGGGTGGCGACTCCGGGTAATTGGTTATAGTGTTTCTAAGGGGAACATTAGCAGATCAAGTGTTAGGGTATTTCATTTTGGTTAGGATGAAGAATACAAAGGCATACACAAAGGACCACCCTCAAGTTTTATCAGAGAGTGATGTTCTTAAAAATCCTAGATTAAATTATTCTAGGAAGGAAGATTCTCATAATAACACTTCTTGGAAACCTAGGTCTGTAGGTTCAAGTCAACGTTTAGGTACAATTCCTGAGAAAGACATATGTGTACTTCTAAATCTTGAGTTTGAGACTATCGGTTATTATGATTATTTTTTTGATACCCTTGTACCAAAGAGTGTATTACAACAAAAAGGGGGAACATCAGACCAATACATGGGGAATGTTCTCCAAGTTCATCAAATATACCTTATGAATGAGTGGAAAATCAAGGGGAGGACAATCTAATGAATATATATGATTCTTATAGTTCTGACATAGAAGAAGTCCTTAGAAAAAATGAACTTTTGAAAAAGGAACTAAAAGAACTAATGCTTATCAAGCAGAGAAATGATAAGGCTAGAGAAGAGAAAATTGTAAACGCTACTACTGAGAGAGAAAATTTGAAAAAGCGGGTTTCCCAATTGAAATTGGAAGATTAGGGTGCAAAAGAAGGATTCCATGGTTTGAATAAAGAACTTTTTGGAGATATAGATACCCTGATAAAAGAGTGCTAA
This sequence comes from Thuja plicata, assembly GCA_018584345.1. Taxonomy (NCBI): domain Eukaryota; kingdom Viridiplantae; phylum Streptophyta; class Pinopsida; order Cupressales; family Cupressaceae; genus Thuja; species Thuja plicata. The sequence continues at coordinate 1,990,037 of MU223046.1, read as the reverse complement.
GAGAGAGAACACATGTTTTGATTAAGTAAAAGCAGGATTTGAAAGATCCTGAAACCTTGTACAAAAGATAAGAGGATAGACAAAGCTGATCAGTCAACTACCAAAAGACAAGACAAAGGAGAAATAGGGACCCTAGGCCCTGTAAACCCAAAAAGTAGAAAAAGACAACCCAAGAGGAAAAGACAGCTTGAAAATAAAAGACAGCACACAAGGAGCTAGATAATCTCCATCAGATCTTTCGCTTGCTCCTCGAGAAGCTCCATATTATCCACCGAGACTCTGATTTCTTTGAGGTCCATGTCTTTCTTATTTATACTTGAACGAGTGTGGATACCAAAGCCTAAAACCTCTTTGGAATCCTTACTCTCCTCCCCTCTATTAGCCTCGAGTCTCTACATCAGATTCTTGCATTTCTCAACAAAAACTTTCAGAGTATTAAAGCTTTGCTCACATATTTTTTTGACCATCAAATCCATTTTCTCCATTTTTCCTTCCAATGACGACAGGCACACCTCAATATTGCTGGCTTCATCTTCTTTGTTCATTTTTTTAATCTTATCCTCCATAGTCAACACTTTAGTGCCCAACTCCCCAAAGGCTTCACCCTTGTTAATGGCTTCAGTCGAGTTCTTCAAGATGGTAGCCATAGACTCTTCCCCGAAGGTAGCAACTTTAATCATACTCACAATCTTGCCTTGTTCCTTGATTTTAGTCTTCATATTCATAGTATCCTGAGCCATGGTAGCCATAAACCTCTTGTACGCCTCTCTTTTTGGCCCCCACAGCTTTCCAAAGGTGAGGGTTAGTAGCAAAGGTTCACAAATGAATGAAAATCAAGTATATAATGACTACTAAACGAATAACAAAAATGTGAGCAATAAAATGTACAAGCAAGAGAAAGGAAGACAAATAAATGCAAACCCCATGATGCTTGAAGCTTCTATTGTTTCTCTCTACTCCTTCTGAAATGCTGTTCTTGATGCTCAGTATTGGCGGGGTAGCGTCTATGACTTGAGAAGCGTCGAGAATTTGATAATTGAAATGTGTGTGTGGTCACAAGATGGCTTGAATGCTAGAACCAAACTGATGGAGTAATGGTGCACGAGAGCTTGAAATCCTAGACCCTTCAAATGGTTATGAAGGGTTTATTATATAGGAATTGGTGATGATATGAACGGTTGAGATCAATCCTAGAGATGGGGAGATGAACAGTTAAGATCAAAAGGAACAAGAGAGGTCCTCAGTAAACTCCTCCTCTTCATTTGGTAAAGAGGAGATAGGGTTTGGTTAACTGAAGAGCTAATTATGAGTTACCTTTTTGAACTAAAGAGGTGGGTGAAGTTACCCATGTGGACTGGAGAGATGAGTGGAGTAACCCATGTGATCTAATTGGAGTTATCTCTTTGAA
>MU223046.1:1920507-1971947 GCA_018584345.1 Thuja plicata | reverse complement strand
GGGTGGAGTAACCCATGTGATCTAATTGGAGTTATCTCTTTGAAGATAAATGAATATTTAATTCATTTATTTAATAATTGTTTTCAACATGTGAGATAATTAAATTCTTTTTGATTAAGAATTGCTTGATTTGATGAAATTAAATTAATTTAATTAGAATAATTTAATTAGTAAGTTTAAATATTTGAATTTAAACTATAGGAAATTGAGTTTAATTAATTAATTAATGATAATTAAGCAATTAAAGCTAATTAATTAAATAAAATTAATTATTTAATTAATTTTGGGAATTGGATTAGATGATTTGGGGAATGAATTTAGAAGAAAATAAATGATTAATTAATGATTAAAAAACCATTAATCAATAGATGAAAATTAGTGTTTTTAATGTAAAGTCGCAAGCCTGTCCATTTTAGGGTGTCTACACCTCCCAAAAGAAAGGATGTTGTCTTTCTGGTCTGAGCCAATGTTGAAGCTTTCCTTAGTGTTCCCTATAGTGTCATTATTATCCTTCTCCTAAATACTACCCTCTTTTTTGTCAACCTTACTCTGTGTGTTATCCTTGCCTTTTTCCACCTTCTCCTTTTTCTCTAGACTCTCATGAAGAAGGTGGAAAAAGACAGGGATAACACACAGAGTAATGTTGACAAAAAGAGGGTAGTATTCAGGAGAAGGATAATACTGACACTATAGGGAACACTAAGGAAAGCTTCAACATTGGCTCAGACTAGAAAGACATCATCCTATCTTTTGGGGGATTTATGGCTACCATGGCTCATGATACTGCAAATATGAAGATTGAAATCAAGGAACAAGGCAAGATTGTGAGTATGATTAAAGTTGCTACCTTCGAGGAAGAGTCTATGGCTACCAGCTTGAAGAACACATGTTGAAGAAAAGTGATTCTGAGAATAAGGAACCTGTATTGAGACAGGTTCTTACTTATGAAACTCAAAAAAATCCTAAGGGTCAAACTTCTTCACAAGATACACTAGCAACTAATGATAGACAGGCAACCTCTGATAGAGGAAAACAAAAGGTCACTAGTGTACAATTTTCTGAACCTAAGATTGAAGTAGGAATGTCCCAAAATATTTTCTCACTTGATATGGAATTGGAGAGGGCTAGAAAAGAAAAAAATGATATTGCCAAACAACTGGAGAAAGCATAATTAGAAGCTGCCTTTGCAGAAAAGAAAAGAAAAGAAAAATCACTTTCTTAAATGCCTCCACTCACACTAATGGGACAAGTAATACTACCTTAGTTGGTCAAACCATGCCTAGATCTACTCCTAGGACTCAAAATACTAATGCAAATGCCCATATGTTGGATGAAACTCAAGGAGTTGCATCACAGTCAGGAGGAGGTGGAATGAGTGGCATTACTAGTCATCAAAATATAGGCACTTGTAGTAGTGGCCCTTATCTTGGCACAAATTTTTAGAGAAGGATTATTCATTTGGAAAGACATAGGCAACTATTTTTTGATGGTATCCTGGGTCAACCTAATGCTATCCCGAATGATATTAGAGATAAAATTCCCAAATTCAGTGGGAACAATGCTATAATAGGTGAAGAGCATCTGAAAGTATTCACTGATACAATGAATGATTATGAAGTTGAAGATGAGGATGTTGTGATGAAGTTATTTGTGCAATCATTGATTGAGGATGCAAGCAACTGGTACTGAGGATTGCCTGATAATAGTATTTATTGATGGGATGAGTTTGTTAGATGTTTCAAAGAGAAGTATGGTGATAAGATAAATTCCAGTTTCATGTTAAATGAGTTCAACAACATGAAGAAGTTTCAAAATGAGAGCATAGCTAAGTTCAATATAAGATTTCAAAAGGCTATGTATAAATTGTTTCAAGTACTGAGATTGGATGAGAATGTCTGCCTCACCACATATTGTAATGATTTGGATGGAAAGACAACATACTTGCTAAGAGATAAAGATCCTCATACCATGAGGGCTGCCTATAAAATGGCCATAAACATAGAAAGTAACATAAGAGCTTCTGGTAAGCTTGGAAAAAGAGATGATACCCAACTCTAGAAAGAGTCAAAGGGATAGTCCACTAAAAATCCCAAAGAAGAAGATAAAATGGATGCATTGGTAAGTGTGGTAAAATATCTTGTTGCAAAGGTTGATAAAAATGAAAAGGGGTTTAAAAATACTAGACAACAATATCAAAGGCAAGAGAAGTCTTATAGGCTACAGGATTTTCCTTACAAGACTAACTAGAAAGATGGTAAGCCTATACCAGAAGAATCAACTAATGCAAAGAATAAGGATGTTCCTAATCCTTTGAAAAACAAAAATGCACACAATGTTTAGAACAATCCCTGGTGTATGGATTTGAATATGCATCATTCTTATTTTTAGTGTGCAGTGGCTCAAGTGTTGACAAAATCACATGGATATATTTGTACACAAGAAAGCTATAATGATAATAAAACTTCAGCCACCATGCCTCCTTTTAATATTGAGGATGATAATGGTGAATCAAAAGATGAATCACACAGAAATATGCAATTCACAGTTAATGTTGCAAATACCGAATTGGAATGTGTCCAGCTTCAGACACCCAATGATGAGTAGGTAAGATCTCTTACTATTTCTGCAGTAACTCAGTAAAGGAGTTCATATCACCTTCAAAATAAACAAGTTGATCAAGGTGAGAGAAAGCATGGCTCACTATTTATAAGATAAGTTACTAATGAAGAACCTACACAAGATGTGGGTAACATTGAAGAAAAGAAAATAGAAAAAAAGAACTTAAAGATACTTCTGTCAAAGGAAGTAAAGTTGCTCCTATGAATGAACAAAAAACTAGACAACTTAAGGAGATAAGAGGTAAAGCTTCTTATGAGACTATGTTAATTTTTCCAAATTTTGATATGAAACAAGCATTATCTCAAATGAAGGTGTCTGTTCCCCTAGTTGAGATGTTGAAGATAAAAGAGTACCGAGAAGCTGCTTTTTCATTGCTTTCAACTTTACCTGATATCCCTGATATAAGTGGTTTAAATTGTGAGAGTAAAGAAGAAAAAAATGAACCCCAAATCTATGTTGAGAGTGTAATCACCCAGGAACCTTTTTAGATTGATCCTTTTCATGTTACACTCCTTGTAAATAACATGTTGTTGAAGAACTATATGATAGATTATGGGGTTGTTGGTAATGTAATGACTTATAGTGTGATGAAACAATTGGGTTTGAAGGTGGACATTTCTTTTGGTAAGTTTTATGCTATGGACAACAGGGAAGTGTCTATGATAGGAACCCTAAAAGGAATAAAAGTGAAGCTTGTTGCATACCCTAAGGTCATTTGTAAAATAGATGTTGTTGTGGTTGACTCTCCACCTCACTATGGGATTCTTTTATCAAGACAATGTGTTGCAACTATTGGAGGAAATGTATAGTTGGATCTGTCCTTTGCTACTATTTATGTGAATGGAAGAGAAGATAAGTTATTTTGAGAGCCTAGAGCTCCTGTATAGGTTGAAAAGATTGAACCAAGCATGTTGAATTATTTTGTGGATGTAGATATGCCAAATTTTAGAGTTGAAAATATTCAACCTCAGTTAAGAAATACTGATCCCATAATAGAGGAATTGGAATTGCAACAACATTGGATTGCGGAAAAGTTATTTTGATGGAGCTTGTTCAAAAGAAGGTTCAGGAGCTGGTGTATTATTTGTATCTCCATTAGGTATGACTTTCAAGTATTCTTTTCTGATGGATTTCCAATGTACAAACAACAGAGCTGAATATGAGGCATTACTATTGGGGTTAGAGATAGCATCCAAGCATGAAATTAAGTTATTAAGGGTTTTAAGGGATTCAAAAGTAGCCATATCTCAAGCTAGATTAAAGTATACTGCCAAAAATGATAGGTTGGAATATTATAAGCATGTTGTTTGGGATACCATTCACATTTTTTGATGCATTTTACATTGAATGGATAGAAAGATCTTAAAATATCATAACAAATTTCTTGGCTAATGTTGCTATGAGAAATGATGACCTGACATTGGCAAGAATTTCTATTATAGAAACTAAGAGTAGGCCTGTTATCCCTGATAATTTATATAATTGGCAGGTCTTTGAAAACGATGATGATATCCTTACATTTATTCAGTTTGTAGAAAATTATGAAGGCCAGATCATTGATTGTAATAATTTGGTAGAGATGATTGATGGAAAAGAAACAATATTTGGCAATGAAATTGTGCAATTGCAAAAAAATGAGATCCCTAAGGGATTGACTCAATTAGAAGGAATGTTTACTGATAATGACTGTCACATGTGTCAAAATTATATAGCCAAAATGGATGAATTTGAGGAGGTAAACTTAGGATCAGTCTCTGATCCCAAACTTGTATATATTAGAAAAATGTTGGCCCCTCATGTAAGAACAAATTTGATCAATTTACTGAAAAGGTATAAACATGTTTTTGCTTGGTCTTATGAAGACCTTAAGGCTTATAGGGAAGATCTCTTCCAGCATGAAGTTCCATTGAAAAGTGATGTCAAGCCTTTTAGGCAGAAGCAAAGGCCAATAAATCCATTACTGGCCCCCAAAATGCATCAAGAGTTAACAAAACTCTGAGATGTTGGGATAATAAAGCCAATCAGACATTCCTCTTGGGTATCTATTCTAGTGTCAGTCACAAAGAAGAATGGTGATATCAAGTTATGTGTAGATTTCAGAAATCTGAATGTATCCTCTTTAAAAGATAATTATTCCCTGCCTAATATGGAGGCAATGCTGCAAAGAGTTACTGGTTGTGAACTCTTATCCATGATGGATGGATTTTCTGGTTATAACCAGGTGTTGGTTCAGGAGTCTGAACAGTTCAAAAGAACATTCACTACCCCATGGGGTATGTATGTTTATGTGAGGATGCCATTTGGCCTGATGAATACAGGAGCTACTTTCTGAAGAGCCATGGATGTGGCTTTTAGAGAGTTTATAAATATAATTATGGTTGTGTATGAAGATGATCTGACAACATATTCCAAAAAAGCTGAAGATCACTATAAACATTTGAGAAATATTTTTGCTAAAGCTTTGGAGTATGGGATTTCATTAAATCCAAAGAAGTGACACTTTTCTATGACAGAAGGTAAATTATTAGGACATATAGTCTCAAAAGAAGGAGTTAGAATTGAACCTAAGAGGGTAGATGCTATTAACAAAGTTTTACCTCCCAAGAACATAAAAGGTGCACAATCTTTCCTAGGAAAGGTGAACTTTATAAGTAGATTCATTGCCAACTTTGGAGAAATAGTGAAACCCATAGTAAAATTGTTGGAAAATAATGCTAAATTTGATTGGGACAAAGAGACCCAGTTGGATTTTGATGAAATAAAAGTGGAAATTCAAAAAGTACCAGTTCTAAGATCCCCTAATCATGAGAGACCTTTCTCTTTTTTTTCTTTTGCTTCATTTCATACTGTTGCTGCAGTGCTATTGTAGAAGGATAGTGAAGGGTTTGAACATCCCATCACATTTTTTAGTAAGTCTCTATAGGAAGTAGAACTAAATTATGAGATAATGGAAAAGAACACTTATGCTTTGGTCAAAGTAGTCAAGGTTTTTAGTCCTTACCTATTTTGTGCAAACGTGACTTTTTATGTCGCACATGCAATAGTGAAAGACATATTATCTCAATCTGAAGTCACTAGTAAGAGGTACAGATGGATCAACAGGATTTAGGAATTCAACTCAGACATTCAAGTTACCAAATCAGTAAGAGTTCTGGGCTTGGCTAAACTCATGACTAGCACAAACATGGAGTTGGCTCAGATAAACAATGTACAAACAGTAATTATGAATCACACTAGCATAGAGTTGCAACCATGGTATATTGATATTTTGTTCTTTCTAAAAAATGCTAAATGTCTAGAGCACATGTCAGATACTCAAAAAAATATTCTTAGGCTGCAAGCTCAAAGATATCTATTAGTGCAGGGTGTTTTGTTTTGGAAAAAGAGTGATGGAATCCTGTTATTTTGTTTGGATGAATCACAATCCAAGAGATTTTTGGGTGAAATTCACAATGGTGTTTGTGGAGGGCCTTACTCTGAAAAAACCACAACTCATAAAATAATTAGGGATGGGTTTTACTGGCCCTCTCTTTTCAAGGACACTCAAAATTTTGTACAAAGATGTGAACCTTTCCAGAGTTTCTCTTCCAAAATGAAAATTTTAGGAGCATTGTTGTTAAATCCAATGACCGTGGAAGCACCTTTTGCCCAATGGGGCATTGATTTTATTGGAGAATTTACAGAAAAAGTCTAGTGGAGGCAACAGTTGGATTCTTGTGGCTACAAATTATTTTACCAAATGGATAGAACCAATCCCATCCAAGAAGGAAACCAACAAGGTGGTAATGAATTTCTTAATGGATAATATTTTGACCAAATTTGGTGTGCCTACTAGACTATTCATGGACAATGCCATGTGTTTTAGATCTGAAGAGTTTAAGGACTTCTTTGAAGATTATGACATTATTGTATCTTATTCTTTGTCATATCATCCTCAAGCAAATGGGCAGGCTGAGTCCAGTAATAAGAGCATAATGAAGATCATTAAGTGAATTTTGGAAAAGAATAAGAAGTCTTGGCACTCAAAGTTGAAGTTAGCTCTTTGGGATGACAGGGTAACAGTAAAGAGAGCAATAGGGGTTTCCCCTTTTGAAATGGTATATGGAATTTATGCAAGATTGCCTTTGAATAATTTTCTACCTGGCTATAAGTTTCTACAAGAAGAGGAATTTGAGATGCAAGAAACTATGATGGATAGGATGGTCCAATTGGTGGAATTATAAGAAATAAGGACTGAAGAACATAAAAGAAATCTGAAAATCCAACAAAAATCTAAGTACATGTTTAACAAAAGATCAATTGAAAGAAAGTTTCAGATAAATGACATGGTACTCCAATGGAATGCAAGAAAAGAAGAAAAGGGAAAACATGGTAAATTTGAATCATTATGGATGGGCCCCTTTGTAATTTAGGATTTTCATGTGCAAGACTCATATTTTCTGGAGGATTCTGATGGTAAAATACAGGAATTTCTAGTGCACAGACAATTCCTGAAGTATTATTTTTCATAATTCTACTTTTCCATGCACAATATTTTAGATTTCCCTATTTTAAGTTTTGGTTTTGTTGTGTGTGCATGTACAATTTTGTTTTAGGGTTTTTGTTCTGCGTCCCAAAGTTTTGGTTTCTAATGTTAATCTTGAAATTAGCTTTCCCTAGACGGAACCATTGTTAGTACTATTCTCTGAAAGTATTTCATATTTCAAATTTGGTCTTTTCCCATGTAATTGTGCTCAAAGATTTCTCTTTTCATGTAAAAGGGGTTCAAATTATATTAAGTCCTCGAGTTGTCACTTTTTAGGCTTAATCCCACAGTCACACTGTTTCTTTTAAGTGATATTTTAGCTGTGCAAGTGAGCAATTCATTTGTTTTTATGTGGTCGCTTAATCATGACATTTTTATGATGAGTTGACTTAGTTGTGCGAGTGAGCAACCGAATTGTCAAAAGTGTTTATTGCGCAGTTGCGATGTGTCTTTAACTTCAAGTTTTCAGACTGCAAGTGTGTGATTTGAGAAGATTTAAGTCATCGCTCACTCACCGAGGTCTTTGGTCTGTCATTTTCTAGCTGTATGAGTGAGTGAGTGGTTTAAAAATGTCTATCATGCAATCATGATCTATTTTTGTTAGTATCTTTTTAGCCCGCGAGTGTACGAGAAAGGAAAGTGTTATGTTTATTGCTCACTCGCTAAAATATTTTGTTCTATGTCTTTTACTACGCGAGTGCACATGTCATGTTTTGTCTATGAGTCATTGCTCACTCATTGAGGTCTTTATATAATGTCTTTTTGTCATGCGAGTTGGCGATGCATTCTTTATGAGTGCATTCTTTATTGTTATCATGTAGTCGCATTGAAGATTCATTCAGAGCATCTGGGATTGCGAGTGAATGATGGAGGAAATGTTCAAATTGTCATACACTCATGAGTAATAAAGGTCAAGACAAATTTCCATAGCGAGTGTACGACTGAAGGAAGTTCAATGAACAAGTAGTGTATAATCACTCACTCGTAGATCATTTGGTTACTTAAGATATTGCTATGTGAGTATGTGACCAAGTATGTTTTGACTCATCGCTCACTCACCAATGGTTGGTGGTTAAATATTTTTGGTATGCAACTGTACAACCAAGTGGAAAAGAGAAGTCATTGCTCAGCTGCGGTGGATGATTCAATTGACATTTTTTATTAGCAAGTATGAGACCAAAGAGGATTTTTATATCAGTTCTCAGTTGTGAGGTATCAATAGTTAATGTTTTTCAAGCTGAGAGTATGCGAGTAAAGGATTTTATGACCTTTGCTCACTCGCTAAGGCTTAGTGGTTATCAAAAAATGGATAGCACGTGAGTGACTCGGTTAGTAATATGTTCTCGGAGAGGCTATCACTCACTCATGAGGGAAAGAAGATAAATTAAAAGGATGCTATGAGTATGCAATAAGTTAAAATTTAAGCAGTTGTTTAGTCATCTCTCACTCGCAAAGTTTCAAGTATGATGAAATAAAGCAATGCGAGTGCGCGACTGAGAAGGATAAAAGACATCAAATCCTATCACCTACTCACTAGATGATCAAGGTTGAGTCATAAGGGTGTTGTGAGTGTGATATAGGGTAAGAGAAAGAGATTTTGTCTCTCACTCATACAAAGGGTTTTGAACAATGGATTTGTACAACAAGTTTGTGATCTTCTGCCATCTGTCATGTTCCCAGTTTTAATTGCAAAAGGGGAAAAATATACAGTTGTTCCAATGAGGATACACAAGTTTGAATTTATGGAAGCACTAGTTACAGAAGCTAATGGCTGGTTTTTGGAAGTGTGAGAAGTTGCAGTAAAGAAGATAAGATGTTAATGTGATGGGCTATAAGTATAACATATTTTCTTAAATTCTGCACAATTCTAGTTTTCTTCTTTCATAATTTTCTGAGTGAATTGCAGAGTATATTGTCTGAGATAAATTTTCAGAGGGTAAGATGAGTCAGGCCACTACAAGCGTAGATTCTAAGGGAGATGGGAAGAAAATAGTAACAAGGAAGAAATACTCAGAAGAATTTGCAGACCTCTTGCCAGGGAATTCTAACGTGAATAGTGTAGATTGGGAAGAATGGACGGATAAATGACACCAATGTAGGAACCCAGTCACACTCAATTATTCTAGTAATGCTCTATTTCATTACTTATGGAAAAATAGGGTTAAGTCAGTCCCTATTTTTAACCTGTGGAATAACAAAGAATCCTTAGTGGCTATAAATAGAAGGACAGTGTTTGAGGTTTACAAAATCCATAGTGCAATCTATACTGAAATGGACTTAGACAAGATACAGGTTGATTATGAAAAAAAGGAGAAACAGATAAAGAAACATGAGATGCCGAGATTCATGCCCAAAGTAGACAAAATTTTTGTGTTAGTCCCAGACAATGTTAAGCCTCCTTTTGACTTGTCTATTTTCCACAACTATATCCAATGCACAGTTTATGGCTTGAGCAAAGTCCTAGGATTTGATGCGGATTCAACCACCCCTCCTTACTTATTGATAATGGCCATGGATATTCAACATCCAGAGGTCAATACTAATTTTGATTATGTAGGGTATATAGTTTATGCCATACATACAACACTAGTGGAGATACAACAGGATGTGCCTGTGCCTACCTTCAAGCATTACTCATATTTGATGTTCTTAATTTTATATTACAACAAGGATAAGATGGAAAAGGAGCTAGAATTGTTTGATTTAGAGTTTGGGGTCAAAATTCCAATTCAGAGATGGACTCAGGTATGGGATAGTGCTTCTAAGGAATCTTGTTTTGTTTGTTTTCATAAATAGATTATTTATCCAATCCTAGATATGTTGGGGGTAAAAAGGGACAGGTTGTCAACTGATGTTAAGAGATTGTTGAGACCATGGACTATAATTCAAGGCTAGTCTATTGCCCACAATTTGGGTGACCTCTTTTTCTTTGATCAACTCACTATAATTAGGGTTTATGGTTGTTCACATCCACCCCATTTTCTCCCTCTATTTGTTCCACTTAGAATTGCCTTTTTAGAATTTATTTGGCAATTTACCTGGGTAGATAAAGAATACCTAGAAGGGCATAAGAAGGGTACTTTTACCCCAAGGTTATGGGTGGGATATGTTTTCTTCTATAGGGAAGAATTCTTTTGAACAGATCAATGGTTTTTTAAAGAAATACAGACTATCCATCATAGTGTCAAGGTTCTGTGATCCAAAACAACTCATTAAAATAACCTTAAAGGGTATGACTCCTTGGCAACAGGTGAGAGATCATGAAGCATTGGATGAGGAAGCTGTTGTGAGGAATAAAGTGAAAAAAGTTGAGGTTCAGGAGAGAAGAAGAAAGTGGAAAGATCTCATGAGAGTTGAAGCTGAGTGGAAAGAATCAGATAAATATTTCTCTGGATTTTTCCCTAACACACCATACTTGTAGAGAATTGAGAAGATGCTAGAATCTTATGAGAGCTTAATGGCACAAGTGCCAAATTTCAATGCTAAAGAGGAAAAATCTCAGGGATCTCCACACATAGTGGCTTTGCATGATGAGGAACATGTGGAACATCATGAAGAAGAAGAGGCTAGTGAAGAAGCCACTTCTACCAGGGAACCAACTAGCAAGAAACAAAAAACAAATTATAGAATTTTGCAAGCTAGAAAAAGAATGGCTAAGGAAGTGGTAAAAGAGTATGGAAAGTACTTCCAGAAAATCAGGAAACAATTGCAAAAAGTGCCAGAGGATGAAGGCCAGGGAGAGAATGAAATGATCTTATGTACATAAATGGATGAAAGGGTAATGATGGACAATGAATTCATTAAGGATGATGAATTTATCAAATCAAAAGAATTCAAGGAGTTTCTTGATTAAGCTGAAGAAAAAGGATTTAAGACAAAAATTAATAATAGAGGAAGGGAAAGAGGAAAAGAATGAGGAGATTGTAAAGACACTTTAGGAGTATGACCCTGAGAGTGTGCTAATAAATGTGGAGTAGGCAAGACTCTTGGTACAAAATAGTGGAGTTATATTAATTCTTGACTGGGATTTACAATCTACTTTAATCATCAATCAGATTAGGAGACTGGAAAATCCCATGTTCAAGATAGAGTTTGAGATAGATGATGTGTTTAGAGGATCATGTTTTGATGCTAAGTCTAAAAGTTTGGCTATCTAGTCCATTGCTCCTATTACACACAAGCCTTTGGTTTTGAGTATTAGAGAAGAGAGAAAAGAAGACAAGATGATCTAGAACTTGTAGAATACCAGTGACACTGAGATTGCCCAATTAATGACCCAATTTTTATTTATGAACTTGAAAAAAATAGAGGATTTATCCAAAAGATATGAATAGAATTTTGGTCTGATGATTTCTTTGGCTAAGAAGCATGAAGAGGTTATGGTTCATAACCATACTTTGGAAGAAGAAATAGAGAAATTAAAGAAAGAATTGGATGAAAAGAGGACAAATGAAATTCCTCAAGTGGTTGAAAAGGAAAAGATAGATGCTGCAATAGAAACAAAAGGTGACTTGGCACTAGAGGGAGGATAGACTCAGGAGCCATCAAAAGAGAAAAATGATAGTGATGTATTTTTTGTCCTTGCTATCCTACAACACTGGGTTGATGTGTTAAAACAAAAGACTAAAATGGTGCACACTTTGGATGGATCATTATAGGAAGCTTCTAGGACAGCTACATAAACCATGACATTTCTTGAGCCAACTTCAAAACTTTGTCAGGAAGAAATAGATTGAAGGATAAGTTAAAGACAACAATGCTGTATAGTGATGATTTCCCTGATAAAGTAATAGAAACCATTGAGATGGTAAATGATCTGAATGTTACTTATGCTTTCTTTAATGGTAAAGGTGAACTGATAAATAATAATTTGTAGCTATTTGGTGATTAGTTCCCTACACTTATTCCTAAGATCTATGATGATGTTGATGCTCTGAAACCACAACTAGAATGGAAGAAGGAATTTGATGAAATATGGAAGGCTGATAATGTGAAACACAACTTGGTGAAAGACACAGATGCAAGTTACTGCAATGATTTGATTGACAATTTGTTCAAAGTTGAGGTGGACATGACAAAATTCATTGCAGAGGTAAAAACAATTGTAGATTCTAGATGAGCAGAAGCCTTGGCTAAGCTGGAGTAGGAGAAGACTTTTGATTTTCCCATCGTCAAAGAAGTGAACAGGTGGGAAGCAAAGCTAAAAGGATAGAAACATATTTTCAAAGCAGCAACCAATTTTGTTCAAACTTTGCAGATCTTATGCCACTTGTGTTCTGTTTCGAAGTTGTTATTTTGTCAGTTTTAAAGTTGTTGCAATATTTTGTAATTCTTCCCATGTAGTCTGAAGCTTGTTACATTCTTAGTTATAAAAGGATTCCAAGACTACTAGGAAAGGGATAGTCATTTTTACATTTGGAAATACAATTATATTGTAAAAACTTTGTTTTGAGACCAATTATTTGATAAGGGTTTTGAAAGCTTACTATTGAATGTAATAACTCTTTTGATATGAATACAAATGAAATCCATCAATAATTTCTGAACTTATGATGAGTATTTGTCTTCATTATTGTGTTTTGAGTTCTGTTTAAATTGATTAATTAAGGATTGTTCAATTTATATGTTTGTTAGGCAGATTGTGAAATTATCTCAGGGGTTCTTTCAAGAAAAGATTAAATTACCTTAGGGTTATTTTTTTGAAACTTAGAATGTAGAATGAATCTGATGATTATCTTAGCATATGTATGAGGGTTGATATACAAGGTATATCTATTTTCTGTTCATATCTGTAGTTGTTTTTAAGTTTATGTTTATGGAAGATGGCTATGAATGTTCATAGTGACTCCAATGCCCTAGGATAAAGCACTGGTCTATTGTCCATTTGGAGTGGGTGGCTATCACCATAAAATTGATCTTTATCACTCTATTTTAGTTTGTTAAATAAGTATTACATAAGTTAAAATGTGTAACTCCACTATGCACTTGATGGAATAAATTGTCATAATTTGAATGTTCCAAGTGAGAAAGGGTAAACCCACCAAAGGATTGTGGAACTCAAAGTGTAGAGGGTTTGAAAACCCTATTTCTATCATTTTGTTTCTTGCTTGATCAGTGTTTGGGATAATAGAGAAAGATTACTGCAAGTATTTTATGTATTAGCAAGAAAATGAACTAACAGTATGAAGGATCCCATTGAGCCTCGCCGCTTACCAAGAAGCCAAGGTCTAGGCACGACTTGGGGTACAAATTAGACAAAATATTTTTACTATAATACCCTAGGAAAAATTGTTGAAATCGAAGACATCTTAGAAGAAGAATTTAAGATATCCTATGATGATATCTTTGATGACAAAACCTTCCTAGGAAACTCTTTCCTTTGTTAGCTCTCCATAAAATTCATAGACCTCCCACTCGTTCACCCCAACTCATAGACTAGGACCAACCAAGCATTGTACATGTCAATGCATTCAACAATGAGGACATGATCCTAAGATTCATGGGGGCATACGAACAACAACCCGACTAGGGGAAAAAATTAACACATATCTACAAGTTAGACCCAAAGGCATACTTTGGGGAAGAGGAAGTCATTAGCCACAAAAATAAATGTAAATATGAAAAAGAAAGACACGAGTCTCCTAGTGAAAACCCCTTTGGGACACTGTCTGACTCTAAAAAAGTAAAAACAAAGGGCATATCCCCTGGTGAAAAACTCTTTAAGGTGCCACAGGATGAAGACTTCCCTCTTCTCCTTATTCATGATTACAGACCACTAGCAGTCATCCATTCCGATTGAAGAAATTAAGCTTATAAATTTGGGAACAAAAGAATGTCCAAGGATTACATACATTGCAACATCACTATCAGAGGTAGAAGAGCTAGCTCTCACTACACTCCACAAGGATATAGGTAACTTTGCATGGTCTTATGCTCACACACCTAGGTTAGATCTGAACCTTTTTGTGCTTCATCTTTTTGTAGATATGAATGTCAAACCAGTAAAGAAAAATATTTGTAAGATGCATCCTAAGGTGGCCCTATTAGTCAAAGAAGAATTGGAGAAACTCCTAGAGTCTCAAATCATACGTGTCATTGACTATTCTGACTAGATTTCCAACATGGTGCCTATTTCCAAGCCAAATAAATAAATCAAAATATGCTTGGACTTTCAAGATATCAGTAAGGCATGTCCTAAAGATGACTCCCCCTTACCAAACATTGATATGATTGTCAACCTCATAGCTGAACATGAGATGTTGTCACTCATGGACAGTTTCTCTAGATATAATCAAATACGTGTCACAAAAGAAGATCAACATAAGACAACACTCACAACCCCCTGGGGCACCTTTTTCTACAAAATGATGCCTTTTAGTCTAAAGAACATAGGGGCCAGATATCAAAGGGACATGAATGTTATCTCTCATGACATGATTCACAAGATCCTCGAGGATTACATGGATAACATCCTGGATAAATCAATAACATGGGTAGATCACCTAGACATACTGGAGTGTGTATTTGTCTGCCTTCAACATTACAACTTAAAGCTCAACCCAAAGAAGTGTGTTTTTAGGGCTACATCTAGGAAACCCCTGGGTTTCATAGTATCAAGATGAGGCATAGAAATTGATCCCATGAAAGTCAAATCCATAATGGAAATGCCTCTGCTAAGAACACTCAAGAAATTGTGCAACCTACAAGGGAAGTTACAATTCGTCTGCCATTTGATCTTGCAGCTTGCAGATAAATGTAAAACACTCACCCATCTATTATGCAAGGACTCCCCATGTCAGAAAAGTTTTGAAAAATGAAAGAATATCTTGCAAATCTGC
Organism: Thuja plicata; assembly: GCA_018584345.1. Lineage (NCBI taxonomy): Eukaryota > Viridiplantae > Streptophyta > Pinopsida > Cupressales > Cupressaceae > Thuja > Thuja plicata. Next base: position 1,956,965 of record MU223046.1, on the reverse strand, counting down.
CCATTCTAGTACCACCAACTCTGGGAAGGCCACTCATTTGTACATATCTATAACTAATAAAACACTGGGGACACTTCTTGTACCACTTGATGAAAATGGAAAGGAAATATCACATACTACATTAGTCACACAATTTTGGGATATGAGCTTAATTATTCACCTATACAAAAAGCATGCCTAGAAATAGTTTTTTCCACTTAAAAACTCTGGCACTACATGCTTAGTCATACTGTAAAGCTCATATCCAAAGTAGATCCCCTAAAATATCTACTATCTAAGACTACTCTCACAGGATGTATGGATGAATGGGTGATGCTCCTAAGTGAATTATACATTTAGTATATGGATAGAAAGGAAATCAAAGGAAAAGTAATTGTGGATTAGTTGGTCGAGGAACCACTAGTAGATGCATACCCCTTAATTATTGAATTCCCCGATGAGAACCTATGCATGGTTGAAGAACAACATTCAGGGAAGATTTATTTTGATGGATCCTATACGGCTCAAGGAGCAAGGGCATAAATCCTCTTTGTTACCCGTCAAGGTGATTATATTCCTAAATCATTCAAGTTGGCATTCCCATACACCAACAACATTTTGGAATATAAGGCACTCATCTCTAGGATAATAATGGTATCATATCTCCCTACCTCACAAATAACCAATGCCAAAACCTCATTCATAGATCATCCCACTACATTCTCATAGCCAATACCCTATATTGTCAGGGATATCATAACGTCCTCTCTAGTTTTTTAGATTCAACTGATGCCACCCAAGCATTACAAGAATTACATGATGGAATTTGCGGTTCCCACAGGAGTGGATTGGTCCTAGCCAAGAAACTTCTCAGAGAAGGATATTATTTTCTTATGATGGAACATGATGCCTATGAGTTTGTAAAGAAATTCCTACTATGTTAGTAGCATGCATATCTAATTCATGCTATGGCAGAAGATCTACATCCTATCATGCCTCCATGGCCATTTTCATGTAGTGGATTTGACCTTGTTGGTAGGATCACCCCTTGTCTTCAGAAGGACACAAGGATATCATCATGAATAATAAGTACTTCACCAAGTCATTGGAGGCAATCCCACTCACCTTCACAATAGGAGTTCAAATATCCAATTTCATCCTCTACCACATCATTTTTTCACTTTGGCGTTCCCTCCACCATCTTCATAGATCATGGCACACCTTTTAAGAATCAACACATGGCAGATCTATGTGACCAATTCAACATCCAAATTTTCTTTTCTAGTCCATATTTACCACAAGGAAATGACCAAGCTGAGGCAACTAATAAAACCCTCCTAAACATCCTCAAGGAAGTTGTCAATGACACTGGTCGTGAATGACACATACAAATCAATCTCGCTCGCTGGGCATATTGTACTTTTTACCGTGCTCCTACATACACCACCCCCTACTCCCTTGTATACGGTGAAAAATTTGTCTTACCAATTGAGGTCAAATTTCCATTAGTGTGTGTTTCTCCCAAGAACCTAATCACCAATGAAGACTATTGTGTGACATGACTCACACAACTAGACCTACTAGATGAGAAGAAACAACAATCTTATTACACCCTCATTGTCTACCAAAAGAGGCTTAAGAGAAGATACAACAATAAAATTTTCCCATGACAATTCCAGGTGGGGGATTTAGTCCTCAAGGAAAACCAAAAGGTACAAGAAAATAGAGAAAAGAAGGGAAAATTTGAGGTCACTAGTCTAAGGGAACCTAGAAGGGAATTTCAACACCCGAGAGGATAATTGGGATGTTTTAAGGCTTATCATGGCCATTTGTAATAATCAATTCAATGGAAAGATGAAAATTCCTAAGGGTCCTGATAAGGACCCTAGGACCAAATTGTTTGTAAGGGGGGCCAATAGTGCCTATATGGGATCTAAGTAGGTAAGAGGGTCCTTGATAGGATAAATAGACCCTAGGGTAAGATTATATATAAATTTGATGAGTTAAAATACCAATAAAGTGATGAACTAAAACTGATTATATGTTTGAATTCATTTGTTGATATTCAACTGAGTTGCAGAAGTGATGATAAACATTATTAGTTAATGTATTGTCATTGATGTCAACTTATTTGAGCGTTATTATGGTGGAAAACATCTGTTATGTATTGAATATTTGGAACAAAAAATGTTTATGCGGTCAGAAAAATGAATAGTTATGTATACACCGAGTAGTAGTATAAATTGATTAAAATGCAGTGTATACCAAGCGCCAATGTTAACCGAGCAAGGGATTGTTGACACAACTATTGATTAAGCAATTAATTCAAACCGAGGCTGACTAAAATGCTGAGCTGGTAATTGATAATTTCAAGGTAAAAGATAAAGTTTTTTATTTGATCAAATGATTATTAAAATTCAAGGAAGATTAGATGATAGAGATTGAAACGTGTTTTTAACACAACTGCCAAGGAAGGATCAAGCGGGAAAATGAAAGATGGAGATTAAGTGAAAAGATTTGAAGGATGAAAATTAAATGATACATGATTTCTATAAGAGACAAGAGATTCATTTGTGAATCATGTACATAGATGCTGAAGCATACATGTGAATTTGATGCATGACTGATAAAAACTAGTTAAAGACATAATTGAGTGTATTTTTGCTAACATCACCGAGCAAAACAGAGGAAAGAGGATTACCAAGAAGAACAAGTATTATATGAAATGAAGAGAAAAAATTGATCAGAGGTATTATGTACTTAGAATAGATCTAAATATCTACAAATCAGAGTTGTAGTTGAATCAGATCATTATTGTATCAGTTTAACCATTGTTACAGATAAATATTTTAACTAAGTGGGATAGTGAATCCTTATTATAACATTCAGAGAATGTTGATTGTTTTCTTGTTGACCCCATAGTGAATGAATGGTTAAGAGAGAACTGGTAGCTTTAAATCCTATAACAAGGTTACATTTAATAGTGTGTATTGTAACCTTTAACAAGGTTGGCTCTTCACCGAGCTCACTTCATAAGAGTGAAAATATTTTGGGTTCCCAATCCCAGGTGGTTTTTCCCTTAATAGGGTTTCTACATTAAAAATCTGTGTCAATGTGTATGAACATTGTGGATTGTTATTTTACTTTACACTTTATTTTATTGACCTAGATCGGTAATCAGAGTATCTATTTACTAATACTTGGTAGACAACTTAACAATAAGTTTTGAAATCATAGTTTATATTTCATCGAGCTGAGTTTTATATTTGATATTGTTTTGTTATACATCTAGAGGAATTTGGGACTGCAGGATAATTTTGTGAGGGCACTAAGTCTAACTAATTCACCCCCCTTCTCAGTTATTCCAACAATTGGTATCAAAGCTATTAGTGCTTATCAAGGAGTAGTAGTGCTTATTAAGTGCATGAGTGCTTATCAGAAAGTTTTCAAGGACTTGAGCTAAAGATCACAAGATGTATAAAAGAGATGCACCTAAGATGAACAAGGATAACTTCTAGACGTGGAAAACCAAAATGAGATTATACCTATAAGGAATTGCAAGAAACATTGAATATTGTTTGGACAATGAATTCATTATACCTACTAGAGCTTTGACAGTAAATTAGCTGAAAGAAAAACATGAACATAACCTTATCATGGTGGAGATTTCCTCTTCACTTACTGATTCTAAATTTGATGACATCAAGAATTGTACAAGCTCCAAGAAGATGTGGGATCATATTACAATAGGTTATGGAGGAGATGTGAATGTACTAAGAGCCAATGATGAGAGCCTTTATGGAAAGTTTGATGACATGCGAATGAAGGAAGGAGAGAACATCATACAATACAGTACCCAAATTAAAGAATTTGTAAATTCTATTGAGGATCTGGTGGAACCATTGATGAAGACACAATTGTGAGTAAGATTCTTAGAACTCTATTGCCTATTTATTCTATAAGAGTCTCTGCAATACATGAAAAGAGAGCTGCACTTGGAATTAACATTACTGTTGATAGTCTTGTTCGAAGATTGATTTATTTTGAACTAAATAACTTTGACAACAGTATTTTACCATCTATGGAATCCACATTTATGTCTACTTTGAAAATTGTCAAATCTAGTAGCAAACACATAATCAGAAATAATAGTGATAGTGATAGTGATGAAAAGGAACTTGATGAACTTGAAACTTTAATGGGTAGAAGAATAAATAGAGGTAAAGGAAGATATAAAGGTAAACTACCTTTGATATGCTTTAACTATAAAGAGATTGGCCATTTTTCTACAAGATTCCCTAACAAAAAGAATGATGATAGAAATGATAGATCTAATGATAGAAAGGACGACCAAGATTTCAGAAGCAATAGATAGTATGATAGAAGAGATAACTGAGATTACCAGGATAAAGGTAAGAAATCTTGTTACATTTATGCAAATAATAATAATAGTGGATTTGACAGTGATGAATATATTGAGACAATGTTTGTAGCATTGAAAGATGATTCAGATTAAGATGAAAGGTATGTAGAGACATCACTTATCTCTAAAGTTAGAAAACATGATATTTGGGTTATTGATAGTGGTTGTACACATCACATGACTGGTGATAAAGGAAAATTTGAATTTCTTGAACATTATTATGGAGGATCAGTAAGAATGGAAATGATACACCATGTTAAGTAAAAGGAAAAGGTACTATTATGCTGAATAGTCAGATAAAATGTGAAAATGATTATTGGGTAAAAGGACTTAACTACAATTTGTTGAGTGTTTCACAATTGAACAACATAGGACACCGAGTTAAATTTGAGAACATAAAAGAAAGAATCTATGATGGAAAAGGAAGATTGATTGGTACTAGTGAACAGTCAAGAGGTAACCTATTCTATCTTGACACAGCTGAAACTACTTGTTTATTGGAAAAGAATGAAGATATATGGTTATGACACAAAAGACTTTGTCATGTAAATTTTGAGAAAATGGTTAAGATTAGTAGAAAAAGAAAAGTTAGAGGCTTACCAAGCTTATCTAAACCAGACCATGTAATGTGCAAAAATTGTCAAATGGGTAAGATGTCAAAATCTAGTTTCAAGAGAAATAATTTTTCATCTAATGACATTTTAGAGTTAGTTCATACAGATTTATGTGGACCAATGAGAACAGAAAGCTATTTTGGGGACAAATATTTTTTTTTGTTGATGACTACTCTAGGATGATGACTGTAATGTTTCTAAAAGAGAAATATGAAGCATTTAAGATGTTAAAGTGGTATAAGGAAAAAGTGGAAAAATAAAGTGGTAGAGATCTAAAGTATTTGAGATTTGATAGAGGAGGTGAATTTATTTCCGATGAGTTCACTAACTGTTGTAATGAGAATGGAATCAAAAGACAGGTTTCTGCACCAAGGAAACCACAACAGAACAATATTGCTAAAAGAAGGAACATATCAATTTTTGATTGTGCTAGAACATTGATGATTGAAAATAAAGTTGCACAAACATACTGGAGAGAATAAGTTAGCATAGGATTCTACACACTGAGCTGAGTATAACTGAAGAAAGATTCAAACAAAACACTTTATGAGCTATAGTACGGTAATACTCCTAATGTGAGCTATTTTAGAATATTTGGAAGTAGGTGTTATATTCAGAAAGATGAACGAAATGGAAAATTTGATTCAAAAAGTGATGAAGGAGTATTTTTTGGATATTCTACTAAGAGTAAATCTTACAAATGTTTGAACAAGTCAACTAACAAAATCATTGAGAGTGAAAATGTGAAAGTTGGTGAATTTTCTGAGTTAAATGATGAAGACATCATGAAAGAGCTAGGAGACTACAATATATTTCTTTACTGGAAATCACCTGACACTATACCGACACAAATGACTAACATTATTGGGCAACAGACTAATGTTACTGGACAACACACTAATGTCACCAGGCAACAGATAGCACAAACCGTGAATAAAGAAAATGCTAAAATAGAAGATCATGAATTAGAAGACAATGTAGACACTGAAGAAGATGAGGAAGGACCAAGAACTGAACTTGAACTTGCTAAATATTTAAGAAGACACCATCCACAGGATCAAATCATTGGAGATAAAAGAGAAAGCATATTGACAAGAAGTAAGTTTAGAGATGACACTTTCTTAATTTGTTAATTTGAGCCTAAGAATGTTAAAGATGCATTAGAAAATGAAGAATGGTTTAATTCCATGAATGAAGAAATTGAGTAGATAAAAAAAATAAGACATGGACTGTAGTTCTAAGACCGAGTGATAAAAATATCATTGGCACCAAATGGATTTTTAGAAATAAATTAAAAGAAGATGGGAATGTAACCATAAATAAAGAAAGATTAGTTTGCAAAGGGTATGCACAAGAAAAAGGAATTGACTATGGAGAAACTTTTGTGCCTATTGCTAGACTTGAAGGAGTAAGAATACTACTTCATACACTTCATATAAAGGACTCAAGGTATATCAGATGGATGTGAAATACACATTTTTTATTGGAATACTTGAAGAGGAGGTATGCATTGAACAACCTAAAGGATTTGTTGATCCTGATCAAACACACATGGCATGTAAGTTACACAAGGCTTTATATGGACTGAAGCAAGAAACAAGAGCATGGTATGAAAGACTGCATTCTTATCTAATAAGTATTGGATTTATTAGAACAAGTGACAACAGAAATTTGTATTAAAAAGGAGGAAATGATGATAAGACACTTATTTCTAAAATATTTGTTGATGATATTATATTTGGAGGTAATGATAATTTATGCACTTTATTTGCTGATGAAATGAGGAAAGAATTTGAGATGTTGATGTTTGGTCAGATCAATTTTTTTCTAGGATCCCATATTTTACAAAAAACTATAGGAATCTACATCACTCAATCAAAATGCATCAAGGAAGTACTAAAGACATTCAAAATAGAAGAATCAAAACCAGTCAGAACACCTATGGTGACAAGATGCAAATTCACAAAAGAAGAAAAGATACCTGAGGTAAATCAAACCTTGTACAGATCTATGATTGGTCAATTGATGTATGTTGTTCACACAAGACCATATATAGCACATGTAGTTGGAATATTTGCAATATTTTTTGCTAAACCCAGAGAGTCACATATGACAGCTGTTAAAAGAATTTTTAGATATTTGAATAATAATGAGGATTATGGACTATGGTATAAAAGAGAAGGGAAATTTGAATTGAAAGTCTATACAGATGCTGATTGGGCTAGAAATATAGATGACAAAAAGAGTACTACTGGTGGAGCATTCTTTATTGGAGAAATACTAGTTACTTGGATTAGCAAGAAGCGAGGATGCATATCATAGTAAACTGTAGAAGCAGAGTATGTTGTCACTACTGCAAAGTGTTCTAACATAGCATGGATTGAAAAATTGTTGAAAGGAATGAATGAGGAGATCACTGAACTAGTGATGATTTATTGTGATAACACAAGTGCTATAAATATTTCAAAGAATCCAGTGATGCACGCAAAGAAAATGTACATATCTATAAAGTATCACTAATTGAGGGAATTGTTGGAAACACTAAGAGGGGGGGGTGAATTAGTGTTTAGATTATTATTCAAAATTAGAAAATTAAACATAAATCAAATATATATTCAATGAAGCATAACACAAGATCACATAACACTTGATATGATTACGGGTAAACCTTGATTAGAGGAAAAACCCCGGTGGGAATTAATACCCACAAATATTGTACTAGTATAATGATCCTGTTAAAGTTCCTTTGCCTTGTTAGAAGTAGCATTTACAATATGAGTGTTTAGGTTTAGAATTTTCACCCTAACTCAGGCATTAGGGCTACACAACAATTCTATCCTAACAATGGAAACCTCTCCTAGCTGTAGGTAGACTATGAATGAAGAGGAATCTCTAGATTCTAGGCCGGTTCCTATAAAATATGGAATATCACTTTCCTGGTCTGCAAACTATTGGGAAAAGGGAAAATAATACTATAACTAAAAAGATTAGGGTGATACACCAATTAATAATTTAGACTTCTCAAAAAGATGAATTTCAATCTTGACTCACAAATGAATACTTTAACAATCTGATTCTCTATTCAACATATAGGTTAACAAACTCATGCTATCAGGGTTTTACCACAAACGGCTTAGAGAATTAACAACATACATTTCTCATGCAAGGCCTAGGGGCAGCTAATTTTCTTGAGAAGGAATAGAATTTCATTCACTTCCTTCAGATAATAACCAATTTAACACTTACTAGAAAAGATGAAACAGGATTCAATATTGAAAAACAAGTACGCAAAATGGGAGTCAAAGAATTTGGTTCATTTCTTAAAAAACCTGACAAGATGATTACAAAAATGGCCTTCAAAGCACCTAGGAATGATATGTTCACTAAAATTCCCTCTCTCCAAAATCTGCAACCCAATGGATACAAAATGCATGGAAAAGTGGTATAGGAACAAAATAGTTCACTAAAACCTCTTTTCCACCAAATCTGAACCTCAAACATGAAGTACAAGCCTTACTAAATAGTCCACATGGCTAATTTCGAAAATGACATCTCCCTCCTAAACTCCCTCAAAGTTAGATAGATCATCCTAAATTAAAGGCCCAAAATGATGCCTAAAATCTAGCCTAACAACTAGCTCCTCCAAAATAGCACATCCCTAAATCTAAGGCATGGTTAGTGCCTAAAACCTAGCTTCTAAAGGCTAATTTCGAAAATGACATCTCCCTCCTAAATATTGGTTTTAAAAAAGGATATAAATCCTTTTTACATTGCTTTACCAACATTTACATTGCAAAATCTATTTAAAATTTTAACCAAAAATGCATAAAACCCCACCCCTATCTTATTTCCTAACTTGGATAGAAATCTAAGTGTGAACTATTACAAAGTGGAGAAGTCGACATGACCCTCAATCCACTTGAAATGCATTTTGAAAGAACCAATGGGGATAAGAATGAAAGGTGGCATGTTTGGTTTTCAAGGCTCGAGTTGGCACTGTCATGCATTGAATTCCCTCTCTACTTGGCAGACTCCAAAATAGTTATTCCATTTTACTTGGCATGGTTGTTTGTGTTCTCTTGAAGCTTCTCAGAGAAATCTCAGGGAAATGAAACCCTAAGCTTCCTGTAACTATGAAGGAGCTCGGCTTGACTATGAGAATATTTGACTGCTACTGGACTCGAGCCTTCATGTGTTACTTCCTTTGTGTGCATCTTTGATAGAACTCAGCATTTGTGTTTGTCTCTCCATCAGTGAACTATAAGTTTTTCTTAGCTTTCATCTGCTACTTCTTTTGGCTTGTCACCACGGCTTCATGGCTTCATGCACTATGTTTGTTGTTCCCCATTTTTATATGGGTTTGATTCAATACAGCTCCATGCATTCTATTGAACTCACTGTTGTTTATCTTACCATACTATGATTTTCTTTTGATATACTCACTGTTCTCCACCCACGAGCTCACCATTCTATGACTGTTATCATGCTGTGACTATTATCACCCAAGTTAGGACTTAAATACTTTCGAATGGACTCCTTTGATTGTTGCAGCTGATAATGAAGGTTAAAATGACTCTAACATCCCTTTTGAAAGCTCCACCAAGTAGAAAATGTTGAGGCCTAAGGTGCAAGTGTTAAAAGTGAAACACGGCTTAAGAATTTGGTTCTTTAGAACCTATGACCAGCTGCTAGAAGACCACACCCAACCAAGAATAGGGTCTTCTGAAAGAAATGTCCCTTCTAACATTGCAAAATCAGCTTAAACCAATTGCCTGATCAGGGAAGACAACACTTCATGCCATCAAATAGAATGCACTAATTTGCCAATGTTATTGCTAGTAAACACTACGCCTAGGGAATATTTATCCATACATCCAACAATATCATGAGTCTCACAAAAAATGTCCCCCCAGTTATTCAAAAAACCATGACATGCATAGACCCCACATTCTATAATAGAAGAGTTGTCCAAGGGCCCAAGATGCAAACAACTATCACGATTTTAAAATATCAAAATATTCTTCAAAGCTCATGAAATCTATCTCTGCAAGAAACTTCACAAATTTCTTCTCATATTGATGAAATCTTGAATTACTGTCAACCGTATCCTTATGAATTTTAGCATCAACCTCAGGATATTCTGTTGATAACATAAAGCACTCAAATTGTTGACTCTCTTTTGCTGACATGAATAAAACCTCATGTAATTAACAGCTATAAACATGATGAGTTGATGAATTCCCTGCTTTGCAATTCATACATGATGAGTTCGGCCAAGCTGAAAGTTACTCCAGGAAACCATGAAAACACCTCTTAACGACTCACTAAAGTTGCAAGGATATGAGTGAAAAATGTTTTAAAGATATAATATGTTAAAACACAAAACCATTACATCTTTCACTCATAACCTTGCAACTTTAAAAGATGATTATGAATGATAGATGCTTAACACACCTTCTTATTTATATAGTAGATAAGTACTCTAACCTTTATGATATTCTTCTGCTGGTTACACATACTCTGTTCCAGTCAATACATATTTTTCATTTTATGTTCAGCTTGTATTCTGTAGCTTTGTCCACTGTAAATAATTCACATTGATACTGAATCTGCACTTTAGTATGATAAGTACAACAAGATGAAAATGGTTTTTTACTATTAATGAAGTTCAAGTATGGGCTTGTGACATCCAAAACATCAGAATGTTTAACTAATGAGGTTCAAACACGGGTTCGTGACACTCAATAAAACAAACTGTAAACACTTAATGATTTTATAGCTTAATCTTGAAACACTCTTCTGTATTCAGCAACAAATATGTTTATAATTTGAAAATGTACTTAGGAATAGTAAGGACATATTTGTACTAGTATTTATGCAGCATCATTTGCATCTTAAACTGGAAAGTTGGCATTTCTTGTAGCATTCTTTTTGTATTCAAACTAGCTTGATTTGCATCTTTGACAATAACTAAATATGAGCACCAGTTAGCTGTTAGCTACAAGATAATCTGTTAAGTTTTCAAACAACATCATGGCAAACTCATTATGTTAGTGAACATGAACCAGTGGTCAATTTTGAACATCCATCAGACCACTGGTGTGCTCACTCACATAATGAGATAGTGTTGTCTTTTAACATTGTTTTTTTACCTTATGTGCGTGCTCATTTTGCTACTGCATTGAATATCAGAAGTATATGCAGCCATGAAAGAATTGATTTTTTGTATGATGTTCTCATTCTTTTGCATTTCCTAGATCCATCCAAATCTAACAAACTCTTAACCATGATGCAGGACAACCCCTAAAGACTTAGAACTAGATAGATAGATCTCAGACAAAGGACCGGAGGACTTGGACCAGACATGACATCCAGCTCCTAATATGCAAATGAAACTTCAAGGAAATGCAAAGGACCTACTCATATTTCTATCACTTCTTTCTATTCTTCCTTTTTACTCTTCTTTATTGGTTTGAAATATGAAGAATGAAAGAACTTTTTGTAAAATTACATTCAGTATGAATGCACCACGTAATGATCAATTTATGAATTTGGCTATTTTGACATGTGATCAATACTTAGAGTACAATTAAAATTTGATATTGAATGCAATAATAACATGTTGATCCACATCACCTAAAAGACACTGTTAAATGAAAGCACTATAATGCACCCTTTTTATATTTGTCTATTATTCTACATGATGAAAAATTTTGGGTAACAATGAGTACAATGACCTGGTTAAGGGTCTGACCTATTAGGATTATTTTACAATTAACCCTGTTAAGGGTGAGGACTCACTGTCCAAGAGCTCACATTTCAAAGAGAGAGAAGGCTACAAACTCCTAAGAATAGATATGCACTATATCCAAAAATGAACTGCTGTATGTGACACAGATGTCTGATCAGTTCTAGTTATGTGCTTATGCTCTTAACTTCTTTAATGACTCTTTCTCATACCGATATCTTCATATTTCTCTACTATACATCTTCTCTGACTTCTTCAATGACACTTCAAATGTATCTTTGCATTACATATATATATCTTTACGCCTGAATAGACGTGACTCAAAACAAGACCATAGTTGGCCCACAAACATAATACACAACACTTCCAAAAAAATTGTCTTAAGCATGTTTACAAAAATGTTTAATACACAATTACAAGCTTGATACAATAGGTTCTTATCCGTTACACAACAAAATATTATACGCTAATCAAAACAATGAAGTCGGCTTCATACTCTGTATTCTAGACTGCTAGTGAACTTGTTCTTTCTGTAACTTGTCCGTACTGACATTCTGTACCATGCATGTATAGGGTAAGAATAATAACATACCATAGAGATTAAGTCTAAACATGCATATCCTTAGGTGATTGTATGCACATGCACTGATGCCCTGATCGACTGTAAGTCACTATTCTATTCTATCTTCTATACTTAGTCAATTTTCCACTTCACAGTTTACTGTAAAAAAGTCATATGACTTTGTTGCCATAATGAAAACACAAAATAAGCCATATACTCTCTAGGAGTCAACTTGCCAACAATCTCCCCCTTTGTCATTAATGGAAACAAAGGAATGTGGCCAAGTTACTCAAAATTGACTAACACCCAAAAAACTGTATATCATTATACTTTATAATTTATACTACATATACATACACTTCTCCTCACACATTCATTACTCCCCCTTTGAAATTAATGGAAAAGGTGAAAAAATTATAAGTCTCTAGATACTTACTCCATATATACATCTGGATATACAACTTGAAGATTCTTTATCTCTTGCTGCCAGAATGCCTTCATTGCATCAACCGTCTGGAGATGGGCGCATAGAGAATAGGTGAGATTCTCCATTTTCATCAAGTCCATGTAGGGACCTTGATCATAAGAGACAATGGTGGCATCAATCTATTTTATGTTCTCATCTAGAATTTCTATGGAGGGCGCAAGTGCATTTCTCAACTGAGTTTGCCTGGCCCTTATCTTATTGATCTCCATTTTGGCCTTTTCTATCTTGTCAAGCTGACCTTGATAGATACTGTTGCAAATGTTCATATCTTGCATGGATGTCTCTACTAATTTCCAAACACTATCAACCAAAATGTCTGCCTCCTCTATCTTCTTGATATGTTCAGAGGTGAATTTCACCCTGTCCATGCAGTTGGAAATTACATTTATGCCTTTAGCTTCCAACTCTTTCAACATAGATTGACCAATCTTCAAGGAATTCAGATCTAAGGAAAACTTCTTGATTAGTTCATTCAACCTTTCCTTTTTATACTCATCTTCTGCAATTCTTGTGGCTAAGTCTACTAAGCTTGTAAAATGTGCTTTGAAGCTTGTTACTATGTTGTCTACATCATAAACTGATTGAATTTTTTCTACTTTCTTATCCGCAGACACTAGATCATTCAAGATGTTTACTGATTCTAGGAATAGAGGATTTATCATAACCTATTTTTCTTTGGCCTTTTCCATGGCTAAGACACTGATCTTGATAAGGTCTTCTTCTCCCAAAGCATCTAGACTTGTTGAGTCAGGAGTTAAACTTGACAATAACGTGGTAGATGGTTGAATGGATGGTGTGAATATGGTATTGTGACTAGTATCCATGCATTCAATTTTAACTAGGATTTCGATAGCTGGTATCTCATTGGTTTTATTATCTTGATCTTTGTTCAAATCTGGTGAATCATTAGGGGGGACTTCATCTTGTTGTAAGGATGTGTCATTAGTGCATGCTTTCTCTATCTCTTCTGAGTTCACAAATGCTTTTCCAACTTTATCCATATCATTATCAGAGGCGGTCATAGATATCTTGATATCATCAATCACTATAGTATCCCCTGAGTCTTTTTCTGTATCAGAGGCTATTGACATTGAGGGTGCAAAAACCTATGGACCTATCTTAGGTGCATTCTGAATAACTGGTTCTGTAACCTATTTTGGTGGAACTGGAGTTACCTTTGTAGGCGCCATTGATGGATACATATGTCTATCCAGAAATACCCACTCAAATTCCTTATGAGTCTCTTCACTGAGCAGATCATACTCCTTGTTCATGATATGAAGAATTCTTGTTTTGGTTCTTAGGTGTGGCTTTACTAAATCTAACAAAATGACTTTCTCATCATCCAAGCACACTGGGAGAATACTATCCAATGTTTCTTCTCTTATCCTCATACCTTATTAAATTGCTTTCCTCTTCAACATATCAAGTATATTCCATACCTTGTCTGGTATGATAGTCTTAAGTTCCAATAGAGTCCTCTTGAACTTAATCATATGAGAGATGATCATAGAATGAATCTCTGATTTGTCTATCTCTTGATATTTGTCATATATATTTTTGAGAGATTCTAGTCTTCCTTCATTAACAATTATGTTCCTTAAGACATTAAGACTAGGTCTAAAACCTACCTCAGGAGGAGCTTGTGTATTCTTTACCTTTCTCCTTGTAGTTCTTGATGATGGATGATTAGTGGGTGCTTGCTTCCTTCCTCTAGTCTTCTTTCTAGGTACTGATGGTGGAGATGCATCTAGATCAATGGTGGTTGATGGCAGAGATGTATCTTCATTTTATTTCTTCTTCTTCTTCTTGGGCATATCATTAGTCTTTTCAATTTTTACTTCTGTGGGAGTCTTCTCAAGTTCTTTGGCTATCTTAGCTTCTCTAGCTTTGTCAAGATCTTCTTGAGTAACACCACAAAATTTTAGGATATTTGAGGTTATCCTAGATTCCTTCCTTTTGTTCTCAACACTGTATAGGATAGAATCAACTTGGTTTGTCTTTTCCCTGTAAGTGCCCCATCTAGGTTCATTGGGATCTTTGGGTGCGGATAGGATAACTTGTGCATAACCTTCCAAAACATGTTCTTCAAATTCATAACCAAGAGGGTGAATCCATTTCATCATAGGCTCAACTGCCTCCATACAAGTACAACTAGTCTCCACCATGAAGCATATGGTGTCTTTGTACTTCTCAACTATTTTCTCAGGTATCCTGAATCTCTTTTGCATCTTGATTCTGAATTTCTTCATGTCTATATCCATAGAATCCTTCACACTACTCTCTGATGTGACTTTAAGTGAAATCTGTGACATAGTGGGTTTTCTTCTATCTAGGTAGAGATTTGCAACCTTTCCTACTATGTGGAAGTAGAGATATATGATTAGTGAACCAAACCTGAATATCTTGTTTTTTTCATGTTTGATTGCTCGAATGTTGTCAATCAATTGAGCACGCAATATCTCACATAAGTTGTACTGAGTGTGGTTTTTCACCATTTTTATTGCTTCTAAGACAGTGGCTACAGATACACTGTTTAGTCTTCTTGTGTGATAAAATTTATAACCTAATATCATGGTAACTAGCTTTATGTCATCTTCCTTAATGGGATCAACTGTCATACCGCACCTATCATTCCTTGATAAGCATGCTTGCTCAACTTGTTTCTTAACATATTTACCAGTTGGAAGAACTGGTCCAGTCTTGGGTAGTCCATTCATCTCATGAATTAGATTAGCAGTGATGCAAATAGTAACTTCACCAATCTAGTAGAGGTCATCATGTATTCTTCTCAATAGTATTTTAACCCAGTCTGGCTCGTAAAACTCATGCGCATTGGAATACTCAAAGATAGGGTTATTAGTGAGATGCACGTATTCATTCTTGAATGTATAATCTAGTTTCATCATAGAACCCATGAGAGATGCAATGTTGTTGTCTCCAACTATTTCCTTCTTGCAATAAACATATGCGCGGATGTCTTCCACATGAATGACTCCAAGCGGGGTTTTAGAGAATGCTCCCTCGACATCATCTAGTATGGACTTGAATGGATGCTTCTTAAAAACAAATCTCTTCCTCTTAGCAATGTCGAATATAACAGGGGTTTCCATACTTGTAATTAGATTAAATAGGGTTTCACAATGATTCTGAAACAGCACAACTGCTAGGGTTCCATTCTAATTGATAATCCGTTCACAAAATAACTGATCCTTTAAACCAAAGTGCTTTGATGCTCAATACTAGTCTTCTCCTTGAATGCTTCTATCTCAAATGCAAAGTGAGGTCTTAAGATCTCTTACCAAATTTATATAAAGGTTAATTGCATTTAATGCTTGTTGTCGTAAAGCGGTTTACAGAGAGATTTTCAAACTTTGTTCTGAATGAAGTAAGGGAAATGCATGAATGCATACAACCTTAATCCATGATCACATGCATGAATACATAGGTGCATACTCAGAGGTGAGTATACTAGCCACGCAGGGGTTCAGAGCTAGAATAGCTCTCCCTAAGACCATGAGGGTCAACTATCTAGAAGTAGAAGGTGCGTCCACTGAGGATGCATCTACTACCTTGTTCTCTATATTATCCTTCTTTACTTCAACCCATATTTTATCTGAGTTAGCTTTAGCTTCCACGAATTTAACTTCTCCTGATTCTTCAAACAAAGACTTCTTAGGATTCTCTTGTTCCTTTGATCTTGATCTGCAAAATCTTGAGATGTGTCCTGCTTTTCCACATGAGTGACAGATGATAGGAGGTCTGGTGTTGTTATTCATCATTCTACAATGTTTTTCTATGTGTCCATTGTAGTTACATATCTGAAATGTAATTTTCTACAAATTTCTTTGAGGTTGATTTCTCTGATTGAATTGAGTTTGATTCCTTTGGTTCAGTTGTGGCTGATTTCTTTGATTAGTTCTACAATGAATAGCCCTATGACCAAACTTATTACAGGAGTAGCAATAATCATTGAAGGGTCTTACATTCTTACAATCTCTTTCCAAGTGTCCATGCTTTTTATAGGCATAGAAAGTATGGTTGACTACCTTGTGTTTGTCCTTTGGTGATTCTGCTTTAGTCTCTTCATGATTTTCAATTTTCTTTTCTTTTGAAGATTCTATTTGATATTTCTTTCTTTCTTATGATGAATTGATCTCAATTTGAGCTAAAATGTATCCCATACCAAAGGTGTCACCTTTTATCTTTTGTGTATAGAGATATGATTGAATCAGATTAGAGCTTGTGTGTAGTTTATCAATCTTGTCTTTTGCTCATGATAATTCAGTTTCAATTTTGTTCTTGATATTTTCCAATTTCAAGATTTTCATATTGGCTTGCATGAGTTCATCATCCAACTATTTGTTTTCTTTGTTCTTATCTTCAATAGATGTTAAGATATCAGTTAACTGATCATTTAATTCATCTATCTTATCTTTTAGAGACCTATTCTCTTCATTTAATTTCAAGTCATTGGTGGAGCAATCTTTCAGTTCTTTCCTTAATTTCTTAATAAGCATTTGTGAGCCATCAAATTTTAATTTCAGTTCTCCATTCTCTTTCTCGGATCTATCTAGATCTACAGGGGCTACTTCAAGATTCTTTTTTAGATGTTTGACTTCTTCTGAATCCATGATCTCCTCAAGTGGTTAAACTTTTCTTTCTGAGGACCAGAGCTCTGATACCAATTGTTGGAAACACTGAGAGGGGGGGTGAATCAATGTTTAGCTTGTTATTCAAATTAAGGAACTTAAACATAAATCAAATATACATTAAATGAAGCATAAAAAAAGATCACATAACACTTGATATGATTATAGATAAACCTTGATTAAAGGAAAAACCCTGGTGGGAATTAATACCCACAAATATTGTACTAGTATAATGAACCTGTTAAAGTTCATTTGCCCTGTTAGAAGCAGTCTTTACAATATGAGTACAATGACCTAGTTAAGGGTCTAACCCTATTAGGATTATTTTACAATTAAACCTATTAAGGGTGAGGACTCACTATCCAAGACCTCACTTCTCAAAGAGAGAGAAGGCTACAACCTCCTGAGAATAGATATGCACTATATCAAAAAATGAACTGCTGTATGTGACACAGATGTCTGATCAGTTCTAGTTATGCACTTATGCTCTTAACTTATTTAAGGGATCTTTCTCATACTGATATCTTCATACTTCTCTACTATACATCTTCTCTAACTTCTTTGATGACACTTCAAATGTATCTTTGCATTACATATATATATATATATATATATATATATATATATATATATATATTTACGCCTGAATAGACGTGACTCAAAACAAGACCATAGTCGGCCCACAAACATAATACACAATTCTTCCAAACAAATTGGCTTAAGTGTGTTTAAAATTTTTTTTAATACACAATTAAAATCTTGCTACAATAGGTGCTTAGCCGTTACATAACAAAATATTATACGCTAATCAAAACAATGAAGTTGGCTTCATACTCTGTATTCTGGACTGCTAGTGAACTTGTTCTTTCTGTAACTTGGTCGTACTGACATTTCATACCATGTGTGTCTAGGGTAAGAATAATAACATACCATAGAGCTTAATTCTAAACATGCATATCCTTAGGTGATCATACACATGTGCGTTGATGCCATGATTGACTGCAAGTTACTATTATATTCTATCTTCTATACTTAGTCAATTTTCCACTTCATAGTTTACTGTGAAACTTCATATGACTTTGTTGCCATAATGACAACAAAAAATAAGCCATATACTATCTAGGATTCAACTTTCCAACAGGAAAAAGTAGAAGACAAACAAGTAATACTGGAATATGTACAATCAAAATAACAGCTTGCAGACATATTCACAAAACCCTTATCGAAGGATACATTTGAGTACTTGAGAGGTAGACTAGGGGTTAGTCCCTTGTCTATTGGTAACCAAGAAGATTAGGAGGTTGCATCAACCTACATGAAATTAGATTATCAATCATGTTGATGCAAAAGATGAACTAGACCAAAACAGAGATATCAGTACACTAAAAGGTACCTACTGCACCGAAAATCAAAGATATTTCATTTGGCTACTGAAGAGCTACATATTTCTTTTTGGCATTGTTGTCAAAGGGTGAGAAAGTCATGAAATATGAAGGGAGAATCAAGACATATCTATCCATCCAAGAGAGAAAAGAGAAAGGAAGATATATATCTAATCTACAGAGAGATTCAAGAGCTAAAAAGACAAAACAGGAGGGAGAGTTTGCATAATGAATATTTTGTTTATACTGGTCCACAGATGATATTCAAGCTAGGGAGAGCTACTGAATCATTACAGTTGTAGAACAAAAGTTTGGTATTTTTTGTATGTAATTTTATATTACATATTTCATATTGTGTTTCCATCAGTGCCAAAGGGAGAGATTGATGAACTACAACTGATTATATGTTTGAAGTCATTTGTTGATATTCAACCGAGTTGCATAAGTGATGATAAACATTATCAGTTAATGTATTGTCATTGATCTCAACTTACTTGAGTGTTATTATGGTGGAAAAAATCTATTATGTATTGAAGATTTGGAAAAAAATATGTTTATGTGGTTGAAAAAATGAAGAGTTTTGGATACACTGAGTAGCAGTATAAACCGAGTAAAACAGAGTGTATACCGAGCGCTAGTGTTAACCAAGAAAGGGATTTCTGACACAACTATTGATTAAGAAATTAATTCAAAGCAAGGATGAATAAAATGTTGAGATGGAAATTGGTAATTTTGAGGTAAAAGATAAAGTTTATTATTTGATCAAACAATTATTAAAATTCAAGGAAGATCGGATGATAGAGATTGAAACATGTTTTTAACACAACTATCGAGGAAGGATCAAGCAGGAAAATGAACGATCGAGATTAAGTGGCAAGATTTGAAGGATGAAAATTAAATGATACATGATATCTATAAGAGACAAGAGATTCATTTGTGAATCATGTACACTGATGTTGAATCATACATGTGAATTTGATGCATGACTCATCAAAAATGGTTAAAGACAGAACTAAGTGTATTTCTACTGACATCACCAAGAAAAACAAAGGAAAGAGGATTAACAAGGAGAACAAGTATGATATGAACTAAAGTGAAAAAATTGATCAGAGGTATTATGTACTTAGAATAGATCTAAATATATGAAAATCAGAGTTGTATTTGAATCAGATCATTACTATACCAGTTTAACCATTGTTACAGATAAATCTCTTAACTGAGTGGGATAGTGAATCCTTATTATAAAATTTAGAGAATGTTGATTGTTTTCTTTTTGACCTCATAGTGAATGCATGTTCAAGAGAGAATTGGTAGTTTTAAATCCTCTAACAAGGTCACATTTAATAGTTGTGCATTGTAACCTTTAACAAGGTTGGCTCTTCACTGAGCTCACTTCGGAAGAGTGAAAATATTTTGGGTTACTGGTCCAAGGTGGTTTTTCCCTTAACAAGGTTTCCATGTTAAAAATATATGCATCAATGTGTATGAATGTTGTGGATGATTATTTTACTTTACACTTTATTTTATTGACCTAGATTGGTAATCATAGTATTAATTTACTGATACTCAGTAGACAACTTAACAATTAGTTTTGAAATCACAGTTCATATTTTACCGAGCTAAGTTTTATATTTGATATTGTCTTGTCATACATCTGGAGGAATTTGGGACTATAGGATAATTTTGTGAGGGAACTGAGTCTAACTGATTCACCCCCCTCTCAGTTATTCTAACATAACGTAATAAAACACAAGTTAGAAATTCAAATATTTGAATCCTAACAGTTAGTAGTTGTTTGGAGGGAAAGGAAGAGTAAGGGTCATTTGGTATTCTAATGCATTCCAACCAACTTGAATTGATTTGAGTAAGTTGAAACACATTATATATCACATCTATAAAGAATATGAAAATAAGAGAGTACACAAGAGGAAGTAGATGTATGGATTGCACCTAGAAATTGCAATAAATCTCTGTTTTGGTGAATTTATCATGATATTTTGAAGTAATTTTATTTTATGTGCATTTTTATTGATTGGAGGACATCAATAAACATTTTTTGAATCAATTCTAATGCTCTAGGATTACATATTAGGTTATTCAATTACTGGTTCATATGATTGAGTCTTAGAATTTTGAGATTTCTTAAGGATTTTGAGTACTATGGAGGGTAAATGATCCTTCCATTAATGTTTCTTTTTTTCTTCTCATGGAATGATCATTTTTTTACTTGTAACATGTGAATCTAACTTTAGTCTATAGTAGAAGTGAAGTTTTGGGTGTAGATCAACAAGTTGTTATGTTGAAGGAGCACTAAAATGGGTGTGTGGGTGTGGCAGAAGGGATCTAGCCATTGGAGGGATATATTTTATGTTGAGATATGTTACCACATGTAATTAGGAAGGTGAATACATCATTGGATGCTGGAGAAAGTGTTTGGAGGGTCAAGATTGAGAAAGCCCTAGTTTTTAGGGGTTTTGAGGAGTGATTTGAGGCTTTTGGGTATAGAAAGCCTATAGGATCAAATTGACTTCATATTATTTCAATTAAAACCATTTCATGACCCTTTGGAAGAAGCCAAGGTGAGAGAGTGAAAGTATCTAGTAGTTTCTTTGCAAATGTGGGGTAATTAGTGCTCAAATTCTATTTCAATGGGTCATTAGGGAGATTCAGTCCAAAGGACCTGATACTAGGGTTTGGGTATGTTGTGTTGAATCCAAATGGTTATCTGGATACCTATTTTGGGGTGAGGATTTTTTTGGGAATATTTCATAATAAGTTTGAAAAATAGTCGGTGAAGGGGTACTAGAATGATAAGCCAAATAGGATAGTTTTTGGAGTTTTCTTTGGGTTAGATATTTACAAGTTTACAAGTGGTTTGTGCTATTTGTATAGGGTTTACAGGGACCCCTAGTGTCCTTGTAAACCTTTGAGAAGGTTGTGTCCTTTAGATGACACTTTGGAATCATTATTGCATTGTGAATTGATCCCATTCCTAGTGCATTGTTGATAAGTTTGACATAGCTCTTTGAAATACCACCACTAGCCTTTGCATCAAGTTGTATCAGACCTAAGAGGATAACTTTGGAAGAAGGGAAATGGTTTATGTCTGAAGGAGAAGAGTTTGATACATTTGAAGGAGGGGCTCAAGCAATACCTCCAAGAATGACAAACATGGAGCTTGCCAATATTGTGGCACACTATGCTGAAGAGAACAAGAAGATGAAAGAATAGATGGAGAAGATGAACATGCAGATTAGTAAGAACCCAAGAGAAGAAGAAAATGAAGAAGAAGAAGAAGTGAGAGCACCAAGGAACAAGATTGATCCCGAGGATGCAAGGATGGAAAAACTTGTTAAAGCCATTAAAGGTAATGAATACAAGGGTAAGTCTGATATCCCTATGTATGATGGGAAGATGAATGATGAGGAGTTGATTAGAAAGTTCAATGATGTGAAATATTTTTTGATTGTGAAGATGTTGAGGATGGAAAAAAGGTGAAGATTTCAAAGTCGAGATTGAAGGGGCATACTTTGATTTGATGGGATTGTTTGTAGGTTGATAGATGGAAGAAGGGAGTGGCTAGAATCAGTTCATGGACAAGGATGATGGAAAAATTAAGGAGAATTTCCTTCCTAGAGACTATAAGGTACAATTGTGCAGTAAGATGCAAAGTTTGTGAAAAAAGGACATGGATGTCCAAAGGTACATCAAGGAGTTCCATAAGTTGGATATCAAGATTTAACATGATGAGGATAAAAAAGAAAAGGTAGAAAGATACTTAGGAGGGCTAAGGTTCAATTTTTAAGATATACTTAGTATCACTACCCCTGACACAGTGGATGAATATTACAAATTAGCCATCAAGACTGATGACAAGGTAAAGAGGAGACAAGAAAGACAAGGAGGTGGAAGAGGACAGTCAAGTAGGGGTAGAGGGGGAAGGCCCAATCAAGGACATGAACAAAGAAATAGAAAAAAGGCAAATGAGCCTATGTTTGAAACAAGGAATGGACAAAGAGGTGGTGGCAGATTTTGAGCAAGAAGAGGCTTCAATGGTAAGTGTTACAATTGTGGAGAGGTAGGGAATCCTTTCTAAAAGTATCCAGAGAAGGATATAAGGAAGTATGATAAGAGAGTTGGGTTGAAACAACGAAAATGTGGCATTAGAGAGGATGAACAACAAGAGGAAGAAAGAGGGATGGATTATGCATACCCTAAATTTGGAGAATGTATCATGTAAGAAAAGGAGTAGCCATGCAGAAACAAAGAAGACAAGAGGTATCCATCTTTAAAACAAAATGTTTGAGAAATGGTAAAGTTTGTAAAATGATAATAGACTCTGGTTCATTTGAAAATTTAGTCTCATATGAAATGGTAGATAAGTTGAACTTGAGAGAGTTTGTACACCCTAGGCCTTATAAATCCTCTTGGGTCCTCTTGGGTAAGTGATGAGAAAAGAATAATGGTAAGGGGGAAATCATATGTTGATTTTTCAATTGGTAACTATAATGATAGAGTGTTGTGTGATATAGATCCAATGAATTATTGTCATTTTCTTTTGGGGAGACCTTGGCAGTCTTCAAGAATAACTATTCATGATGATTATGAGAACACCTATGTGGTTCAAAAGGATGGTAGGATATTCACTCTCAAGCCTTTATAGAGTAGTGTTGCTAATGAATCCATGATTATTTGTTTTGGGAAGAAATAATATGTGGATGTGCAAGGCCACACAAAGGATAGGGTTTTGGGAGAACATCAGAGGATGAAAACTTCCTTGTTGGTGCTGAGAAAAAGGTGCCATGACAATGAACACAAGATGAAAGGGGGACAAAATATTATGGAGAGAGAAGGAATGGTAGTGAGAACACTTTGGTGTCATATTTATTCACCAATGAAAGATGATGAATATCTATCCATAGAGGAAAGTAGCATGGTTATTTTAGATCCTACAATGCAGAGGAAGGAGAAACAAACAAAAATTGAAAAGGACACTCCAAAACAATAGTCAAATGATAGTATGCATATCATGTCTTCTTTTTATGTTTCTAACCAAGTTGTTATAGGTTCATGGAGAGAAGAGAGGGATTTTTTTATTGTAGAAGAGTTCCCAAGGAAGACCAGGTTACAAGATTCCATTAATAAAGATTGGTGGTGTAAAGACAAGGTCCTTGAACTTTTGGGGAAAATATTCTTCTTCACTCGAGGTGTATGGAGCATGAGGACCTAGAAGGGAATTTGAAAAAATGAGAGGAGAAGATCTGAAGGGAGACTCTAGAGCATCCATCAAGGTGAATTGAGATGTTTGAAGGCCTATTATGGCCATTTTTAATAATCAATTCAATGGAAAGATGGAAAGTCCTAAGGGTCTTGATAAGGACCCTAGGACCAAATTGTTTGTAAGGGGGGAAAATAGTACCTATATGGGATATAAGTAGGTAAGAGGGTCCTAGATAGAATAAATATACTCTAGGGTAAGATTAGATATAATCTTGATGAGTTAAAATACCAATAAAGTAATAAAATACAAGTTATAAATTTAAATATTTGAATCCTAATGGTTAGTAGTTATTTGGAGGGAAAGGAAGATAAAGAGTCATTTGGTATTATAATTCATTCCAAATGATTTGAATATGTTTGAGGAAGTTGAAACACATTATATATAAATTCTAACAAGCATATGAAAACAAGAGAGTATGGAATAGGAAGTAGATGTATGGATTGTACCCAAAAATTGCAATAAATCTATGTTTTTGGTGAATTTGTCATGGTGTTTTGAAGTAATTTCATTGTCTATGCATATTTACTGATTGGAGGAAATCAATAAACATTGTTTGAATAAATTCTAATGCTCTGAGATTACATATTAGGTTATTCTCTTACTGGTTTGTCTTATTAAGTCTTAGAATTATGAGATTTCTTAAGGATTTTGAGTACTATGGAGTGTAAATGATCATTCCATGAATTTTTTTTTGATGTTTCTCATGAGATGATCATTTTTTGACTTGTACCATATAATGAATCTAACTTCAATATGCAGGAGAAGTGAATTTTTGGGTGTAGTTCAACAAGTTGTTATCTTGAAGGAGCACTAAAATGGGTGTATGGGTGTAGAAACATGGATTATAGCCATTGGGGGGATATATTTTATGTTGAATTGTGTTGTCACATGCAAAGGGTAAGGTATATCCATTATTGGATTTTGGAAAAAGTGCTTGGAGGGTCGAGATTGAGAAAGTCACAGTTTTTAAGGGTTTTGAGGAGTGATTTGGGGCTTTTGGGTATAGAAAGCCTATAAGATCAAATTGAATTCATATTATTTCAATTAAAAAAATTTTAATGACCTTTTGGAAGAAGAAAATTTTAGGGAGTGAAAGGATCTAGTAGTTCCTTTGCAAATGTGGGGTAATTAGCCCTCAAATTCTATCTCAGTGGGTCATTAGGGAGATTTGTTTGAAAGGAATTGATACTGGGGTTTGGGTATGTTGTGTAGAAGCCAAATAGGTATCTAAAAACTTTTTTGTTTTGGGTATTTGTTTGGGAATATTTCATAAGAAGTTTAAAAAATAGAGGGTGAAGGGCTACTAGAAGGATAAGCTAAATAGGATAGTTTTTGGATTTTTCCTTTGGGTTGGACATTTACATCTTTTAAAGTGGTTTATCATAGTTGTATAGGGTTTTTAGGGAGCCCTAGTGTCCTTGGAAACCTTGGAGAAGGTTGTGTCCTTGATTTGACACTTTGGAATCATTATTGCATTATGGATTGATCCCATTCCTAGTGCATTGTTGACAAGTTTGACATAGTTCTTTGAAATCCCACCACTATTCCCTACATCAGTAACTTGGTTGTGCCCATATATTATCATAAAAACTTTGGTTTAGGAACATATTAGTTATGTAAACCAGAAGGATAACCTTTGAATGATCCCATCGACATCATTCACCTCAAGTGATTCTATGCTTGATCCATGCAGTGTACCCCACCTATCTAAATAAATCCATAAAAGTATAGAAAGTCCTAAAATAATCATTGTCTCGGTGAAAACCTAGTAAAATAGGTGCCTTGACGATAAAAATAAAATAAAAAAAGAAGAAAAATATCAAAAAAATTAAAGAGAAATAAAGCATCTAATGGTGAAAACTTGGCAATTAGGAGCCTTAGGAAAGTATGTGTGATGGAAACATGGAAAATAGGTGCCACACATAGTGGACCATATCATTATCTATCAAAATATGGTCTCCCTCCATCTCATCCAACACATCCTTCCATTTCCTGATCAAGTCTCTATCAACAAAACCCATATTCAGTGGTTGTTCCATTATCATATGCACCAGTAAAAAAATCAACCCCCATCCCAATTCCTGAGCTTTTGTACATATCTTTTTTTATATAAAGACCTATTCCGATCCCATTAGTTGTACATTCATGTCCTATCCCACCATCTCGAGCTTCCCTATGACTAATCCCTATGCACTTCGTCCAAATCCACCTTCCCCACCTTTTATGGCTTTCTAAATGAGTTCCTCGGTCAAGGTGACATACACAAGAAAATCAAATCTCCATCCACCTACATTCATACGCATTATATTAGGTTATCTCATTTATTTGAGTGCATTAGTTCATTATAGGTTCATTAGGCATTAAGATCATTCTTAGTATTAATTCATCTCATTCCATCTTTTTTAGTTTTTTAATTGCATTAACCCATCTCATTACTTCATTTTATTAAGCCATTTAGTGATCACCATTAAATAATTTTGTATATTTTTCATCATCACTAGACCATCCAATTTCATTAGTTCATTTAGCCATTTAATGTGCATTATTAATTTATTTTGTATATGATCATTAGCCTATTTCATTAATGCACTTCATTAGGTTTCATTAAAGTACATTTCAAGGTGCATTATAGTTCATTATCCATCCTAATTACCTACATTTGCATCATAAAAACATCACATACATACATCATGTACAAAAGCTTAAAAATTAATCTACATATCGTGCAATCACCATAACATCACATCCTACAAAATTTTTAATCATATCAAAGCACAATATCCTGCATCACAATGTGTCAGTACTCACATCATATCAAAACATCACATCCTGCATCATATGAGTCAGTATCCACATGTGCATATAAAAGACATCATAAGTACATCACATATAGAAATCATCATAATGCATAAGTCCATCATATATCATATCATGTCAAAGTCTAGAGTACATATAAGTCCATCATCATAAATATATCAAAATGAACCTAAGTACCATAATGCATATACATCTCGTCAAAAAACTACAAAAATGTGTGTCACCATGGGTAGGTAACTTGTGGGGCTGGTTTTGATGGTCCCTCATCCCCTCCATCTCGCCTACATGGGTGGGGTGGAATCTTTACTAATCCCTGTGATGTTCTTCTAGTGCTCTGTGATTGTGACTACTATGTATATGCAGGCTATCGTTGATCCTTGGGAACTACATCAATGTATAGTGCCATGTAGTAGGTCACCTCTCTGCATCTCCTTCTTGCATCCCTCTATGCAAAAAAATCCCCAGTCATCACCTCACCTTCCCCCTACCATGGCTACCTATCGCGGTATGTACCTATCCCCTTGTATGTGTTGGCATGCCCACATGCCTCATCTTGCTATGCTATCAGGGTATCCACATGCTCCATCAAAATCTCAACCTGATCGGTCAAGGTCACCATCTTCTTAGTTAAAGTGTCTACCTCTCTCATCAATGCCACCACATCCTGCGATGCTACCTCTGCCATAATAAAATCTCCTAAGTCTACCCTCATCTAAAGTGTTTATAGTGTAGCTTGGGTACTATCAACCCTCACCCTCTCAGCCTCCATCAACCCATATACCCTACCTACCCCAGTCTCCAGGATATCTCTCTTGGCTTGTGTGGTAGCATGATCATGGCACTCTATCTCTAGAAGCACCCCAAATTTCCATAGCTCATCATTGAGTGTGTCATATGTTGCATGTGTTGGAGGGTTGCCGCATGTGGTACCTATATTGTGGGTCCACGTACTTGTGGTCCCTATGGTTGTGGTCTCGATGGGGGCTATACTATTCCTTGTACTACCTGTGATGGTGGTACCTGTCCTTGTCCATATCCCTATACCTGGGGGCCCTCAGCTTGTACATCTGTCCTATCCCATACTCTCCTTGACTATGTCAATGGGGCTCTCATCCATATCCCCCTCTTGATGATCACTCTGGGGCATCCCCCACTGTGGTGCCATCATCTATGTCCATGTCACCTATAGGCTGCTCATGAGAAACAAGTTGTGTAGGATCTGTCAATCTGATAGGTATATGTAAGGCCCACCATATTCCATACTCTAAATTCATCCTTGTATCCTCTATATTAGGCCTCCTAACCCAATCCACTAGCACCAATTTCCACTAGGTGTTCCTCATAGTCAAAGCATCTGTGTAATGACCCCATACCCCCACCTCCATGGTCACATGAGGATGAAGATCATCCTCCTCCACCACTCCCTGATGTAGCCCAAACTATCTCATCACCCAAGAAGGTCTGTACCTCTCAATTTGATGGATCATGAACCCTAGAAAGTAGTAATCCATATACACACAAGAGAGGTATAAAAATTGTCTTTTTCATCCGCTAGCCCTATCTTCTAGTCATTCATACCCCATGAATCACATGCTCTGAAGGGAGTCCAATAGAAAAACTTGGACCTCATCTATCATCCTCCTCTAGTATCTTGTCTACGCTACTAAAGAGTAGGGTAGAGGTAGTTTGTAACAATAATTATAAGGCTCTCCTAGCTAGAGAGCCTCTCGAAGACACAATTGTTAGATCACAAAAATGTACTCCCATGCCCATACCAGTAATAAAGTGACACTTGTACCCATTTTATGCACCTTGCGGTATTCCCACATATGTAGATCATGATATAGTTGTCTAAGCATGATGTATCCCTAGAAATAAACAACCCTAAATTCTAGCATCGTTTCTAGAACTAGAGACCATCCCATCCCAAAACCATGTCCCGATAGATCTGCCAACATCCTCCCCCCTATCAAACCTACCAAAAATAAAGCTACCCTCCTAAGCCTCCTATCTACCACTATTTTCCACATCATCCATGTGCGATCACATAGCATCTTCCTCATGGGCCTCCTAAAGACAAGCTTCATATAATGCTCATAGTCCTCCACCCTATACTATGGTATCAGTCCCCTGATCGAAACCCTCAAAATGCACCACACATCTAGAAAAGTGATAGTAGTCTCTCTAGTAGGCAAATAAAATATTGGGGTGTTGTTGTGCCACCTCTCCACTAGAGTTGTCATCATCCCATTATGTGCTTATAGTAGAGGCCATCAGTTCACATAATCCAATCCAAACATGGACATCAACCCCTACTCTGCCTCTATCAACTAGTCTCCCACCTCCATCATAGGAGGCAAATGCTCCCTCGATCCGAGTGGTGTAAAATTATCCTGCCACCATACACAAATCATGTCATCCATCGTTCCCCTACCTAAAACCTCCCTAACTGGGGCATCATATCCCTAGGCCTTTTCTTGGCTCCCCAAGTGCCAGCCAGTTATCCTTGCATCCTCATCCCCTTGGCATCTACCCATTTTGTCGTAGACACCAGTTTGGGTAGAGACATTGATTCCTGCTTTGGCATCTCTACCTTGCCCAACCCTGACCCCTATCTTTAGAGATGTGGATCTAGGACCCACATCTTTGAAGATGTGGATCCAGTACCTATGTCTATGCAAATGGAATTCTAGAGATCAATGTCTTCACAATCACCAGTTTAGGAATTGACATCTCCGATCTGTAATAAATTATACCCCCTTTTATACCCACCTACCACACCCAAAATGCATTAAATAACTACAAAATATTAAATTAGAGGCTAGGGTGTTGAGGAAAACTACCTCTGTCCACTCCATTTTCCATCCATGGATCCTCACACACTCCACAAGCTACCTCCTAAGCCTCTCCTCAGCTATATTTTCACCCAAAGCTCCATTTTTCTTCTCGATTAAGGTTGTGAATGACCTTCCCATCCCCCCAACCCTACTTATAGCCCCATTCTCCTTCCATTTTCTCCCACTTCCCCCACATCTCTCCC
Organism: Thuja plicata; assembly: GCA_018584345.1. Taxonomy (NCBI): domain Eukaryota; kingdom Viridiplantae; phylum Streptophyta; class Pinopsida; order Cupressales; family Cupressaceae; genus Thuja; species Thuja plicata. Next base: position 1,926,980 of record MU223046.1, on the reverse strand, counting down.
AATTCCTGAGCTTTAATCCTTTCTCTGTATAGTGTTGTAATAAATGTCTACTGCATTTCCTCTTGTATAGAAAAAAATTAAAAAAAAACCCCCAAAAATTAAAAAATTAAAAAAATCCCCAAAAAATCATGAAATCCTTGTAAAACCCTCAAAAATTGTCTTTCGACCCAATCCAAATTTTCTAGTTGCTCCATATCCCCTACTCGCCTTCACATTTCCCTCCGCAAAGTGATGCATTTTTTCCCTCTCCAACACCATCCTCCCTAGTCCTACCAACTCACATTTCATGTCATCCCACCTCATCACCACTCACCTCTGCTCCTTGTTTAACACCATCAAACTGAGCTTTGCCTAGACACAGTGACTGCAATAGTTTTTCACAAAATTGATTCTCAAATCAACTTTCCTTACTTATGGTTCTATCCATATCTATTTCATGTGAATACCCACTTTGACAAATAATCCAATCTTGGCCTGTTAGGGTGCATCCTCCCTATGTCAACTTATCAGATCCTTCATCACACAATCCCATTCATGGAAAGAACTTTGGACTAAATGACTACTTGGTCATGCGACCTTTTTTTGATTTTATACTTTTGTGTCAATCAAAACTTACTCATAACCACCTAGATCTTCTCTATCTTGGTGTGTTGTGAATGGTCTCTATTGATACATGCGTCATTTTCCATATGATCTATTTTTTGGTATTTTAATGCATCTTTGTCATTTTCCTAGTTATGATAATGCATGACTTCCTAGGGGCAGTGTCTAGTACACTCTCCACCAAGCCTCTAACAATGCCTCGGGTGTACTCAGTCTCCCTACTAGTGCCACTACATTAGTTCCCTCATCTCCACGTGCTTTACATTTATGTTCCTAAATCTACCCACTTTGTTTGAGTGCCTAGTCTACACAAAAAAACCATGTCATCTGTGTTCTCTAGCACCTGATACATACCTCCTCTTGCAATATCAAGCTAGGGTGTGCACTCCAACATTTAACACAATCTAATCCCTAAGTCCCATTAGTTACAGTTAGATTCATTATTGTATTTTGATTTTCAGAAAGGCTTCTATTTATTAACTATTCCCCTTCCCCTATTTCAAACCCATTCTTTCTTTCCCCCCTCCTGTTTGCATCCTTTTTGAGAAAATTCCACAACACTCTGCTTGTTGCATTCTTTTCTCGAGGGGGAACAACCTCATAGCGTTGTCGCTTCGGCATGAATCCTAGACACCCAACTTCTTATCGGGCAACTTATTTTATTTTCTTTGACACAATGCCACTTGTGGCGCCACATCAAAGAGGGACAAAATATAGACATCCAAAAATATTAATATAATTAATAACTCCTTTTTATTCATCTAGCTATTTAATTAAATCAATTAAATATTATCCCTTAAAGTGTTTAAATAAAATCTATATACTATCCTAATGTATTTAATTTAATACATTTGTCACAAAACCCCTTTTAATAAATTCAATTTTTATTAAAAATCTCTCACATTCCTTCATTCTTCTAAACTATAATTAACTCAAATCTAATTTGAATGATAATCTAAACCTAACCTAGAAACCTACTAATCCAATCTAAAATCCTACCCTACTCCTACCCTACCCCTACCTATCCTACTTTCTAAACCTAATTTCCCACTAATCCTACTTAAAAGGTGATTCCTAACCTTTTTATTCCTAATAGAATTCTCACACATATGTGAGAAAATCATCCCAAGAGAGCCACCCAACTCTCTTAAATGAAACCTCCTTCTTTTCCCCCACAGATTTCACTAAGGTTTCTCACACATCTGTGAGCAACCTTGAGCCTCACAAAGCATTAAATGCTCAAATTTACATCTCCTCTAAGCTTTTGTATCCCTTAGTGTCTCCTATGTAGATGCCACATGGGTGCCACCTCATCCAAACCCTTCTCTTCCCTCCAAAAATCTATAAATAGAGGCCCTTTCCTCTTGCATATCATCTCTCATTTGTGCATTGTTATCATGCTAAAATAGCTCTAGGATTTGCATTTCTATTTTCATTTTCTTATTTTTTTTTTCAAATATTAAAGCATTAGATATTACATGTTAGGATAATTTGGTAATTGAATCTATTTTTTCTATTGCATTGGATCTCATTCTTAGTTTAAAATCATCATCTTGGGAAGCATTTGAGACTATTTGTTTTATACTAGCTCTTGAAATCCTTCCTTCATCCATTAACCTTGCATTCATAGTTTCATCCATCTTCATCAAGAAATTCACTTGGGGATTAGTTTAGTTGTGTTTGAGAGAGCACATCCATGCCTCCAAAAGACAGAAAATCAAACAAGCCTTTACAGGTGCACTTGTTTAGGCTCTATCTGATGTTATGAGTGTTTATCTTGTTGTTGCATACTTAGTTATGTTTTGAATATTTGTATATGCTAACCAGCTAATGTTTGAATGTTTGACATTGCTCCCAACATATTTAATATTTCCTCATATATAATTCAAAAGAGTGGTTTCTCTCCAATTCCTTATATTGCTTTGTAGACACCTAAAAATGGTTTGAGCCTGCTGGTCTATGTGTTTTAACATTTTTAGCATTACAATCAAAATGTTGTTTTGCGACCTAATTATTCTTCTATGTCATGCATATGATCTTTATTGTATAGCGACATTGTGTCTTTCATTAATGATTAAATATTGCAAAATTATTCAATTGTTTACTAACAATTCTACTTTCTCTATCAAATCAATCATTTTCCAAATCATTTCTGATCAACCCTAAACTGATCCTATTCAATCCTATTCAATCCTAAACCGATCCTATTCAATCCTAAACCATTCCAAACCTTCCTAAATCATTTCAAATCTATCCTATTCTATTCCTAGTCACTTGCATAATTGTCTAGACTCATTCCAACCATTTTGGGGCATTGTCCAAGATCACCGATGCCTAATTAACCCAATTTCAAACCAATCAATCAAACCCTAATTCAATTTGATCAATCTTGTCATCATTACAGGAGTACTTTCCAAGGTCATCGATGCTTCGTATCCCCTTTATCAACCATTTGATAACACTGTCAAAGATCATCGATGTTATCGCTACCAATCTATCAATTTCAATTCAATAGTGTTGTTCATTATTGTCAATACTATTTCTAATTATCATTTTGGGAACATTGTCAAAGATCATCGATGTTTCCCCATTTCAATCTTACGATGCCATCAAAGTTCATTGGCACTTTTCAATTATTTCCAATCATCATTACGCGGGTGCATTGTCAAAGATCATCAATGCCTCGTGATTTCCTAAACTATTCCTGAACCCTTAGAATTGATCCTAAACCTTATCAATGTTATCAAAATCCTTTCAATTCAACATCAACACCTTCAATTCAACCTATAATCCACTAATTTCCCCCTTTGGATGAATAACCCATAGTTTATCCTAAGTTGTAATTGAATAAATAAATAAACTTTATTTATTCCCCTTTTCCCTAAGTCTACAATAATTAATTAATTTTTATTAATTAATTAGCTAATTTTAATTTATGAGATTTTTATAATTTCATAAATCTAATTTGGATTTGTGAGGAATATTGATTTATTAATTGAATTAATATCCTCCTAATCTGACCTAATTTCCATATCCCTTAATTGAGGATTCACATCCCTATTAAGGTGCTTCCTCAATATCTCCAATATCCTCCAATATCTCCTCAATATCTCTCCCCCATTTCATGCTTCCAAGCATCCACCAACCAAAATATGCATTTATGCAAGGATTTTGTGCTATCTCACCAAATTGTATCTCATTTTATATAAAATGGGTGCATTTCTATCATTCAAGGTTAGAACCACAAGATTTTGAGAAAACCTCAAGATCACTCACTTCTAGTACTCTCATTAGCAAACTTGGATTTTGTGCATAGTGTGTGTGTAAAGAGAAACATCAATCCCATTATGGAGAAGAAAGAAGGACATGGGAGCTTCCTTTGAAGGGGGTTTTTGAGTTTTCATGCTTATTTTAAGAACTCCCTTAGCAAATTGCTTTCATGATAGATTATATAGGTTTAGCATATTATTTAGGGTTTATGGTTACCTAATATGCTAAATATGCCTTTTTCTGGTCTTACATTTGGTGAACCTGACATGACTACGCTTAACTAATGAACTTTTTTGTGTTTTTCCTTATTTTTTAGGTTTTGGAAGAGAGCTGCGTAGGTGGTCACTGAAGCTGTGTAGGTGGTCACTGTTCCTGTGTAGGTGGTCACTATTTCTGCACAGGTGGTTAAGTCCTATGCAGGTGGTACCCAGACCTATGCAATTGGAGCCTAGAGTTGCACAGATGGCTTCTTAGCTATGCAGTTGGTCACACGGGATGCTTTTTTAGGGTTTAGGATCATTTCTTGAGTGTTTAGGAAGCCATTTTGCATTTTGGGCTTTCTCCTCTGCTTTTTCTCTATTTTCAAGCTAAAAATGAACCCTAAAAAATTTAGATGAACCCTAAAGTTGGTTAATGAACCCTAATTTGGTAAATAAACTTCACACTTTGATTTTCAAGGTCTAAACTGAACATCCACATTTGTATTTGGGCTTTTAAAATGGATCTCATATAGCCTAGGGTTTCATGTTATCAAGCTTTTTCAAATTTCAAGCAACTTGCAGTCTAGCCTAACTAGAGGTGGAAACAGACTATTTCATGCAAGATCAAGTTGTTTAAGTTGTTAAGGGACCTAAAATGAACATGCATATCTCATTTGGGTACCTAAAAGGAACTCTAAACCAGTTTAGGATCAAATGTAGATTTGGTCTTTAAGGTGTTCCTAAACCATTTTCATGCACATGCAAGCTAGTTAGGGTTTCAATTTCACTTCAATCTTTGAAAATAAACTTAAATGGAATGATTAATGAACCCTAGCTATGTTTATGATGATATTGCATGTTTATATGTTGAGAAAAGCTCTATTTTTGCAAGTTTTTGGTCATGTTTAGGCTTCTGATCAGTTGTTGCATAGGTGATCATTGTTGTTGCGTAGGTGGTCAGAAGCTACGTAGGTGGGAGTGTGTTCCTGTGTAGGTGGTTTCCCTAATGTTGCACATGTGGTAACCTTTTCCTATGTAGGTGGTAAAAGTGATGTTTTTCAATGCTATTTTTTGGTTTCTGCACTTAGACTACTGGATTTTGGTGTTACTAATGATTTTGTGTAGCGTGTTGGCAATCATGGGATGAATATTGAATCCTAAAAACTACTAATGGTTTCAATGTAGGTCATTTTGTAGAAGACCTTCTGTTTTACCAAACTCTTGTGCTTGCTTTTTGTAGTTAGAAAACACTTCACTTTGGTGCTTGAAATGAACCTTTTGCTTTCATGTGTCTAATGTGTTTTCTAGATTGTAAAAACCTAAGAATCATATGAGCATATGCTCTCCCCTCGCCTTCATGGATCTTGGGTGTAAGAGAAACTCATATTATTCTTATAGAGTGGCTACCTCCCAAGTGCTTTAGTAGAGCCAGTGAGAGTGGATTCCCAACTGGTGATAGGCTATAGCCAAGCCCATCCAATCGGGATACAAATATGCCATTGTGATTAATCTTTCAATGGACGGGTGTTGAATGCATTATATCAGGAATAAGATCTCCCTTAGTAATCTTGTGGTGTGTTAAAACCCTCTAGAACGTAACTTCCGTAGGTTGGGAGGCCTCCATAATAGAGCTAATATGCTGCACATATAACCACCCAAATGGATTCCCTTATTAAACACCATGTCATAGTATCCAAAAACCTTCTATCGATTGGCGCGGAAGGTCAGAGACCAACTAAGACACCCCACACTTTCACAGCTATTAGTTGAGACAACAATCCCTTGGGAAGTGATGTCCCTTGGGATTTGAAGCTTGGAGTGCCTGAGAAGTGAGTGCACATGTAAGGAGGAGCCCGTGCCTCCAATATTCTAGGTTGTCCTCTATTAGTAAGCACGGCTAAACTTTAGTTCAAGTGGGGATTCAACAGATATTGTCCTTGCTATCGTTAGGAAGTGGTGTGTTTGTTCCTTTTTACAACAACCATTATGAATGATGTGTCTTGTGTGGGTGTTCAAACCTTAATAAAAATGAAGACATCTTAAAAACACTCTCCTTAAAAAACACTTTTTCCAAATCAATCTTCAAGAATAATCAAATGATCACAACAAACCTTGTCTTTGAGTAAATATATGGAACCTTGAACTTTTCACTTGGAACCTTTTGGCATGCTTGATAGCCTTCATATTGCATATTCATGACCTAATCTCCTTTCATTGTGCATTTAAAAAATTCCTTGCATTATAGACCTCATTTTAATCCTCATTATAGTCTCTTTTGCATAAGTCCTAATCATAGCCCTCTTGCATACATAGCTCATTTTTAGATCCTCCTTAAAAACTTTGCAAACAATCCTAGAAAGTATCCAAATCATGGAACCTCTCTTTATGATGTTGAAAATA
>MU223046.1:1895254-1920457 GCA_018584345.1 Thuja plicata | reverse complement strand
AACAATCCTAGAAAGTATCCAAATCATGGAACCTCTCTTTATGATGTTGAAAATAGGATCTTGACTTGATCCCCCTTTTTGCCAAATTTCAAACCCCCCTTTATCAATTTGGTCTTATTCCACCTTTTTCATGATGGATTTGACCTACGCCTTTTTATCAAACTTGTCCCTTGTTCCAAAAATCCTATCTTTTCAAGTCAAGATCCTTATTCAACCTCATAAGGTTATGCTCCTAGATTTGTCTCCTTTCAAAATATTAATTGTTAAAATCCAAAAAACCAAAAACATAGTTGCATAAGCCTTAGCTTGCATTTACATAAACCTTAGCTTGCATTTGCATAAGTTTCTTGCAATTCCAAAGTTGCATTTCAAACTTGCATTTCCAAAATTTTCAAAATTCCAAAAAAATATTGCATTTGCATATAGTAATCATGCCAATTTTCACAAGGTCTCAAGCATCCAAGGGGAAACAAGATCCTCCTTTACCTATGTTTACACCACAGTCAGAATCATAATTACCTTTTGATCCAAGACAAGGTGTTGCTTATCATAATCAAAGTGACCTAATCAACATGCAACAATTGGAAGAAGTGCATCAAACCTTTAATGACCCAAGACATGTCACATTTTCTCAAGAGCCTACTTCAAGAAATGATCTATGCAACATGGGGTATCCTTCAAATGCTTCCCCAAACTTTGGCACTATTCAGTGGGAAACTCCCCCAAAATTTGAGCCAATTTTTGTACCTATGCCACCTGGCTAATGTAGTGTTCCCCTACGCCCGAGGAGGAATATCAAAAAATTTATCAAACCAATCTAGTCCAACCCAATCATTTGCAACAACAACCCATGCCAAACATAGATTTTGGATCTTGTCAACCTCCTCCACCACCACCACCACCACATAATCAAGATCATGGCAATGCCTCAAGTCCCTCTTTAGATTCTAGAGACTCACATGGGACATTTTCTTCCTTCAAGGATTTACCTACAGAGGAAATTGATGAGGCCGTTAAGAACAAGAAAATTCAGCAGACATTGACATACATTATGACTCAAGATCTGGGGTGATATATCAAAGAAATTTGAAAGACAAAATCCTCAATTATTATGGTGGCAGTAAGGAAGGTGATCCACATCATCATCCCATCTAGGGCAGTCTCTATATGGGTGCCATGTGAATTCTTTGAGAAGATCTATCTCGTGACAGAAATGTAATGTATATCATAGTGGGCCCTATGCTAGTGCCCCTCGATAGTAGTAAACATATGACATCTTTGGAAAAACCACTCTCTGAGCAATGGGATGGAATATAGCTATGTGCTCATATGCCCACACCTACAGCAATGTGATCCCACTACTGATCAATAATCCTCCTTGGTAAGCCAAATGATGGAGCTGGTAATAGGTCATTACAAGCATGCATGTTCCCCATGTGAACATTGTTCCCTCCATGATCATCTACTCGAGAACCCTCCCCAGCCAATGGGGAACCCATGACCTCATCTATCAGGAACCAAGAGACATGTAATAACTCCATAGATAACAACAATCAATCGATCGTGCTGCCTAGCAACAATCTCCCACCTGATCTCATAATCACAGATGTCTAGATCCTCATCATCACTCTCAAATAGCCAGTGTAATGCTAACCTCCCTGTAGTAGGATCATACTTGGCCAGCTCACCATGTATCAGAATCCTAAGGATGTACCATACATCCTCCAAGGTCATAGTCACCTCCCCTATTGGTAGGTGGAAGGAACTAGTCTCCGAGTGCCATAGCTCAGATAACACTATGATCAACCCCCGGTTTTCCCTAATCTTAGGCATATACATAATATAGTACAATCCTAGAGAGGTGAGAATCTTCCTCTCATGTTCGCTCAACTTGTGACGTATATCTAGGCACATCAGTTTGGTCTCCTGTGTTTGCAGAACTAGCAGCTCCTCCTATAATCATCATGTGACTTTGGTCAACTTTTTATACTTTATGTTTCTTGTTGACCAACCTAGGACCTTTTTTGACATACTTTGACCTCATTTTGACCTTGTCCTAGGTTTTTGACTAGTTTAGGGAAGTTTAGGGTGGTTTAGGAACCCCTGGACCCTATTTTGATGCCTTTCTGACCACCTGTGTAAGCTATCTTACCACCTACATAGAATGGCCTCCCACCTGCGCTGGTTGTGCAGGTGGTCATCCCACCTGCACTGCCTACATAGGTGGGCATGTGACCTATACAGGTGGCATGTGTGGACCCCTGTAAGGCCCTGTTTGACCCTATTTGACCCCTAAAACTGCCTAGAAATCCATGCAAAGAAAGAAACCACTGAGAGGACCAGATGTAATCACCTCGGGTCCCGCATCAGCCAGCCATCGAAAGCTATGAACTTGTTCTCCGCATTGATTCTCCATGGGCACTCGATCCATCTTCCTTGCTCTAAAGCTCAATTCTTCCAAATGAGAGAGTGAAAATGAGCTCCAAAACCCCTTCCAAGCCCTTTTATAGCCTTTTGGTTGCCTAGATGGACGTACAACCCTTGCAGTTTGTATTGGTCACAATTCTTTTAGCACTCTGAACCCCATATCTTTTGCGTTTGACCTCTAATTTTTGATCTGATTATTGCTGTGGATCTGTCTTGGCATTGTCGACAAATCGACATATCACTTGTATTTTTTGGATGATTTCTCGAGGGGGCACCTATGTATCCCATTATCACTGGGGCATGTTTTAATGCTATTTTCTTTAGGATTATTTGACACAACGCTCATAATCACATTGTATCAAAGAGGGGAAAAATGTAGACACCTAAAAATGGTTCGAGCCTACTGGTCTACATGTTTTAACATTTTTAGAATTGAAATTGAAACATTGTTTTGCGACCTAATTATTCTTCTATGTCGCACATATGATATTTATTGTATAGTGACATTGTGTCTTTCATCAATGATTGAATATTGTAAAATTGTTCAATTTTTTTACTAACAATTCTACTTTCTCTATCAAATCGATCATTTTCCAAATCATTTTTGATCAACCCTAAACCGATCCAATTTGATCCTATTCAATCCTAAACCAATCATATTCGATCCTAAACCATTCCAAACCTTCCTAAATCATTTCAAATCTATCCTATTCTATTCTTAGTCACTTGTAGAATTGTCTAGACTCATTCCGACCATTCTAGGGCATTGTCCAAGATCACCGATGCCTAATTAACCCAATTTCAAACCAATCGATCAAACCCTAATTCAATTTGATCAATCTTGTCATCATTATAGGAGCATTGTCCAAGATCGTCGATGATTTGTATCCTCTTTATCAACCATTTGATAACACTGTCAAAGTTCATCGGTGTTATTGCTATCAATCTATCAATTTCAATTCAATAGTGTTGTTCATTATTGTCAATACTATTTCTAATTATCATTTTGGGAACATTGTCAAAGATCATCAATGTTTCCCCATTTCAATCTTACGACACCATCAAAGCTCACTAGCACTTTTCAATCATTTCTAATCATCATTACGTGGGCGCATTGTCAAAGATCATCGATGCCTCGTGATTTCCTAAACTATTCTGAAACCCTCAGAATTGACCCTAAACCTTATCAATATTATCAAAATCCTTTCAATTCAACATCAACATCTTCAATTCGATCGACCTATTATCCACTAATTCCCCCCTTTGGATGAATAACCCATAGTTTATCCTAAGTTCTAATTGAATAAATAAATAAACTTTATTTATTCCCCTTTTCCTTAAGTCTTCAATAATTAATTAATTAGCTAATTTCAATTTATGAGATTTTTATAATTTCATAAATCTAATTTGGATTTGTGAGGAATATTTATTTATTAATTTAATTAATATCCTCCTAATCTCACCTAATTTCCATATCCCTTAATTGAGAATTCACATCCCTATTAAGGTGCTTCCTCAATATCTCCAATATCTCCTCAATATCTCTCCCCCATTTCATGCTTCCAAGCATCTCACCAACCAAATTCTACATTTATGCAAGGATTTTGTGCTATCTCATGAAATTGTATCTCATTTTCTATAAAATGGGTGCATTTCTATCATTCAAGGTTAGAACCACAAGATTTTGAGAAAACCTCAAGATCACTCACTTCTAGTACTCTCATTAGAAAACTTGGATTTTGTGCAAAGTGTGTGTGCAAAGAGAAACATCAATCCCATTATGGAGAAGAAAGGACATGGGAGCTTCCTTGAAGGGAGTTTTTGAGTTTTCATGCTCATTTAATTAATTCCCTTAGCAAATAGCTTTCATGATAGATTAGATAGGTTTATCATATTATTTAGGGTTTGTGGTTACCTAATATGCTAAATATACCTTTTTCTGGTCTAACATGCTTTTGTAACATTATTTGGGTAGAACTTTAATTATGCCATTGTTAACCCTTTCTCCTAGTGTTCCCTTCTTAATATATTCCTTTTACACTTCCATTAGGTCATCCACCACCAAATCCATTTTGGATTATTATAATTCAATAGTTAATTCATCAAATCTTGGAGACTTTCCATTTTGAAAGGATAATATGATAGCTTGAGTGATGTCATCTTTAGTTAAAAATTTTCCCACTATGCTACCATTTCCAAATTTATTTTCTTAAGTATGATTCTTCTACATATTATTTTGGCATGTTGACATCTAGTATTTTGATCTTTAGTTGTAAACAATCTTTTAATAAAAGTTAAAAAATGTATTTTTGATCTCCTCATTAGAGTGCCACGAAATGTCTTCAAATATAACCGATCCAATATTTTCAACTACAACTTTAGATCTCAGAATGTTAAAAGTGTAATTGGTTCCCCAATATCAATATTTAATCCAATTGATTTTATCCTCCACTCTCACTGCTTGTACCATATTAGTTATAAAATTCCTTAAGTTGTGTTGCGTCAATTTCAATAATTAACTCTAAATGTTTAGGGTAATTTTGTAGTTTCTTTTTAGTTTTGATCAACTTGTCTTGCAAGGAAATCTCCTTTTTTTTCTCCTTATATAATTTATTTTACCAATATTTCTCTAGTATCATAAGATTATCCATAAGGGTATAACAATACTCTATTAATACTTTCAATCTGTAAAGGACTCTAGTAATGCTTCTTATTGCTTTTATTTCATCAATTCAATATTTCTATTCAAGCAATTAAATGTTCAATTTTAATAGACCTCCTAATTTGAGTAATGAATTTGGGACCTTATCTTTTATTGGCATAGTATCCCTAATATGGTGATGATCATATAGTTCTCTAGGTTCCACTTGCACACTATCCATGCTATCATTGCTGCGAAAATGAAAAAAAGGTCTTGTCTACATAAAATCTGTCCAACTAGCAATGCACTATTTTTCCTATACCTCGGTTGTTACACTAGGTAAAAAAATATATTTTACTATCTTTTTTTTATCCTCTGAATGGATTTTTTTTTTCAGATCTTTTTCATCTTGTCTTAAAATAATTTCTCATTGCTCTTCCACCTCCAAGGTTTACCTCATGATTTGTCATCTTTGTGTTCAACCATGTTGAAATATCTTGCCACAATCTATGGGATATTTAGAACAGATTCAACCATAAATTTCCAAAGGTAAACTCTTTCTTTAAAGTTATTGGAGGCATATACACCATAAATTTCAAACATTGCATTATATTTCTCAATTTCCAACCACATACATCTATTACAAGGGGGGAACCCTAATCTTTTAATTTCATTGCTTCATTCTCTACTAGCAAGGATGGTTGATTTGTTATATAATTGAAATTGTACCAGTTTCACAATATGGATTAACATAAAGTCAAAATCCTTGTTTTGATTATAGAGATCTCTTAATACATTTTTTCTATTAAGGGTTTCTAGTCCCCTTAGATTCTAAAAAATGCATCTTACCATGGAGTTTATTTAGGACTTTTGCTTTTCTCTTTTTTGTATAGCCTTTCAAAATAGTCAGAAGACTATTTTCCCCCCTTTTCCCTATTTTTTGAGCACTTTTTTTCTACAAAATATTTTTACTTTTCTTTTAACTACTTCAAAACCACTTTTGCTAACACCAATTTTCCTTCTTTATTAGAATTCCTATACAAGGGATTAAATTAATTTAGGGAAAATTGTCTATTCTTAGGCTCATAATCAAAAGGGATACCTTCCGATTCAATTGAGGTATATAGATATAAAGGTTTTTATAGGAGGGGATTAAGACAACCACTTAAACATTGGAGTCTAAATTTATTTCACTATATTCCTCCTTAATAATTTTAGTTTCAACATCTTTCTCATTATGAGTCTTGACTTCAACAGCAGGGGTTAAATCATCAGGACCTATTGCCTTTTCCTGATATGAAGGGTTAGGACCTATATTTTTTATATTTTGGGCTCAAATTTGTTCTTTTAGTTTATCAAGTACAAGTCCCTAATCATTTTTCTTACAATTAGGGTTGCCACTATCGATTTTCTTTTCCTTAACCCCACCTTTAGTTATTATTCTTTTAACAAATTAAGAATCACAATTAGCATCATGGTTAATATTTTTATTTTCCTCACATAACATCTGAGGTGATACCATCATAAGCAACCACAACATTTTTAGTTTTTATTTTTAACATTATCCATATTCACTATAGTATCAAATTTTCTTTCATTAGTGTGGGTTTCCATCTCCTTCTCAGAGGAAGGATATTTATGGAAAGGAGCTTTAGGATCTTTTGTTTTTGGTGTTATTATTGATTAAGGAATACTATTTTTATATGTGTTCATCAATTTTACACAAAAAATAGGAATCCACACTCCCAAAGCTTAAATTTCACAAAAAAATTATTTTTCCTTGATAGAAAATGTTAGAATATCAATAATATCAACACCCTCATTAAAGGAAGTGAATGTTTTATCATTCATGTGTGGAAGGGAAACCCTCAAATATTCAAATTGGAGGGTTAATATAATGGGTTTAATAAAATATGGATTGAAACCCCAACTTGAGTAGAAACAATTTTAAATAAAATCCAGGTGTGGAGTAGAAAATGATCTCATTTTGAGAGAATTTTAGTGACTAGGGAACATTTTTAAACAATGATTTCCCTATATTCCAAAAATTTTTATCAAGGATTTTTCTCCATAGTACGATTGATTTAAAATATGATAAAATATCCTTTTCAAATCATTCTTAAAAATGAAACAGGGATACTGTGCATGATGAAAAGCTACATGTGTGGAACAAGCTCAGACATGCAAATGCTAGTTATAAATCTCTAATATACACATATTCATAAAAGCTTGAAATTACACAATAGCTTCCAACATAACCTCTGATAACCAAACAAGTGCACCTAAGACTTGTTGATTTTCTCTTAGAGAGGAATGTGGGTGTGCTCTCCCAACATCAGATATAAATCCCACTATTGATTAAATGATGAGAAAAGATACTAAATGCAAAGTGAAATGAGATGAATATTGAATGAACTCAGGAACTAGTTATGAAGAACTAGCCTCAAGCATTTAATGAAAACATGAGAAGTATGAATGAAACTAAATGAAAGATCCTAGTATTGAATGAAAGAATCTAAGAACTATAAATGCAATGCAAATACCATGTTAATGCAAACAACTACCAAACATGTTAGTCAAAAGGTCTAACTGAATGCAAATAACTATAAGCACAAAATATAATGGTAACTCTAATATGAAAACGATGGATGATTTACTCTTGTAAAGGATCGTATTTATAAGATTTTTGAGGACTTGGGTGAGGTGGATCTCATGTGGCATCCACATAGGTGCCACATGAAGGACACAAAATCCATGCAAGAGTCCAAGTTTTCTCACACATGTGTGAGAAACTTTAGATGCGATGGGTGAATGTGTACTTCAAGTACGCATGTTAGATATCTTGTAAGAGATGTCATAGAATTGGTCCAATGAGTTATTTTTAGCAAGTTTAAGAAGTTGGTTTAGGAATTGTTAGAAATCTGTGAAAATGTGATTTTTGGAAATTTTCTCATACGTGTGATAAAATAATTAGCACTCAATGGGTGTAGGAATATAAAAATTAGTCTAATTAACCGTAGTTAATAAGTGAATAGGCCTATTTGTTGAAATTAATGTGGGTAGGGTAGGATCTAGGTGTAGATTTAGGATTAATCTAAATTAGATTTAGACTAATTCTAGATTAGTATATTATTGGAATGTGGAGGGAATAAATAAATTAAAATTTATTTAAAAGGGGGAATTAAATGGAGGAAAGGTATTAAATAAAATTTAATACATTTAGGGGAAATGTATTTAAATTAACTTTAAATGACCTAGAAGATGAACTAGATTTAATTAAATACATTTAATTAAACAGATGAAATAACATAACAAATATAATTAATTAATAACTATAATGTTAAGGGACTATTTTAGGCATCTACATTTTTCCCCTCTTTGATGTGGCATTGAAGATTACATCACATCAAAGAAAAATAAAAAAACAAGATGCCTCAGAGAGAAAATAAGGTCCTAAAGTAACGATTGCGAAGGAGTGTGCCCCCTCGAGAAAACAATTTTTTTTTTTTGTGTAATTTTCTCGAAAGAAAGGCATAAGGGAGTGAGAAGAAAAATGGACAATTTCATGACTTATGGGATGAACAAGAAGGTCTAGGTTGAAAAACATGGCCTGGGATAGAAAATGAGCCCCAAGGGGCCTATAAATAGTCCATGGGGGCTCTAGAAGTAGTCACTTTCACCCACAAAGAGACAAAGGAGAGAGAAAAAGAGAGGGATGGACAATCTATGAGAGAGATTATAGCTAGGAGAGCACATCTGAACACACCAGTGGTTAGCCAATGCCAGACCACTAGTGAGTACCCTAACTGAGCTCAATCTTTGGTTTACAATTTTATATTTATTTCATTTTTTAGGCACATTTATGGGGGGATTTTGGGTGTTAGGGCGGAGATAATGATTGGTATATCATAATTTACATAGATGATGATATATCAATCACCATCTGTGTATACTGATTGTAATCTACATGGATTAAGGGGAGGGAAAATTAGACGAATATCAATGGATAGTCATCTACATAGATGAGGTCCAACAGGGTTGATCGGGGGAAGACACCACATGAACTAATCATGGATAGGAACCTCCATCGATTGACGTATGGGCAGATCATCATCTACACTTGTCAATTAATGTTTATGCTGATTGAACAAAAAAATGAAAGGGAAGTTATGCGGGAGAAAGAGACAAGGGAAAAGGGGGTGTTAGGATGCCCTAGACTGGACTAATTTTTAACAAGAACTGACAGGTTTGATTTGTGAATGTAGAAGGTAGTATCAACATGTCAATCACATGAGAGCTAGCCAGACACTATGGCATCAGTTGAGAAGTGGACACTGATAGAGTAGGGAAAGGTGGCACTATGCAGTCTAGATAATGTACATTTGTGGCCATGGGTGAGAGTGCATAATGTGCTCATGATCGCCTTGATAGAGAGGTGTCATAGTCCCACTTTGAGTTTCCATTTTTCCATGGGTGAGGCTACGATCACCATTTTTGACATATGGCAGATATACCACATACCTATTAGGGGATTGATTACCAATTACATATAGGAGGGACCAAATATGTATGTAGAGGCATGATTTGGATGGTCATTTGAGTAGATTCCCACTGTTAGATAGTGGTTACCTTGGAGGGCAGTGATGATAGCGCAATCGGGACTATGATGAGTGGCCCTATATCTAGCAGGCATGATTGGAAAATAAATGATGTTTGATTACACAAGGCATGAATTTCCTCTGGGATGGGTGAGAGTATTGAGCACCATGGTAGAGGATGAGGGGGAGAGATATTGCTGGGGATACACTATCCTTGGGCAGTTATACTATGATCTTCATATGTGTGACTATCAGACATGCAATACTTTGGGAGATGGGGTTACTTTGTTATTAGTATGGGCATGAGAGCATATCACTATGGTACACCTCATTAGACTACATGAGATCCAAAAGGAATATGAGCCATACGCCTATAGGTAAATACTGTCGATTCACTATGAGTCAACATATTCTGTCAGTCATTAGCAGAGGACACTTGATGAGATGCAGGGGTTCGACTGGAGTCAGTATGTAGGGTGTAATGTATGGGGTGACCAAGTCCAACAGAAATAGGATTACATAGAGGGTGGACGGGAGGACTTCTTATACCTTATTTTTTCATAGAAAGACTGTTAGCTTATTGGGAGGACTACGTACATGATAGCTTGATACATGTCATCATGGGTGTCTAGACAGTTCAGGCGGATATAGGATGGAGTTCTAGATTCTTTCCCACACCCACTAGTGACTTGAAAGGTGGGGACTTTATGCGGGATTGGACTGGATCTATGGGGAGATAGAACATCATGATTGGGGATGGTATCATTTCCATGGTAGCAAGGGAAGGATATGGTCCAAGACATAGGAGTGGTTCCAGCATATGCTCAGAAGTGGATAAGGCACAAGCTTATCAGATTGACCATCCCAGGGTTGATCCAAGAAGATGAGTAGCTAGGGGGAGGGGAGGATGTTGTTGGGAGTAAGGGAGGTGATGGAGATGATGGAGGAGATGATGGAGGGGATGGTGGAGGAGGGAGGGGAGGTGGGGCTATAGGGCAGAACTAAGGGTATCGATCGAGAGGCATTGAGGGTAGGTACAGGTACCAGTAGACATGATCCCACAAGTGAAACCTAGATAGGGATAGGTATAGGGGACACCTCTTTCAAAGGTATAGGGTTTATAGGTACCTCTAGTATAGGGACCACCTCCGAGATATGTGGCACATGAGACTCATAATAATGTGGTCACAGAGGGTGATAACTTGCAGACAGAGGCAGACCAATTACAAGGATTGTTAGCAAATTCCTAGGCATCAGAGGGGAGTTAACAAGTAGAGATGGCTAGATCCTAGGGACTACAAGGAGGAGAGAGAGAAAGAGTGGATAGTTCTTAGAGTTCTTTGGATATATTATAGGCTTGAGTCAATTCTAGAGAGTTTATAGTTATAGATACTCACACATGGTAAATAGAAGGGTAGGAGAAGATGGAGAGGATGTAGCAAAAGATGGAGGCTATGAGTATAGAGCTGTCAGGGGTGAGGGTAGAGAGGGATATATTATAGAGGTGATCATAGGAGTATAGAGGATAGATAGAGATTGTAGTATAGGCTTCCACTAGACTAGGAGTGATGTAGGTTGTATAGGATGCCTTTGGAGTGCATAGAAATGAGACTCGAGTGGTCTAAGAGATGGAGTACTATAGACATTTGTACTATAAGGCCGTTCTTGAGGCTTAGAGGGTTGAAATATATAGTGAGAGATCTTCTACTCACACTACAGGTGGGGGTGCTTCTCAGGCCTTAGTACATATGAGACTTTTTCAAGACATAGGAGGAGATGGGACATCCTCACAGCCAACATCATGATCCTTGCAAGTCAGTTTTGATATACGTCCATTTTTTAAGATTATGGATGGAGAATGATATTTAATGTGTATGATGAGATATATACATATATATTTGATGTACTTTGATGTATTTATAGACCTTGGACACTTGATTATTATTTCATGGTGATATATACATGATTTTGATATGTGATGGATGTATTTTTTATTCCTATATGCATATGTATCAAATGGATGATAATTTTGTTACTGATGTGTGTGATGTAGGATGTGTGTGATATTATACTATATGATGGTTCTAACATATTTGTAATGCAGGGCTATGTGGATATATGCATATGTGATGAATTATTGTGATTTTGGATGTATCATGTGTGTTATCATTTTAGTTCACACTAAATTGATAAACTGACAAGTGTTTTCTGTTTAAGTTTGAATTTTAGAGTTGCTGTTTAAAAAAATTGCAGAATGCTATGGATTTAGAGAAAGAAAGTACATGTTCAACATTACAATTAAAAAAAAAGTTAGAACATCACATTAAGGTACACTTATTTCAGATTTTTGAACAAAGTACTATACAAATTTTTGAGCGTAACAGATAATGAAAGATATGCTTGCATTTCAGACATGAAAGTACAACTTTAAATTAACCACACAAGCAGTGGTTTCTCTTTTAAAACATGAATAAAGAGTACTTTTCAAATGAAATGAAATAAAAGTGTGTTCATATGAAGCCACACATCCCGTGGAAGTAGGTTAATGCAGGCATGCATTTCATTTTCTTAAATTGAATGCATAAATCAAATGCAGGAACTAAAGAGCAATTCACATTTCTGTAAATGTAAAAAAGGAGAAAAGAAGATAGGTTAGGCCCCCCCAATTGCCTGGTGTTTTGTGGAGAGTTGAACACTGCTACATCTTTGGTCTCGCATCCTGAAGTACACCAAGTTATCCAGCAAAGGAAGAGTGATAAAATGGGTCAGTTCATACGAACTGAGCAATGGAGAAGGATTAAGCTATCTAGTTGTCTACTTGATTGCATTTGCAGAAATGTAAATCAACATGCATAAATGGAACTGTTGGAAGGAATGATCGTATCAAAGAAAACACTTTATTTCCTAACATTGTTTATTTCATGTGTAGATAGGTACGAAGACTAAGTAGCTTGGTGAAAGGATGTGCATATGTTTCACGCATGAAACTTTCTGAATGAAGCTATGGAGCAGATTTGAAGACTAATTAAGGAGGTTGTAGAGGGGGCATACATATTATAAGTATGGGACCTTCCGACTGAATTAATGATGCTGTAGAAGACCAGCTGTTGAAGGGACATGACATACTGTCATGAAACCTTTCAGCCTCTAAATCAACCATTCAGTGCTACAAGAGGTTCCTCTTTTCATTTCAAAAGGTTTTCCAGGATTGTTACAAATGATTATGCTACTGCAATAGTCAAAATTGCTATAGAAGGTATTTATCAAATTCTGCTATAGGAAGTTATTTGACAGAGTATTGGCTATGTTACATTCAAGAAAATATTCATGTCATGATGGATAAATTTTCAGTTTTCACAAAGTAAACAGAAAGCTTGTAAAATCATGTGTCATATTCAAACATTGTTCATTTGCTGAAAGGATGTTTAAAGATCAAGTACAAGAATACATGAATCTGTTTGAGGGTGTCACGAGCCCATGCTCGAACCCCATAAACAGATTGGATTATTGAAAGTGGAAATTTTGTGTTATAAATCTTGTTATATCTAATTCATGGGTTTACTACAGCAAAATATTAAATGGCAGGCAATCACTAATTGTGATTCTCATTATCAAGAGTGTTAAAATGACACAATTTATGCCTGTGCTGGTAAGAGCAGAGTCCATATTCAAAAGTTGTGTTACTTCATAAAGAGGACTTTTGCGAAAGAAAAATCAGTCATTTAATAAAAGAGGGAAAAGCTCACAAGAAAATATGCACTGTCAAAGAGATACCTGTAGATGGAAAAGAGATAAAAGTTCATCATGAAAATAATGGGCAGATTTCTGAATATGCATGTATGGTTGTCCCAAAAGGGGTTATTCAAAATTTTTTAAACATTTCTTATAAAAGAAAGATGTTTTATTTCAAAAGAGAATTTTGAAGTGTAAAGGAAAGATGCATTAAAGTAATACATCAGTCAACAAAGGAGAGATGTGAGTGATATGGAGTGACATTATTACACAAGGTTCTATTCATGTCAGCAAAGAGAAACAATTTGGATKCTCTATGATATAATCAYAGTTTGTGTTCAAAGTGTGGAATCTGTTAAAAMAATTTCYAAAAGCTTCATGTTTTACAYAGGAATGTCTTCATAYAGCTAATCTRGAAARAGACATCATTTATTTRTCARCAAAGAGAGTCAAGATTTTGAGCTTCATWTGTTATCATAGAATATGCTGAGGAAGATATTAAATTTGATAAAGTTGCAATTGATAGTAATTCAAAGTTCCATCAATATGAGAAGTAAGTTTCATGTCAATTTCAGAAAATGACCACAAGCTGCTTACTGGTATTCTGATTATTAAGATGTAAAGGGATTATTTTCCTTTAAGCAAATATTGAAGTTGTTTATAAACCAGTAACAGTCATGATTTCAAAAGAATAATGAAATGACAACAACAAAACAGTGACTGTTACTATTTTATAAGAAAGTTCATATTTATGCCAGTTATAAAAATCATAAAGTGCTTCAAATGTATTTACAATTATCAGTATGAACTGTGGCAAACAAGTTTGAGGTTCATAAACTTTCGAACCCATATAGAAAAAGGAGATCGAATGTTTGACGGTTACTAATAATGTAATTAACATTATTAGTAACAGTAAAAAAAATTGAGATTGATATCATTGGTCACAGTGCTAGCCACGGTTTATAACAATAGTAAGTTAAAAAGAAAGTAACAGTGAATATCAATAAAGGCAACGACACTTCAAACCCACAGATGATGGTAAGTCATAAACCCAGCTCGGATGATAGCAATCACAGCATGATAATAGTCACAGAATGGTGAGCTCGCAGGTGGAAAATAGTCACATGGTAAGTATCGCATTTGGTGAGATGTGCTAGCAACTTACAAACAAATAAATAATAGTTGAGCCTAGATAGAAATGCATAGAGCCCACATTAAATAAAGCCCATATATATATATGGTGAACAACAGACAAAATTGCATGAAGCCACAGTAAGAACAGTTTGACAAATATACAGTTCAACAGAGATATATAAACAATGGATGTCGTGAAACATGATATGGGCTCGCGACTATACAAGTAAAAGAGAACTCTCAGTGTATCCGTGTTCATGCAAGTGAAACAACAGTTAACAAGGAGAACCCATGACTTATGCATGGTCGAACTTTCATGCTATTCATTGCAAAAGATCAATAGAGAGTTCGAGAAGAAACTTACAGTTTACTAAATGAGAGATGGAAGTAATGTCGGGTTCCTTGTCTAAGATGCACACAAAGTAGTAGTGGCATCTTCAGTATAGAGAAGGCGCAAGTCCAACAACAGTCAAGATTCTCATAGTCAAGCCGAGCTCCTTCAACAATTTGAGAAAGCTTAGGGTTTCATTTCCTTGAGACCTCTCTGAGAAGAATGAAGAAAACACAAATGCCAAGGTAAATGAAATTCCTTTGCTATATTGCAGTGTATTTGGAGTCCGCAAGACAGCAGTATACGGTTTTTTCCCAGCATGCCATGATAGCCTAATCACATGGCTTTGTAATAAGATGCAGATATTTCAAAAGGTCGTGTCGACCATAGAACAAATTTCAAAGTTATGCATGTTAGAGTTAGGTTTCTTAAGTGCCTTGTTTGTTTTTTATTTTTTTTTAATATATTAAGTGCTAATCTTATATATAGGTTCCTTTTAAAATTAGTTTTAATAATATAAATTATACTCTAGGTTTCTACTTTAATTAAATAGATAAATTCTTTATCTATTTAACTTAAATAGATAAATTCTTTATCTATTTAACTTAAATAGAAACTATATTATAATTTATATTATTAAAATTAGATTTGATATTATATTCAACATGTTTAATGTTTAAAAAATAACAAACAAACCTATATATAGATACATTAATAGAATTTTATTCTATTTATATATTTATATATTTATATATAAGTTTKTTATTTATTAKATATTAAATAGATTGATTATAATTTGGATTAATATATAAAATTATTTACAGAATATATGAAATAAATAAATATATAACCAAGGTTGACTTATGTAGAGGTAATCATCTTGATAAAGGAAGAGTTTCTTAGTTATGTTCAGTTCTAGAGGCAGTTTAGAGACAGTTCCATCATCTTTGAGTTCCTTTTTGAGTTCAGCATCAGATAGTTTCAGTTGAGGGTCTCTTTGGAGTAGTTCACTATAAGTTTCTAGCAATTGTACTCATGTTTTGACAAGATTTTTCTTCATATCTGACCCCCCCACCAAATATGCATGATTTTGGGAGTTAAGAGGCAATTAGAGGATCAGTTTGAGTTGAGTTTTGAGTGACACTTGGCTTGGAGGGTTTCTTTCAATAGTTAGACTTCAGTTTGTAGCAGTTTGAGACCTCTTTTTGAGGAGTTTTTTCATGCATTCGACCCATTGAGATCTGATGGCTATATCTAGTGCTTCTACCTCATTATTCAGGACCTTCTTTTCTTCACACATTCTGACACATTGCAGACTTGTGAATATATTGTAAGGGCATTTTGGTAGCAGATTTTTTGGTAGTATTGATATATATATATATAGAGATAGCTATTCCTTCCCATTTGTTTTTAAGTGTAATATTGTGAGTTTACCTGCTTTGATGTTGTGTTATCCCTACATCTAAAGCTCCATTCCTTGTTACATTTTCAAATATTGATACTTGCCATTACAGGTCTTTTGTTTGTGTCCTAATTTTTTGTAGAAAATTGGTGAAGCATTACTTCCCTATCAAAGAAAAGAATATTGCAGGTCCTTACATAGAAACACTTTTGTATTTGCATGTTTGTCTGGGTACTGAGAGCCATCATTAACTTTAAAAAAATCTATGCTGGATCAGATCAAGTTACATATCATTTATTGGTGTATCACCTCCTTTTGAGTTTTCTAGGTATTCATATTATCTTTCTACCCCTTTCCCACATACACACTTAGCATTAGGTGATATCCCAAATTTAACAGGATCCGGCCTAGAATCCAGAGATTCATTCTCTCATCCACCAAGGAGAAATTTTCCATGTTCCAACAGGATGGCTAGATTTTGCATCCAGTTATAGGTGAAATCCTGATTGACAATAGTTTTTGGCATGCCCGGTGGGACCCAAACTTCTCCACAGTTCCTTGTTTTACAAGTTTTTATTGTTGTTTTGGTGTAAGCAGCAGTATTCTAGCCTTTTAGAAGGAATTTTTTCTAGCACCTGGCGACTCTATTTTGAAGGTTTATTGTAGATTCAGTTGCAGATTTAAGTGTTTATCCTGATGAGAAGAACACCTACAAGAGAAAATAGCGAAGGTTTCATTTATCAGGAGCTTCCATCTAATAGAAGAGGTAGCAGATCAGCTAGAAGAAGTAGAACACCTCAAATTGCAGAAGAATCATCCTCTTTTCTCAAAAGGCCTAGTTTTTCATTATTTGAAAATCCTATATTTGAATATCAAGCTGCCATTTTTGAAGGACATAAGGTAATTATAGAAGATTTCAATTTTTCTGAAGAATTAAGTGCTTTTGACAATTCTGGATTAGAATTACCTATCTTTGAAAAGGCTACAAATTATCAATCTACTGCTGTAGCATCCACTAGTGGTACTGCTACCCTAGGATTGAAGACTTACAAGAGGAAAGTAATTCATCATACTAAGCCTTCTGTTACACCTGTAGTTCAGCAACAAGTACCAGCAGTACAAATGGCTAGAAACTTACCATTTGTGGCATTTGATGCTGGCAGCCCATTACAAATTGTTGTTCATCATGATATTCCACCAGCAACACTAAAAGGTTTGACATATTTCAATGGTGAGGGTCATATTTCAGCAATAGAGCATATTAAAGATATTGCTACTTTATGTGGATTACATCAAGTTATTCATGATGATGTAGCTTTGAAATTGTTAGCAACTTCACTTAAGGGTAAAGCGTTGATCTGGTTTAGAAGTCTACCAGTTAATTCTATTATCACATGGGATGAATTGGGCACTGTATTAATTAGAAAGTTTGAGGATAGATCAGATAATTTCTCTTTGGTTGAGCAATTAAATACTATTAAAAGAGATATTAATGAGCATATTTCAGATTTCAACTTTCATTTTCAACGAACTTGGGACAAAATTCCAAGATCTGTCAGGCCATCTAATGATTATGCATTTCTTTTCTTTTTAAAAGCATTTAACCTTGATATTGCACTTATGATACAGTCTATGGGTGGGCACACTTTACCTGCTACTTATGATGTTGATGTCAGAGCTGAGAACAGTTTGATACAGGCTGGAAAGTTACCCTCAAGGCCTCCAATGCCTTATTGTGAGGAAATATAGCTGTTTGTACTAGCTATTGTTCCACCAATAGCGGTTGTACCTCCTATGCCAGTGTTACCAACATTTAATATGCAGGTTGCAGCAGAAGAACATGTTGCCACAACTCCTTTTAGAGAGCTAAAAGAAAAAAATATGGAGCTAAAGGACAAAAGTGAAAGTATGATGAGGACCCTGCAGACTTATGGCAATGAAATCATGAATTTAAAGAGGTAGCAAGGTCAGTATAATAGATCCCCTCAAGTTTCTTATCAACAAAAAGATAGTCAAATTAAACCTTTGATCAAAATCAGCCACGTCAAGCGCAAGGCCATCAAAGGAACTACAATCAGAGGACCAATCAGCCATAGAATTATGCAACTCCTAGTACCTCTAAGGCACTAATGGTTGTTCCTTAGAATAACTATGCACAAGAGGAGGAGTGGTGTAATACTTGTAATGAAATCCATTTTTGGCTTGATTGTCCTCATGCACTTGAGGCTAGAAGGCAAGATGTTTTGCATAATCAAATAGCTAATGTTCAAGGAGATGCTCAAAATCAACAAGTGCAACCACAAGGTAATCCGGACATTAATTTAATGAATTTTAATGCTAATGAGACTATTTTAGCAGCTAATTTTGATCAAAATCAAGTATGGAAGCCTGCAGCAACAGGAACTAGGTCCAAAACAAAGACTGCAAATGAACAACAACAAGATCATAAAATACAACAGCCTGTTGTTATACAGCAGCAACAAATTTAAAAGGTAAACAACAACAAATTCAAGCTCAGGATGGACCTTCCCAACCATTACAACCAGCAAAAGAGTTGGCTGTTCCAAAGTAGCAGCAAAAGGTTAGTGCTCAGAGTTTTAATATTGTAGGTTATTTAAAGAAAACTCATGTTCCTGTTTCAATTTGGGAAGTTTTAGCACTTCTAGGCCAAAAAGATATGCTATAGGAAGCATTGAAAACTCTTGCACTATCTGATGATGTTTTGAAACAGCAAGCTCCTAAAGTTTTAATGGCTGGAAATGAGGTTTTAAACCAGAAAACACCCAAGTTGATAAAGCCACCACCTTTTTATGTCACTATTATAATAGGACAAAATTTATTGCATAATTGCATGATTGATTCAGGCGCTTCTAGCTCTGTTATGCCTAAGAAAATTGTAGATCAGCTAGGCCTTAAATATGAACCAATTGAAAAAGGGGTAGTTTAGCTTGATGGTACAGCGGTAGACATAGTTGGAGTTATTAGAAATTTGGATTTGACAATGCATGCATTTCCTATCTTTTTAGTGCCTATGGATGTTTTCATCATAGACTTACCTCCTAATTTTTCCATATGTTTGTCATGAGAGTTTACTGCTAAAATTGGAGGGTATCTGTCTACAGATTGGTCACACATGTTATTTCACACTAGGTATGGTACAAAAGTAACTATTCCTTTTGAGTTGATTGTGAAATTTTGTATTGAGCCATATGTCAGTAGTTCTGAAAATGGGACAACAACAGTGATTTTTGATCAAGAAGAAATTGATGCTGTTCATGAGTCATGAACACTTACTGAACAAATTCTTGATATATTGTTAGACACTTGGGCTACTAAAAATGTAACAATTTCTAATGCACAGATTGAGGAACCAAGTTTGGGTAACTATGTTATTAATGAAGTTACTGATTTTATGCCAACCATCTTAAAAAGTGTAGATTCAGAGCAGCAGCCTGATGATATTTGGAGGTTGTTTTTTGATGTCTCTCCCAGCAAAATAGGTGCTGGAGGTGGTTGCATGCTTATTTCACCAAAAGATCAAAGGTATTATGCTTCTTTCAGATTCACGTATAGTTGCACAAATAATGTGGCTGAATATGAAGCTCTCGTTAATGGATTAAAGTGGGAAATTAAGAAGGGTATTAGTTGTTTGCAAGTATATGGTGATTCTAAATTGATTGTAAATCAAGTTAGGAATGTTCATACAACAAAGAACAATTTGTTAAGAAATTATAAACATGTTGTATGGGACTTGATTGAAGGTTTTGAAGCCTTTAATTTACAATCTATTCCTAGAAATCAAAATAAGCACGCTGATAGGCTTGTAGCTGTGGGAGCCCAATACGATATTCCAACAGGAATCAGTAACAGTAAGGAAATGAATTATGTTAAAGTTATTGTCAGACCTGCTGTTCCTAATAATGTAGATAGTTGGCAGGTTTTTGAATCTGATCAACACATTGTGAATTTTTTGAGAGAAGAGGCTGAGTTTTCACAGCCAAATCAGAAAAATTACGGGATCAGTATGAAGAACAGATTATTCAGCTAAGGACAAATAAAATGCCTAAAGGTCTTGTGACCTTAGAGTCTATGTTTGGTACCAATGATGAGTTCAAAAAGGACAAATCCATCTTACAGATCAAGGAAGAACATTACAAAGAGGTTGCTATTTCACAAGATAAAGTGCTTAAACTTGGCAAGGTATGTACACCTGAAGAACAACAAATCTTTGTCAATTTATGTAACGAATTTCATGATATAATTGCATGGAATTATTTAGATTTGAAGGGATTTGATCCCGATATTTCCCAGCATACAATAGAATTAGAACCAGGGGCTAAACCAGTGAGACAAAAGCAAAGACCTATAAATCCCAAACTGGAACCTCTCATGATCAAGGAATTGAATAAGTTGATTGAAAGTAATATTATTTTTCCAATCAAATATACTTCATGGGTTTCAAATATGGTTCCTATTAGGAAAAAGAATGGGGAAATCAGACTTTGTGTTGATTTCCATGACTTAAAAAGAGCTTCATTGAAAGATAGGCATCCTTTGACTTTAATGGAACAAATCTTACAGGTTGTTTTAGGTTCAGAGCAGTTTTCATTGCTGGATGGATTTTCTGGTTATAACCAAATTTTGGTGAAGGAAGAAGATAGGTTTAAGACAACATTCACAACCAAATGGGGTACCATGGCATATCAGAAGATGCCATTTGGTCTTTCTAATGCTGGTGCCACATTCCAGAAAGCTATGGATAAGGCTTTCATAAATTGGATGTACAAGTTTGTGCTGGTTTATTTAGATGACATCATTGTTTTCTCAAACAATTCAGCAAATCACTTTAAGCATTTAAGGATAATATTTGAAAGATGCAAAGAATATGGAATTTCTTTAAAGCCTAAGAAGAGCATATTCACTGTCCATGAAGGTAAGTTGTTAGGATTTATTTTTTCAAAAGATGGAATAACTATTGAACCTGAAAGGGTGAGTGCCATTTTAGCCCTACCACTTCCAGCTCATAAAAAGGGACTTCAAAGCTTTTTAGGAAGAATTAATTTTTTAAGAAGAATTATCCCTGATATTGCAGAGCTATTAATGCCACTTACAGCCATGCTTAAGAAGAATATTTCTTTCAAATGGACCAAGGAAGGTAAATCCAGTTTTGAACTAATTAAAGAAGCATTAGCAACAACCCCTACTTTGTTAAATCCTAATTTTTCTAAGGATTTCATTCTGTATGCATATGGGAATATAGATAACATTACTACCATGTTAGTTCAGAAGAATGACGTAGGATTGGAGCAGCCATTAGATTTTTTTAGTCAAGGATTAAAAGACTATGAATTGCATTATACTTTCATTGAGAAACATGTTCTTGCTATGAATAGAAGTCTGAAAAAATTCAGACATATGCTTTCTAATAACAAGATTAATCTGATGGTTGCTCACCCTGCTGTCAAGGAATTTTTATTGAATAAAGATTTTAACACCAAAAGAGCAGGCTGGATCACGAAAGCAATGGAATATGACATTGATATTAAAGTTACCAAGCTAGTAAGGGGTAAAAGTTTATGTGAATAGATGGCTGGAAATGGAGATAATACTCCAAATGATGATACTGAGGTAATTTTGGCATTACAAGACCCTGATCAACTTGCTGTCCCAAATTTATAGAATGATTGGGTGAAGGAAATGATTGATTTCTTCCAAACAAGACATTGTCCTGAAGGTTTGGATAGATCTAAAAGAAGATATTTCAGATTGCAGTCTATACCTTATTTTTTGTTGAATAATGTGCTATATAGAAGGGATTATAATGGCGTATTGCTGAGATGTATTGGTAGTGATCAGACTGACAAAGTATTACAGGAATTCCATGATGGACCAGTAGGTGGACAT
Source organism: Thuja plicata (assembly GCA_018584345.1). Taxonomy (NCBI): domain Eukaryota; kingdom Viridiplantae; phylum Streptophyta; class Pinopsida; order Cupressales; family Cupressaceae; genus Thuja; species Thuja plicata. The sequence goes on along the minus strand of MU223046.1, from coordinate 1,898,288 downwards.
TTTGCAGCAAGGAAAACAACATAAAAGGTTTTGAAGGCTGGATATTTTTGGCCAAATTTATACAAGGATGCTTTCTTTTGGGTAAGGAGATGTTTAAAATGTGTTATTTTCTCAAAAAAGCAAACGTTAGCAACTTTACCTCTCAGCCCAATTCAAATTGAACAACCTTTTGCTAAGTGGGGTTTAGATTTTATTGGTCCTATAAACCCATTATCAAGTTCAGGTCACAAGTACATATTGACAACAACTGATTATTTTACCAAGTGGACCAAAGATGTGGCATTAAAAGATGCCAATGAAGCTTCAGTTTTGAATTTTTATGAAGATCTTCTTGCAAGGTTTGGTGCACCTGAATCAATTGTTTCTGATAATGCCTTAGCATTTTTAGGCACAAGAATTTCTAATTGGGCAGTTAAAAATAATGTGTATCTTAGTACCTCGTCCAACTATTATCCACAGGGTAATGGACAAGCTGAATCAACAAACAAAAATCTGATTCACATCATCAAAAGGAATATTAAAGATAATCAGCGAGTTTGGAATAGCAAGCTGAAACAAGCCTTATGGGCTGATAGGATCACCCCAAAGCACTCAACAGGTAATTCACCTTATATGCTAGTTTATGGAAGAGAGGCAAGATTGCCAATTTCAGTTGAATTAGTGAGTTTGAGCCTGATTAAGGAGTTGGACCTGATAGAACAACAGCCTATGGAGGTAAGGCTTGCTGAATTGATAGAGCTGGAAGAGATAAGGAAGGAATGTTTTCAAAATTTGGAGAAACACCATGATCAAATGAAGAAGAAATTTGACAGAAAAGTTGTTGTAAGAGTCTTAGAAGAAGGCGATTTAGTACTTAAATGGGATGAGTTGAAGAGAAGACCTGGCAAACATTCAAAGTTTGATGCCATTTGGAATGGTCCATTTATGATTATAGGATGCAAGGCACACAACGCTTTTTAGCTCTCAACTATGGAAGGAGAATAATTTCCAATCCCAGTTAATGGTATTCATCTCAAACATTGTTTTTGAGGTGAGTGGAATTAGAATAAGTGCTTTGGCACATAGTTAGTTTCTTTGGTTAGTAGCAGTTAGTACTTATTTTTCCCACCAGGACCACATCATTAAAATACACACCATGCATAATTAGGAACCCATTGGGGTTCCCAGTTATAAATGATGAGTACCTAAATAATGTAATCACGGTGGAAAGAGAAGTTGTTTCAAATAGTTTGCTTTGCAGTCTTAAAGGTTAGAGTGAGCAGAAACAACAAGATCAATCACACAATAAATGCATGAACATGATGCTCATCACATGAGACATGGATGGATTCTATTGTCTCATATCATAAAGAATCATGTTCACACATTCATTGCACAATTCAAGTGGTTGTTCAAGATCATTCTGCCTTTATGTTTTCAGTTTTTAGGTGTGTGGTAGAAGGAATCAAGGAAAGCACTGTTGTACTGCACCATTCCTACATAAATTTTTTTTTTTTATCATACAGGACATGGAATCTTTTTCACTGCCCCATATCACAAGTATTTCATCCACATAGGAACACTATAGTACAAGTAGTGATACATCTGGTTTCTATTTTGGTTTCAGTTTGCAGCAGTGTGTTTGTTTTAAGTTTGGAGAGGTTTTCAGTTTTCAAGTCTGGGGAAAGACTCTGCACCCAATGGATTATGCAAGGCTACTAGTTATATACTATTTTTTAGGAAAACACCCCTGAGAGGTCGCCAGAAAATGTTATCATTTTAGTTCACACTAAATCAATAAACTGACAAGTGTTTTCTGTTTAAGTTTGAATTTTAGAGTTGCTATTTTAAAAAATTGCAAAATGGTAAAGGATTCAGAGAAAGAAAGTACATGTTCAACATTAAAATTAAAAAAAAATTAGAACATCACATTAAGGTACACTTATTTCAGATTTTTGAACAAAGCACTATACATATTTTTGAGCGTAACAGATAATGAAAGATATGCTTGCATTTCAGACATGAAAGTACAACTTTAAATTAACCACACAAGCAGTGGTTGCTCTTAAATAACATGAATAAAGAGTACTTTTCAAATGACATACAATAAAAGTGCGTTCATATGAAGCCACACATCCTGTGGCAGTAGGTTAATGCAGGCATGCATTTCATTTTCTTAAATTGAATGCATAAATCAAATGTAGGAACTAAAGAGCAATTCACATTTCTGTAGATGTAAAAAAGGAGAAAAGAAGACAGGTTAGGCCCCCCCATTGCCTGGTGTTTCATGGAGAGTTGAACGCTACTGCATCTTTGGTGCCGCATCCTGAAGTACTCCAAGTCATCCTACAAAGGAAGAGTGATAAAATGGGTCATTTCATACAAACTGAGAAATGGAGAAGGATTAAGCTATCTAGTTGTCTACTTGATTGCATTTGCAGAAATGTAAATCAACATGCATAAATGGAACTGCTGGAAGGAATGATCGTATCAAAGAAAACATTTTATTTCCTAACATTGTTTGTTTCATGTGTAGATAGGTATGAAGACTAAGTAGCTCGTTGAAAGGACGTGCATATGTTTCACACACGAAACTTTTTGACTGAAGCTATGGAGCAGATTTGAAGACTAATTAAGGAGGTTATAGAGGGGGCATACATATTATAAGTATGGGAGCTTCCGACTGAATTAATGATGCTATAGAAGACTGACTATTGAAGGGACATGACATACTGTCATGAAACCTTTCAGCCTCTAAATCAACCATTCAGTGCTACAAGAGGTTCTGATGAAGGGTGCTCCCCTTAATACCACAAACACATAACATAAACAGAGAAACAACAACAATATGCAAGAACAGAAAATTGGCTTCTTATTATCTCCACAAATGTGGAATTACAAACTTTCAGAATTACAATATGCAAAGCCACATGGGCATTCCCTTACAATATTCTGTAGGACAAAGCCTCGAATTATTACCCAGATCTACTACCCAGAACTATCCTGCACTGCCTAAGACAATAATACAGCCTTCCTTATATAGGCAATTTTCCAC
>MU223046.1:1873080-1884565 GCA_018584345.1 Thuja plicata | reverse complement strand
TACCAAAAATAGTAACTTTCCATAAATAGCAGCTCTGCACAAAATAGCCCTTATTGAATATAAAAACAGAAATATTTTTGGGTGATGCAAGATTGCTCTTACACCCAGGATGCTCCTGCATCAGGTTCCTCTTTTCATTTCAAAAGGTTTTCCAGGATTGTTACAAATGATTATGCTACTGTAGTAGTCAAAATTGCTACAGAAGGTATTTATCAAATTCTTCTATAGGAAGTTTTTTGACAGAGTATTGGCTATGTTACATTCAAGAAAATATTCATGTCATGATGGATAAATTTTTAGTTTTCACAAAGTAAACAACAAGCTTGTAAAATCATGTATCATATTTAGATATTGTTCATTTGCTGAAAGGATGTTTAAAGACCAAGTACAAGAATACATGAATCTGTTTGAGGGTGTCACGAGCCCGTGCTCAAACCCCATAAATAGATTGGATTACTGAAAGTGGAAATTTTGTGTTATAAATCTTGTTATATCTAATTCATGGGTTTAATATAGAAAAATATCAAATGGCATGCAATCACTAATTGTGATTCTCATTATCAAGAGTGTTAAAATGACACAATTTATGCCTATGCTGGCAAGAGCAGAGTCCATATTCAACAGTTGTGTTACTTCATAAAGAGGACTTTTGTGAAAGAAAAATCAGTCATTTACTAAAAGAGGGAAAATCTCACAAGAAAATATGCACTGTCAAAGAGATACCTATAGATGGAAATGAGATAAAAGTTCATCATGAAAATAATGGGTAGATTTCTGAATATGCATGTATGGCTGTCCCAAAAGGGGTCATTCAGAATTTTTTAAACATTCCTTATAACAGCAAGATGTTTTATTTCAAAAGAGCATTTTGAAGTGTAAAGGAAAGATTCATTAAAGTAATAAATCAGTCAACAAAGGAGAGATGTGAGTGATATGGAGTGACATTATTACACAAGGTTCTATTCATGTCAGTAAAGAGAAACAATTTGGATGCTCTATGATATAATCACAGTTTGTGTTCAAAGTGTGGAATCTGTTAAAACAAATTCTAAAAGCTTCATGTTTTACATAGGAATGTCTTCATACAGCTAATTTGGAAAAAGACATCATTTATTTGTCATCAAAGAGAGTTAAGATTTTGAGCTTCATATGTTATCACAAACTATGCTGATGAATATATTAAATTTGATAAAGTTGCAATTGATAGTAATTCAAAGTTCCATCAATATGAGAAGTAAGTTTCATGTCAATTTCAGAAAATGACCACAAGCTACTTACTGGTATTCTGGTTATTAAGATGTAAAGGGATTATTTTCCTTTAAGTAACTGTTGAACTTGTTTATAAACCAGTAACAATCATGATTTCAAAAGAATAATGAAATGACAACAGAAAAACAGTGACTGTTACTATTTTATAAGAAAGTTCATATTTATGCCAGTTATAAAAATCATAAAGTGCTTCAAATGTATTTACAATTGTCATTATGAACTGTGGCGAACAAGTTTCGGGTTCATAAAATTTTGAACCCATATAGCAAAAGGAGATTGAATGTTTGACTATTACTAATAATGTAATTAACATTATTAGTAACAGTAAAAAAAATTGAGATTGATATCATTGGTCATAGTGCTAGCCACGGTTTATAACAATAGTAAGTTAAAAAGAAAGTAACAGTGAATATCAATAAAGGCAATGACACTTCAAACCCACAGATGATGGTAAGTCATAAACCCAGCTTGGATGATAACAATCATAGCATGATAATAGTCACAGAATGGTGAGCTTGCGGGTGGAAAACAATCACATGGTAAGATGTGCTAGCAGCTTACAAACAAATAAATGATAGTTGAGCCCAGATAGAAATGCATAGAGCCCACATTAAATAAAGCCCATATATATATGGTGAACAATAGATAAAAATGCATGAAGCCATAGTAAGAACAGTTTGACAAATATACAGTTCAACAGAGATATATAAACAATGGATGTCGTGAAACATGATATGGGCTCATGACTATACAAGTAAAAGAGAAATCTCAGTGTATCCGAGTTCATGCAAGTGAAACAACAGTTAACAAGGAGAACCCATGACTTATGCATGGTCAAACTTTCATGCTATTCATTGCAAAAGATCAACAGAGAGTTCGAGAAGAAACTTACAGTTCACTAAATGAGAGATGGAAGTAATGTCAGGTTCCTTGTCTAAGATGCACACAAAGAAGTAGTAGTGGTATCTTTAGTATAGAGAAGGCGTGAGTCCAACAATAGTCAAGATTCTCACAGTCAAGCCGAGCTCCCTCAGCAATTTTAGAAAGCTTAGGGTTTCATTTCCCTGAGACCTCTCCGAGAAGAATGAAGAAAACACAAATGCCAAGGTAAATGAAACGCCTCTGCTATATTGCAGTGTATTTGGAGTCTGCAAGACAATAGTATATGGTTTTTTCCTAGCATGCCATGATAGCCTAATCACATGGCTTTGTAATAAGATGCAAATATTTCAAAAGGTCATGTCGACCATAGAACAAATTTCAAAGTTATGCATGTTAGTGTTAGGTTTCCTAAGTGCCTTGTTTGTTTTTTTTTTTTTTTTAATATATTAAGTGCTAGTCTTATATATAGGTTCCTTTTCAAATTAGTTTTAATAATATAAATTATACTCTAGGTTTCTACTTAATTAAATAGATAAATTCTTTATCTATTTAACTTAAATAGAAACTATATTATAATTTATATTATTAAAATTAGATTTGGTATTATATTCAACATGTTTAATGTTTAAAAAATAACAAACAAACCTATATATAGATACAATAATAGAATTTTATTCTATTTATATATTTATATATAAGTTTGTTATTTATTAGATATTAAATATATTGATTATAATTTGAATTAATATATAAAATTATTTTCAGAATATATGAAATAAATAAATATATAACCAAGGTTGACTTATGTAGAGGTAATCATCTTGATAAAGGAAGAGTTTCTTAGTTATTTTCAATTCTGGAGGCAGTTTAGAGATAGTTCCATCATCTTTGAGTTCCTTTTTGAGTTTAGCATCAGATATTTTCAGTCGAGGGTCTCTTTGGAGCAGTTCACTATCAGTTTCTAGCAGTTGTACTCATGTTTTGACAAGATTTTTCTTCATATCCAACCCCCCCACCAAATATGCATGATTTTGGGAGTTAAGGGGCAGTTAGAGGATCAGTTTGAGTTGAGTTTCAGTGACATTTGGCTTGGAGGGTCTCTTTCAGCAGTTATACTTTAGTTTGTAGCAGTTTGAGACCTCTTTTTGAGGAGTTTTTTCATGCATTCGACCCATTGAGATCTGATGGCTATATCTTGTGCTTCTACCTCATTATTCAGGACCTTCTTTTCTTCACATGTTCTGACACATTACAGACTTGTGAATATATTGTAAGGGCATTTTGGTAGCAGATTTTTTGACAGTATTGATATATATAGAGATAGTTGTTCCTTCCCATTTGTTTTTAAGTGTAATATTGTGAGTTTACCTGCTTTGATGTTGTGTTAGCCCTACATCTAAAGCTGCATTCCTTGTTACATTTTCAAATCTTAATACTTGCCATTACAGGTCTTTTGTTTGTGTCCTAATTTTTTGTAGAAAATTGGTGAAGTATTACTTCCCTATCAAAGCAAAGAATATTGCAGGTCCTTACATAGAAACACTTTTGTAGTTGCATGTTTGTCTGGGTACTGAGAGCCATCATTATCTTTAAAAAAATCTATGTTGGATCAAATCAAGTTACATATCATTTATTGGTGTATCACCTCCTTTAGAGTTTTCTAGGTATTCATATTATCTTTCTACCCCTTTACCACATACACACTTAGCATTAGGTGATATCCCAAATTTAACAGGAACCAACCTAGAATCCAGAGATTCATTCTCTCATCCACCAAGGAGAATGTTTCCATGTTCCAATAGGATGGCTAGATTCTACATCCAACTATAGACACAATCCTGATTGACAACAATGTGATTGATGTATGAGATAGATAATGATTATATATAATTTATTCAGTGAATTTAGTATTGACAATGTAGTGTAAATGGATTATAATTATTAATGCAATATGGTTTAAAATAAATAATAAAATGTAATATATATGGATAATAAATGGATAATGCACCTAATGAACTTAAAAGATTAAATTAATATGATTACGTGACTATTACATCAAATTTGAAGTCAATACTTAAACTCATTATCAACATAATAATAAAACTAATAAAATGAACAAAATTACCTAAGTGAATGCAACTAATGAGGACTCAAAATGAGACATTATTTTTGTGTGTATCAATCATAAATGATATGATCATTCAAATAGCTTTAGGAGGGAGGAAATAAAAAGGAACCTTGCCAAAGGTAAAATGAAATATGATCCTAACTAAAATGTATCCTATCTACATGGTTTTTTTTGGGATTATATTGTGTTTATGTCAGATAGCACACCCTAGTTTAATTTTGAAAAAGGATGCATGCACTATATGTAAAGAAGCACAAATCACATTGTTCCTTTACGTGGACTAGAATCTCAGACAAATGGATAGATTTAGGAACATAGATGTAGGGTTTTAGTTACGATGGTACCAATGTAATGAAATTGATGGGGAGGTTTAGCACACCCAAATCTTGTTTAGGGATTTGGTGGTATGTGTAAGAATCCTTCCCCTAGTGAGGTATGCATAATCATAGCTTTTTATCCAATAAAAATGCACTAAAACTATCACAAACATATCATACTGCAAATGAAATTTATTCTAATAAATACCATTAAAGATACACCAAGATATTGAAGATCAAGGAAATCATGAGTAGGGTATATTGAAACACAAAGATAAAAAGAAAGACATCATGACCAAGAAGTCATTCAGTCTAAAATTCTTTCCATGAACAGGATTGTGTGATGGAGGATTGATAAGCCGACCTCAGAAGGTTACATCCTGACAGGAAAAGATTGATTTGATATCAAAATAGACATTCACTAACAATAGCTATGTAATGAATACTAGATAAGAAATTCAATCTTAAAGTTCATTTGTGAAGACTCTTTTAAGATCACTGTATCTAGGAAAAAGCTCAATATCATGGGGTGAAGCTCAGTGTTAAGGAAATTTGGTGATGGATCTTTATTACAAAGTGGAAGAATCAGAGAAAAGCAATTTAGGACTAGGTAGGACTTCTACACAAATATGGAAAGTGGAGATTTTTAATATGCAATGGGATGGAGGGACAATGAAAAAGAAATTAAAAGCACATGGGATAGTCCTTAATAGATGACGGATTTGACTACACATAGAACCTACAACAAGTTTTCACCATGGTACTTATCCAATGGGCCACCGAAGTGGTTTTCACAAATGAATGAAGTTATTTTTCTATACTTTTTATTTTTATTTTTTGATATTTTCTTGAATTTTTTGATATTATCAATGTGCCTGTTTGCCACGTTTTCACCATGATAATAGGTCTTGTTGATTAACTGATATTTATCTGATGGAGATGGTGAAGATCGTGTGATATCGAGTATCATGATTATCGAAATGGTTAGATCAATTGTTGTTTTGTCATTGATGTCAAGAAATTGATTAATTGATTTTTACTATGTTACCATATCTTAAGAGGAGAAGTTAAATGAGTGAAAAATACATATCAAACAATGATGAAGTAATGATGTTTTAGTTGTTTTCTATTGTATATTTGATGTTATCAAATTGGTATGTTTTATTGATCAAGTTGGGAATTGCATTGAATTAAGTTATGAAAGAATGAGACACTTTACCAAGCTAGACTGAGTCAGTCAGTAGAATGTAATGTGAGTCAGTTATAGTTACCAAGCATCGAGAGAAATTTTGACACTGAGCAAGTGATGAAGTTAATTAACGAGTTGCAGAGCAAGTTTTACCAAGTACAGTATACAAATATTAAATGATGATTTAATGCGAAGCTATGATGTGTTGGATGAGGAAATGAATTAAATGAAGTTTTTTACAAGATCTACAAGTAGGAAAAATCAATATGAAGATATAGGGTGGAGATCAAGTGGTTAAACAAAAAAGTGAAAGTTCCAAGAAAAGTTACAAGTTCTGAGGTAAAAGTGATTTGGTTTACCTAGTTCACAAATTGAAGAAGATGATCGAACGAGTGAGAGAAAAGGAAGGAAAATGAAATTAAGGAGATTAAGAGGCATAAGTATGTCTATATAAGGAATGAGATTTACAAGAGGAGGGAGTACTAGATATTTAATAAAAGATGGAAAGAAGCTAAAGAACAACATTTACAGAGAAGAATAGAGAAAGACAGATCAAAGAATCTACAAATTGAGAAGGAGATCAATGGAGTATGTGATGGAAGGATTCAATTTGAAATAAAGGATCTGATTCAAGCATAGTGTGTTGCTAATTTTAATAGATCAAAGTTTACTGTTACTTATTAATATTTGTAATAGAGAAATCACTTAATTGAGTAGATTTGATAGTCCTAATTGTAAAAACTAGACTTATGTGAAATTCCAAAAGAGTGTTTGAAGACCTCTAACAAGGTCACTCCTAACAAGGTAATGATCTTAACATATTTAAGGTAAATCCCCTAAGAGGTTTACATTTAGCAAATGTGTTTGTAATATTTAAGAGGATAAGTTCTTAACTGAGCATACTTCAGAAGGGTACAATTTTATTGTGGGTTACAATTCCCATAGAGGTTTTTCCCAAATTGCTTTTCCTTGTTGAATTCTATGTTTATGAGTTATATCATGTGTGAATGAGTTAATCTGATGTTTCTAAGTTTTAATGATTGACTCTTTCTTATATTATTTGGTGAATTGGTTATTTACTGTATTCAGTACTTACTGAGTGAATTAGTGAGTTCAGTTTTAAGTGTTTAAGTTTTGATTTTTCTGTTTCACCCCCCCTCTCAGTAGGACCAAAAATTGGTATGAGATCTTTGTTACTCATAAGTTTTAAGTTTAAAGGACTTTAGTAAGATCTAAAGATGTATAAGAGAGAAGAAACAAATATTAATAGGGATCATTTCTCTACATGGAAAAGTAGAATGAGGTTGTATGTGTCTAGAGTAGGAGAATATGCACTTTACTATCTTGAGAATGAATATATAGCACCTACTACTGTACCTTTGACTATCAGTGAGCAAAGACAAAAAATTGAGCATACACAAGTCATGATTAAGATTGCATCTACACTTACTAACCAGGAATATGATGAGCTTGATGGTTGTACTATTTTGAAACATATGTGGGATAAGATTTTTTGGACCTATGGTGGAGATCAACATGTTGAGAAGGATAAAGAAGAAAGTTTGAGAAGAAAATTTGACTCTATGAGGATGAAGGAAGGAGATAACATATTACAATATAGTATAAGACTTAAGGAGACTATTAATTCTATCAGAGGAGCTAGTGGTAACATAAAAAAGGATGATGTGACATGAAAAATGTTGAGAACTCTACTAACGAGTTATGTTATTCGTGTATTTTCTATACAAGAGCTAAGATCTATACCCCAGATGAATGTTTCACTTGATGCCACTATTGGTAAGTTAACTGCATTTGAACTTAATAATTTTGACAATAGTGCACCTACTATTTCTAAGGTTGAATCTAAATTTAAGTCTACTTTAAATATTGGAAAGGATAGAGAAGCTGCTGCTAGAGATGGTTATTTGAGTAGTGCTAGTGAGAAATTCTATAGTTACATTGAAGGACTTGATGAGCTATTACTGAATATGAGGAGAATGAAAGAGAATTTAAGTTTTGTTGGCTAGAAGGCTATAAAGAGGAAAAGTAAAATACCAAGGTAAGTTTCCCTTGAAATGTTTTAATTGTGATAAGATTGGTCACTTTCCATCTAACTTTCTAGAGAATGATAAGGAGGAAAAGAAAGATAAGGACAAGAGAGAAAATAGATTCAGGAGATATAGAGACTACAAAAAAAAAGGTAAGAAATATTGATATCTTGCTAATGAAGGACAAAGTGATGATGATTCTAATGAGAGAAATGAGGAAAACTTAGTTACTTATGTTGCTATAAAAGATGATTCTGATGAAGAAACACCTAGAGCCCTAATATCACAAGTAAGAATGAAACATAGATTATAGATAGTGGTTGTTCACATAACATGAATAGTGACACACTTAAGTGTATTTCCTTGGAAAAACATGATGGAGGTTATGTTAGATTTGGTGCTGATGCTCCATACCCAGTGAAAGGGAAATGATCTACAATTCTGCTAAATAACACAAGATGTGATGATGTCTATTGGGTTGAAGGATTAAAGTATAATTTGTTGAGTGTTGCATAGCTTAACAATACATGTCATCGACTAGAATTTCAATATAGAAGAGTGAAAGTGTTTGATGAGAAAATAAATCTAATTGCTACTGGAGAATAATCAAAAGGTAATCTATTTTATCTTGATACTTCTATGAAGAGTTGCCTATTTTCTAAAGTTGAAGATGTTTTTTTATGGCACAAAAGGCTTTGCCATGTTAATTTTGACAACTTAATCAAAGTAAGTAAGAATAATAGAGTAAGAGGGCTACCAAGACTTGAAAAATAAGAGAATTCTATGTGTAGAGAATCTCAGATGGGTAATATGACTAAATCTAGTTTTGCAAGCAAGACTTATGTTACACAAGGTGTTTTGGATTTAGGTCATAGTGGTTTATGTAGTCCGATGAGAATTCAAAGTTATTATGGAGACAAATATTTTATTTTATTTTTAGATGATTATTCAAGAATGATGTCTGTAATATTCTTAAAAAAATATGATGCATTTAAAATGTTTAAGTGGTATAAGGCGAGAGTTGAAAAAGAAATAGGAAGACAGTTGAAGTGTTTGAGATTCGACAGAGGAGGTGAGTTTACTTTTGATGAGTTTACATTTTTTTGTAATGATAATGGTATAAAGAGACAGTTGTCAGTAACAAGGACACCACAAAAGAATGGAATTACTGAGAGAAGGAAAAAATCCATTGTTGATTGTGCTAGGAAACTAATGATTGAAAAAGGAGTTTCACAGAACTTCTAGAGGGAAGCTGTGAGTACTATTGTTTACACATTGAATCAAGTACAAATGAAGAAAGGTACCAATAAGACACCTTATGAAATTTGGTATGATCATAAACCTACTTTTAGTCACTTCAAAATATTTGGGAGCAAATGTTATATTCTAAAAGATTCCAGAGAAGGAAAGTTTTCTTCAAAAGGCGATGAAGGGATATTATTATGATATTCTACAATGAGTAAAGCTTACAAATGTTTGAACAAGGTTACTAAAAAAATGGTGGAAAGTGAAAATGTGAGAATTGATGAATTTGCATAAAGAAATGAAGAAGCTAGTAATAAGGAACTTGATGATTGTGAGAAGTTTGTATATGTACAACATGAAGCACCTAAAACTTTACCAGGAGCACCTACCGAGGAGGAACATGTACAAGAAGTTCCTCAACCAAATGTTGATGTTGATGAACCGAGACCTACCAAACCTATTTTGGCAAAGTATGTGAGAAGGAACCATTCACCGAGTAAAATTATTGGAAATAAAGAAGCTGGAGTGATGACAAGGAGCAAGGCCAAAGACAATACATGTTTGATATCTTCATTTGAGATGAAGAAAGTGATGGAAGCATTGGATAATGAGGATTGGATGAAAGCTATGAAAGAAGAGTATGATCAATTTGAGAAGAAAAAGACATGGACTTTAGTACCCAGGCCTAAAGACAAAAATGTGATTGGTACTAAATAGATTTTCAGAAACAAACTGAATGAGCATGGAGAGGTTATCAGAAGTAAAGTTAGATTGATTTGTAAAGGTTATGCACAAGAAGAAGGAATTGACTATGGAGAGACTTTTTCACCTGGTTCTAGACTGGAAGGAGTTAGAATACTTCTAGCATATGCTTCTTGTAAAGGATTCAAATTTTATCAGATGGATGTAAAGTCTACATTTCATAATGGGATACTTGAGGAAGAAGTATACATTGATAAACCTGAGGGATTCATTTAGAACACAAAAAAGAACAAGGTAGGTAAGTTACATAAAGCTTTATATGGATTGAAACAAGCACCCCGAGCATGGTATGAGAGACTGCACTCTTATCTAATCAAAATAGGGTTTCAAAGAACAAGTGATAATAGTAATGTTGACTTGAAATGTGACACTAATAATAAAATTTTGATTGCTGAAAGTTTTGTTGATGATATTATATTTGGAGGCAATGACACTTTATGTAAAGGATTTGCTGATGAGATGAGAAAAGAGTTTGAGATGTCAATGATTGGAGAGATTAAATTCTTTCTAAGTCTATAGATAAAAAAATCTAATGAAGGAATCTATATTACACAAGTCAAGTATATCAAAGGGATTCTTAAAACTTTTGGTATGGAAGATTCCAAAATTGTCCGAACAACGATGGTTACTGAATAATAAATTATCTAAAGAGGATGAAACACAAGAGGTGGATAATACTCTTTACCGATCCATGATTGATAAATTATAGTATGTTGTTCATAGAAGACCTAATATTGCACATGTTGTTGGAATTGTTGCGATATTTTCTTCTAATCCGAAGGAAACACATATGTCTGTAGTAAAAAAGATTTTGAGATACCTAAAAAGCACATAAGAGTTTGGATTAATATACAAGAAAGGAGGTACTTTTGATAGGAAAGTATACACTAATGCAGATTGGGCGGGAAATGTTGATGATAGAAAAAGTACTAGTGGAGGAGCATTCTTTCTAGGAGAAAGATTGGTTACATTGTTGAGAAAGAAGCAAAGTTGTATTTCACAGTCTACTGCCGAGGCTGAATATGTTGTTGTTGCAATGAATTGTGAAAACATAGCATGGATTAAGCAATTACTTGAAGGTATGCAAGAAGAGACCAAGAAACCTATTACTATTTTTTGTGATAATACAAGTGCTATTAACATATCAAAGAACCTAGTTATCCATTCAAAGACCAAGCACATTTCTATCAAGTAACACTACTTGAGAGAAAAAGTTCAAGAGAGGAATCTAAAGTTGGAATATGTGAATTCAAAGGAACAATTGGCTGATATCTTTACAAAGATACTACCTGTAGACACCCAAAAATGGACAGGCTTGCGACTTTGCATTAAAAACACTAATTTTCATCTATTAATTAATGGTTTTTTAATCATTGATTAATCATCTATTTTCCTCTAAATTCATTCCCCAAATCATCTAATCAAATTACCAAAATTAATTAAATAATTAATTTTATTTAATTAATTAAGCTTTAATTGATTAATTACCATTAATTAATTAATTAAACTCAATTTCCCATAGTTTAAATTCAAATATTTAAACTCACTAATTAAATTCTTCCAATTAAATTAATTTCAATTAAATTAATTTAATTTCATCAAATAAAGCAATTCTTAATCAAAAAGAATTCAATTATCTCACATG
>MU223046.1:1860524-1873030 GCA_018584345.1 Thuja plicata | reverse complement strand
CAGATCACATGGGTTACTCCACCCATCTCTCCAGTCCACATGGGTAACTTCACCCACCTCTTCAGTTCAAAAAGGTAACTCATAATTAGCTCTTCAATCAACCAAACTCTATCTCCTCTTTACCAAAATGAAGAGGTGGAGTTTACTGAGGACCTCTCCAGTTCCTCTTGATCTCAACTGTTCATCTCCCTATCTGTGGGATTGATCTCAACCGTTCATATCATCACCAATTCCTATATAATAAACTCTTCATAACCATTTTAAGGATCCATGATTTCAAGCTCTCATGCTCCATTACTCTGTTAGTTTGGTTCTAGCATTCAAGCCATCTTGCGATCACACACCCATTTCAATTAGAAAATTCTCGACACTTCTCAAGTCATAGATGCTGCCCCACCATACTGAGCATCAAGAAAAATGTTTCGAAAGTAGTAGATAGAGACAATAGAAGCTTCAAGCATCGTGGGGTTTTCATTTATTTGTTTTCCTTTCTCTTGCTTGTACATATTGTTGATTACATTTCATTGTTATTCATTTTGGTAGTATTGTGTATTTGGTTTATATCATTTGTGAAACCTTTGCTACTGACCCTTGCCTTTGGAAAGCTTGGGAATCCATGGATCACAAGAAAGGAGAGGCATACATTTTGGTGAACCCAATGTGAATCAAACAGCCCAAATATCGCTTGCAGACAAAGAAATAGATTGATTAACCATGGCCGTACGATCGTAAATTTAAAAATCTAACTTTTCTTTGACATTTGTAGTATTTCATAGTTGCTGGTATTTTGCCGCAGTCAATGAAATTGTGCCACAATCGAGTGGTTTAATACTGCAATTGATTGTAGGCTTTTGCAGTATTATTCTATTTATTTCTATCTTCTTTCTTTGGGTACTTTTCTGCAATTGTCCGATCCGTGCCACAATTGAATGAATTTTTCTGCAGTTGCCCGATCCGTGCCGCAATCGACAACATTTTGTTGTAGTTGCCAGTGCTTTACTGCAATCGATAGAAATTTACCACACTTGCCAGTGAAATTTAAATTGGAAGCATTTGACATCAAAATATTAGGTGGGTTTGTCACAATCGCAGGAGAAAATTGCATTTCAGATCCAAATCCTCTACCCATCTATTTCTAAACTGATATTTTCCATTTTCTGTGCAGGATTGGACAAAATCACCGAGGACAGAGAAGGGTAAGTTTTGGTAAGCATCATTCATTATTTCAAAGGGTTAGGTTTTAATCTAGGTTTTCATTTTCAATAAGTGATGTCCAAGCACATAGGTCTTTAGGTTGCATTAGGTCTAGGATAGCTGCATTTTCATTTCAATAATGATTGCATTCATGGTTCCAGGTTTCCTAACTCTATTGCCCAAGGATAAAGGTCTAGGGTTGTGTCTAGCAGGCAGACATCCAGCAGAAGTCGCCAAAATTGTTACCCTAATTTACAACATGCATCAAAGTAACCATAAATAGGGAAAATTGCATTTTTAGAAGAGTCCAGTTAATACTATTCTTGAGATATTATTAATCAACATTTTATGATTACATTCATTTTCAGAAATTGTTATTTGTACTCTAAGAGTTGATCACATTCTAGAATTTCCAAATTACAATTGATCAATTACATTGTGCATTCAAGCTGAATGTATTATACAAGTGTTATTTCATCTTTCTTTTCATGTCAAAGTAATAGTACATTGCAAAATAGAAGGCATAATTGAAAGTATGGAGTAGGGGTCCCATGCATTGCCTTGTGGTTGGTTGCTTGCTGGTTGCATATCACATTCTAGGTCTTCATAGTCCATCTTGATCTGCATTTAGGTCTTTTTAGGGTTAACCTGCATCATGAGAGAAAGTGGGGTGTTAGATCCAGTTGGATCTAAGCAATGCATGGAACATAAACAACATATAATCAATCCTTCTAAATACTACATATGCATATGATGAAATCAATGTAATAAGAAAACATTTATCCATAGTATCTGAAAAATAGTATTAAAAGGGACTTTTTCTAAACATGAAACCTTTTTCTATGTATGATCGCTTTGATATATGTTATTATTTTCTATATGATCAAATATCTGAATGAAAGGGACTTAGTACTACCATCTGAGAAACCTTTTCCAGAATTTAGATCAACCTACTAGTTCACCAAATACAAACAGACCAATGAACACTCATGATTGAATGCCATCTCAGCAAACACTCACTCAAAAATGATAATTGGTTCATTTTATCTGATGACCTAATAAATTGAATGGTGTTTTTTGTGCAAATGGGCAGGTATGTATAACTGAATGCAGGAAACAAAATAATGTAGTGGATGTCACGAGCTCGTGCTCAAACTTCACATAAGCCATTACATGCAGAAGGGGATTGTTTACATCTTAGAAGGTTACTGCTCACATGCATAAGAAGGATAATATGTAGACACATGAAGGAATTCAAAAGATTCTACAGGAGGCACATGAACAAAGAAAACTAGAAAAATGCAGAATTGAAAGAATCTGAAAGTTCACTATCTTCATGTAAATAAGGGAGATTGAGAAATGTTGTTATAGTAAGTGCCTCTTCATGTGTATGTTGTTTCAAGACATCTGTTAAAAGTTCATTTTGGAGATCAAAGTTGAAAACACATGCATAAAGATTATGCATAGATTCTATAAAGTGAGAAGATGCTATTGTGTTCATTTTAAACAATTGAATCTGCAAAAAGAATATGCATAACAAAGAAATATGGAAGCTTCAAATAAGGATAGAAATTAACAATCTTAGTATCAACATGAGTTTGCATTCATGATGGTGGAACATGCACAGAAGACAGACATCAAGAATGGAATATCAGTGATTATCTATCAACCTTATGGATGCTGATTCCAAAGAGATACAATTAATGTCTTCATGTTAATTTTCAAGAGATATCTAAATGCAGAGTGTTTAAACAAATACATCTTATACTGCTGTACTAAAATATAATATACATTCATGATGATAGTATAGGGTATGCAATGATGTTAAAATATATATGCCAATTAGGGTTTCCCATTTTGAGAATGACCCATGGGAGTCACGAGCCCGTGCTTGAACCCCATGGGTAAAATCTTGTATGCATTTAAAAAGAAACAGTGTGTTTTTACACTAACTGCATTTAACATTTTTGAAAATTTAAACATACTCAAGTTTCATATGTTTTTCTCATACTGTTATCAGTTAAACAAGAAATAGTTATGTTTTACAAGCATACTGGAGGAGAAATATCTCTTATTTTTGCAGATAAAACAGAGCACAACTTATACAAAAGAGTGTTCAGTCTAAACAGGGAAGCATGTTTTATGCTTATTAAATGTTGTGATAGTAAGGAGAATGTTTTCTAAAAACATTTAAACAGTACAAAAACCCATGTTTTACTTCAAATTCAGACAAGCATCGAAACTGAAAACTTCAAGTGCAAGTTCAAAAGCCATGTGGGTATTTCAAAATATTGTGAATGACAACATGTGGGTATGATAGTGAAGTTCAACATTAAGCAGTGCTACAGTAATGGGCTCGATAGTAAACAAAGACTAGTTCAAAAGTTATATGAATGTTTAAGCTACAGTCGACATCAAGCAAAGTGTTCCAACATTTATCAAACACTAAGTAATGATTACATTGAGAGAGTCGACATAGCAAAAGAAACCTCATGGTTATCAAGCTTCAAATCATCTCTATTCTACAACAAAAAAAAGTAATAATGATCACTTATCTATATGTGCAAAGTTTCTAGTGTATCCTCTTTATACTTTCAGTCATGGTTGTATCAACTCGCAGAAAAAATTTCAAGCTTATGACTGAAAGATGTCATAGAGTTTAAACAAAATACATCCACCACATCTTTCAGTCATAAGCTACATTTTTTATGCTGAAGAGAACCAACATGGTGATTGGTTGACAATTCAGTTATAGCTTGGTCTATTGCCTACGTGTCTAAAGGAGGAAGCCAAAAGACAACCTGCGACATTCAAAAGACATACAGTGGAGGCCGTGGTGTTTTTCCCCAATTCCATGTCACACTACAGAATGGGGATGAGTCTCAAGATGTTTCTGAGATGACTAAGTAGTGAAGGCCAAAGTTCATGGTAGCTCGATGCCTCAACCATAGTTTGAGGTCACTCCCAGACTTACAGTGGTGTTTCTCTATGTTACACTACAAACTGGGGATGAGTCTGAAGCTGTGGCTGAGACATCCCTAATTAATAACCAAATTTTATGGGCTTGACATCTCAACCACAGCTTGATACCATTCCAAGACTGCAGTGGTAATACATTCCAAGTCTGTGGTGGTGGCCACAAATAATGTAGTACTTCCAGAGTCTCCTTTATGCACTACAGTTCAAAATCTGCAATAATGGTAAAACATCAGCTCAAGAAACCCAAGTTACAAACAACTTTGTGGTGCCATTTGTATTGGCTTAAAGACACTATATCATCAAATGCCCCAACATTCAAGAAAATGGAAGATGACTTACAGTTGAAGCCCAAGTTCAAGAAAAAGAAGACCAAAAGCTGCGACCTTTATTGAAGGAAAATACAACAGAAAGATTCCATGTGTTACAGTGAGCATAAAATGACATCCTTTTCCCTCCTAAAGCTCATGAAACTGGAGTTTCTCTACAAAATAGAGGTGGATTCATTATAGAAAACATGGTTTCTAGATTCAACACGGCGACGCCACAAAGAAAAAAACCCTAAGTCACAAAAGAAATCGATGAAAATGCATTGTGTTTTACTCACATTTTAAATCCACTGTCAGATGGAGTAAATGCAGTTACAGTTCCCAGTGCATCGACATTCCCTCCATATTGCCACGATGGTACCTTTAGTGCCACGAAGTATTAAAACTATCTCTTTAGAAGAAAATGGTCATGTCGATGGTGGGTGGTGATCAAGCAAACAAACTGCAGTTACACTAGCTGCTCCAGTATGGCGTCAGCAAAGTTACCATCTTTGTGTAATCGGGTTATGTTAGGGTTGCAGTGTTTAGATTTGGGAGATGATGAGTTTGGCTTTTGTTTTGATAATTTGTTTTAAAAATTTAATAAAATATGTAATTGATATATTTTTATGTATCAACTTTAGGGGCTAAAACTTAGGGTTTTGATTTAGGGTGCTAATTTGGCCCTATAGTTTAGGAGACCTAATCTTTTGGAGGGCTTTTGGGGGGAAATTTTTTGAAAATAGGCCATGTTGGCTATTTAGTGGAGGTTTTCTTTCATGTTTAAAGGGGGTCAAATTGGTGGAGAGAGCAGCTTTAGTGAATTTTCTATTCCTATAGCTCTTCATTCATGTTTTTGTATTCCATTGTAAGTTCATGCTTGTAATTTCAATTTTGTGCAAGAGGATTCTACTATTCCTTGCCATTATTCTGAAATTCATACATGTAACTTGTATATAGATTTTGAGAAGAATATAGTTGCCCCACTTTTTCCATACATCTTAATGTGATCATTTGTTCAAGTTCCTTTTCAATTTTCTTCTTCCAAGAGTAATACATCTGCAATTTGGATTAGTGAATTGCATCGATTCCTATTCTATATTATAGAATATAAGCCTTTTGCAGAATATGCATGTTGTTAATGGTAAGATTATTGCTTGTGGTTAAACCCTAGTTGTGGCCTTCCAATTAGCCTATGTATTGGATAGTGAATGATAGTGTAGAGATCCCTAGGGTATGTTAAGTGAGTGTCAGTTTGAAGCTTTTGAAAGATCTGAATCTTCTTGGTGTATAACCTTTTCTAGTTTTATTCATGCAAGTTCAATTTTAAATCTTTCTCCCTTTTCTCAATTCAGTTTTCAATCAGGAGGTCATATTCCATACGAAATAGGAACCGGCCTAGAATCTAGAGACTCTTCCTCATCCATAGTTCACCCACAGCTAGAGGAAGTTTCCATAGTCAGATAGAATTGCCATGAAGCCTTAATGCCTGATTTAGGGTGATAATTCTAAGCCTAAATAGGTATATAAACAAGGCATGAACCAAAGTTCCATCTTATCTAGCCAAGCTTGGGTGAGGCGTGTTGGTAATAGTCTAGATCAGGTGAATATCCCTAAGGATCTAGTGTGGTCAACTAGGCTCTTAAGTGAGTCACGCATGTACAAACCGATTGGAGAGATGCCACAGACCCTTACTACAACCTTGATTAATTAGAGGCCAACCCATTTTACCTCTGAAAAAATACATTATTATAGTGCAAGGGGTTGCAAAATTCCCCCCCAAGATTCCCAACATATGTGTCCCATGGTATTTGTGGAGTCAAAGAGATCTTCACTTCACAACAACAATACCTGGAAATGGCAAAAACACGGGCACCTAAATCATGGACCTTTGTGTCCTAGTAGCATGACAATTGTTGTGTGAGCTAATAGAAATTCAAGCATTGGGCCTATAACATTGTATTCTGAAGCCACTGACCTAGATTAATCTGTTTTTTCATTGTTGAGACCTCGTGATAACCATGCAACTTGAAAAAGTTGTAGAACATACACAATTTCAGTCTTCATTTCTCAAAACACAGTGTCTATTGTGCTTTTTCCTTTGATTAGTTTCTAAAAATGCAAAACAAAACATCCAAAATTGTCAAAATGAGTCAAATGTGTTAAATTCTAGGGTTGTCAATGTCAACTGTCTTGCAAATCAGAAGCACTGTTCCAAAAATTTCAAAATTATCAAGCAATGATACTTATCCTCTAGTCTTTTTTAGACTGTTCCTCATTTACTGTAATTGCCCGCATTGTGCCACAATTGAAGGAATTTTTCCATAGTTGACTTGTTTATTGCCGCAATCGTCGTGTTTATTACCGCAATCGGTGATAAACTACTGCAATCGACCAATTATTTTACCACAATCGGTGAAATTGTACTGCAATTGACCAGATACACTATATTCCTATTTTGACCTAAAACCTTGAAAGAATTCTTCATTTGGTGTCCAAAACTAGTGTATATCCTAGGAAAATGTGAAGAACATTGTGTGAATCTCTAAAAAATTAAAGATTACCCTTTCTCTGTAAAGCATGATTATTGTCAAAAACATTGTTAGTTCAAAAGCTCAGACTCAAAATACCTTGATCTCATCATATCAAACATCATCATCTTTATCAAAGTGACTTTGTCTAAGGTAAAGGTCAGAAAATCTTATCTTTTATCATAACCACTTTGAGATCAAGTTATATCAAAATCTGTCCTTAGAATTACCCGTGTTTAAAACATAACTAAAACTTCCTCAGAAAGGATCTTCTTCCTTGTTTGCTTTATATCACTTGTTTTAGTTACAAAACCTGGACCGCACACTGTCTCAAACACCTCATGGAGGACCTTACACAAGGTCTAAGGCTAGAACTCAATGTGATGAGTCATATATCAAGCGTTTCCCCACTTGGGAAACAAAGCAAGAGAATGATCCCTTCATGAACACCAGTTCTAATCTATTCATTGAACAACCCTGTGGGGCAGCCTTTTTCCAAGATATCACAGAAGAAGAACTTGAAGATGTGGAACAAGATGCTTACTCCACGAAATTAGTTGACTCCATTATAGAGAGTAACCCTGAACATTACTTGGCCATGCTAATAAAGAAGGGAGTCAAACTCCCAGTTGAACTCAGTGTATCAACTATATAGCCCGAAAACCCTCTCGTAGGTCAAAACACTACTCAAACTCCAAAGATTCTACATATTGTGTCTCCAATTTTTCCACCATTGGTCTTACCCACATTGACACAGACTATATCTAATCAAACCAATGACCTGACCCATGCTAGCACATCATCTACTCAAGGCATGATAGGCTCACAACTAAGCGCACCCATGGTCACTAGTATGCCCCCACCTTTGGTCTCATGGCCAGGACAAACAAGCTCTCATGCTATGCCTTCTATCCCACAAAATGCCAACTATTCTAAAACTACATCGTTGCTATGGTTAATTCACACTAGTCTTGGGATCAACACCTCATGCCCACAGGGATCCATCTCTATAGGAATGACTTACAGTCAAGGGCCACCCAAGGCTACATCTTTGCCCATTCTTACACCAATCCAACCCCCGTAATAGAAACCCCAGCTTTAGTTGCCTCAAAGCCAACCCCTATAACAGTAACCCCAGCTTCAGTTGCCTTAGTTTCAACCCCTACAATAGCAACCCTTGCTTTAGTTGCCTCAGTTCCAACTCCTGCAATAGTAACCCCATCTTCAGTTGCCTCAGTTTCAACCCCCACAATAGCAACCCCAGCTTCAGTTGCCTCAAATTCAACCTCAGCAACATCAACCCCAGTTTCAAACCCAACCTCAACAGCAACAATACCAACCCCAGCAGTATCAACCCCAATTTCAATCACAATAGCAAACACATCAAAACCAACCATGGGTTACTCATGTAACCCAAATGATGGATATGAAAAATTAGGGGAAAACTAAATCCTATACCGCAGAGGATTTATACCCATACCCCTTTGACCATTCTCTTCACATGTCTCCATTCCCAAATCACTTCTCAGTACCAAAATTTGACAAATATAGGGGCAGTACCAACCCTATTGAACATATCTGAGAGTTTTTTTCTAGTTGCGTCAAAGTCGCTCATGATGAGACATATCTAATGCAACTATTCCCACAAAGTTTGGCTGGACCAGCAATGGAATGGTACTCACATCTACCTCATGGAATTCAGTCTTGGGGAGAATTGGCTGAAAAGTTCATAGCTCACTTCCATCATAACATTGAGTGCAAGGTCAGCATCAAGGACCTTTGCAACATTAAATAGAAGGATGGAGAGTCTTTTGTGAAATTCCTACAGAGATGGATAAATATGGCAAACCGCATAACATATGATGTGCCCGAACAAGACTCAATAGTCATGTTTGTTGACAATCTAATTCCAGACATGTCATTCACAACAGAGTTACAGTTAGCTCTAAAATTCACACAACTCATCGAAAGAGGATTTCATTATGAGGAGAACTTATTCAAAAGAGGAATCCTTGCAGATCCCACACAAACGAATACGAATAAAAATGCAACGAAAAAAGCTAAGTGGTGGAACAAAAACAAAAATGTCACTAGCAATGGTGTCATTGATGTGAAGATAGTCAACTACGCACAACCCAAGGTGTCACTGAAAGGCACACCTGTAGAAAACCAAAAACCCACAGGGCCCACTCAACAAGCATACAACTAACCTCCCCCTGTTCAAGTGGCCGCTATGTCAAACAGTCAACAATAGAATCAACGCAAACCATGGTTTCAATTCCAACAACGAGATTTCACACCATTGGGAGAGCTGATAGAATCATCTTTATGCAAGTTGATACAATCAAAAACTATCACTCTCCTAGAAATTAGAGACTTTGAACAAGATGAAAACAAACCAAGGTGGTATAATGACAAAGATTTATGCGAGTTTCATCAGGTGAAAGGGCAATCACTATCAAAGACCAAGGTAACAATTGTGCTGTAACAACACATCACACCAGATTCATCTTGCAAGGAGTACCATCCTCAACTACTACATCGGCCAATCCTATAGCAAACTTGGATCCACAAATAAGCATAGTGGACCAACTAAAGTGCACACCTGCCCAGATCTCCATGTTTTACCTATTGTGCATATCTCCACAGCATAAACTGGCACTTGACCAAGCCCTTCAGAATGTAGCTATCCCAAGGGACATAACACCTGAGAGCTTCCAAATTATGGTCAACCATATAGCAGCTAACAAACATGCCACATTCACAGACTGTGATGTGCAGCCACATAAACCCCTGCATAATGATCCTCTGCACTTACTTGTCCAGGTCCACAAAAGTGCTATCCATAGGGTCCTTGTTGATGGTGGAGCTGGGTTAAACATATATACTCTGAAGTTAATCAAGCAACTAGGCTATTCAGAATCAAGCATTGATGTCACAAGGAGGATAAATATCAGAGCTTATGATGAAGAGGAAAGGTCCTCTAAAGTTATTATCATTCTACCTATTCGTATTGGTCCTATGGTCAAAAACACTCCCTTCCAAATCTTAGACCTTGGGTTGGGATACAACATGCTACTAGGGAGACCTTGGATACATGAAATGCAAGCTATACCTTCAACATACCATCAATGTATCAAGTTCCCACACCAGGGAGAGGAGATCATCATAGAGGGAGATCCCAATCCTTTCCAATATTGTAATGTGGTCCAAATCAGAATTGATAACCAGGTACCATCAAACCAAGATGCAAGCATCCCATCCTCTTCAGATTCAAATCCCAAGGATGTCCCACAGGCAGTAGGAAAGATAGTCACTAAACATGATGCAAGTATTCCCTCCTCTTCAGATTCAAATCTTAAAGATATCACACAGAAAGCAGGCAAGATATCCATCACAAACAAGGTTTGTGGTGAATACAGGTATGAAGAAGCTTTTACCATCACGCACATGCCTCAAAGCCCAAGAACTCATGGCATGCCAAAACCTGTTATTGAAATAGAAACTACGCATCCTATTCTATTCAAATGTCCACCCACAACCTTTATTCAATGGGGAGATAGCAGAATAAAATCCTTTTGAACAAGACATCAATACTTGGTTATACCAAGATCCACCAGAGATAATCCGACCACCACTACCCTTGTCAAACTATGGTAATGGTTACACGATGATACAAAGATTTGGGTATGATGGTACAACCGGGCTGGGGGCAAGACAACAAGGCATATATGAATTCCCTCTCTCACCAAAACAGAGAAACACAAGAGGTTTGGGCTATGGACAACAAAGCACCAGTCCTGTAATCCAAGATATTCAAGTTAATCAAGAGCAAATAGCTGAGATGCACCGAGGGCACAACACGAAGCATGTCTTAATAAGCAACATATTAGCATAGTTGTTGCCCGCCGAAGAGGGAACCACACAATCCCTAATAAACCTACACATGGAAATCGATGATAACCAAGGAAGTGAGGCATCATATGAGAATTTTATTGAGACTAGTTCCCACAAGTATGAGTGGAGATCCCTTCACGACTCTGAATTGTCAATCTCATATTATTCCCCTCAGTCAGACATTATCATAAATCTAGTAGATCTATTTGACAAACTGACCATTACCAAACAACCATGCATAGACAAACATGTCATCTATTAGACCTCAAGTGGTTCATCCACATCACAGTCTAATTTTGTAGGCACCATATCAGCAGTCCCTTTCAGTTAACCAAAGCCAAACAGTCATGAAAGTGTCTGTCTTGTACACCCTGAGCTTATAGAGTGGGATCAACAAGGACCACTTGATCTAGATGTCTTCAATAATGATGAGGCAATAGCTCATTTCATGGGACTGAGGGAAGGCATTCCGTCAAGAGATCACAAGGTAGAATTCTCCATCAACCTAGATAGAGCAGCATACTTCGGGGAGGAAGCTCCTCTTTCCAGTCCACAAAAGAAAAAAGAACAAAAGAATGATAAAAAGATAAAAGAAGACGTATCTTCTAGAAAAAACCTCACTAAGGCACTAGAAGATGGAAATAAGGAAATCCTCCCCTTGATAGAGGAGAGATCAACACTACTAGCAGAAGAAATAGAGGAAATTAAATTGGGAGATGACAAGAACCCAAAGAGCATATACTTGGCAAAATCACTCACCCCTGAGGAGAGAGAACAGTTCATCAGTTTCTTCAAGGCAAGAATGATCAATTTCGCATGGTCCTACTCAAATATGCCAGGGTTAGATCCAGAGTTAGTGCTACACCATCTCCCATTGCTATCCAATGCCAAACCTGTCAAGAAAAAGCTGAGAAAGATGCATCCCCACATTGCATTGCTAGTCAAGGCAGAACTGAAAAAGCTCCTGGATGCTAAATTCATCATACCTATACCATATGCGGACTGGATATCTAATTTTGTACCAATTAAAAAGCATAGTGGTTAGATACAAATTTGCACAGACTTCAAGGATCTCAACATAGCATGTCCCAAGGATGACTTTCCTTTACCAAACATTGATATGATAGTAGACCTAACTGCCGGACATCAAATGCTATCACTCATGGATGGATTTTCAGGTTACAATAAAATAAGGCTCGCGCCAGAGGACCAACACAAAACAACTTTCACATGTCCTTGGGGAACATATTGTTGGAATGTCATGTCGTTTGGTCTAAAGAATGCCAGAGTGACATATCAAAGGGCTATGACAACTATATTTCATGATCTCATCCACAAGACAATGGAAGACTATGTGGATGACAGAATAGCCAAGTCAAATACTTCAAAAGTATCATCTACAGGTTTTGGGACCCATCTTTGACAGAATGTAGGAATTCAAAGTCCCTCTAAACCCAAAGAAGTGTGCATTCAGTGTCACAACAGGAAAATTACTAGGGTTCATAGTATCACATAGAGGAATCAAAGTGGATCCAGCAAAGGTCAAAGAAATATTGGACATGCCTCCACCATCGAACCTGAGACAACTAAGAGGGTTACA
>MU223046.1:1781120-1848713 GCA_018584345.1 Thuja plicata | reverse complement strand
TATATATATATATATGATCTTTTGCAAAGAAAAGTTTGTAAGAGATGAGAGGATATGAAGTAGATGGAATGCATGAACGTATTGTGATGTGAGACAGATGCGAGCTAAAAATGGAACTAGCTAAGCATAGTTGATGCTTGTAATATTCACTACTGAGAATTGATTGTAACAGAGCTAATTCTGATTGTAAGAGAAATGTGCTCCATGATAGATGGTCTATGGTGTTTCTAGATGCTGAGAGTAGAGACCACCATGTATGACTTATATTTCATTTATTGGAGGTTGAGAGAGATGTTTTGAGACAGTTAGGCCTTTAGTAGATGTGCAACATGCTAGAGATCATGACTAATTGTGGTCTATTTTTTTCCTTACTTGAGAGATGACATTCAGATACATACACATTTCACTTTCCCACTTGGGAGGTAATAGTTACACTAGAGGATTTATATCACATTATTTAGATTCCTATTCAAGGTTCTTTAGGTGAGTTTTCTCATCATCCTAGATTGACAATCTTAGTAGAGCTTTCTGGGTTATGTAAGGTTTAGTTGGGGATGGTTGATCCTTATGAAAATCC
This sequence comes from Thuja plicata, assembly GCA_018584345.1. Classification (NCBI taxonomy): domain Eukaryota; kingdom Viridiplantae; phylum Streptophyta; class Pinopsida; order Cupressales; family Cupressaceae; genus Thuja; species Thuja plicata. The sequence continues at coordinate 1,848,136 of MU223046.1, read as the reverse complement.
ATGGGCTAGGTTCAGAGAGAGATTTTATAGTGTTATCATGCTTCTGGGTAGCTTGATTAGAGGTATCCTGTTTCGTGATCGAAGGCAACATGGTTTCTCAATTTTATGGGGTCCGGCCATCAAACGTATGGTTCGACGGGATCATATAGTATACACCCAAGGGCCTTGCATGTTGGCCCATTTTTATTTTCACATGATCTACATGGATTAACATGAGGGTAATTTGATTGGTTGTGGGGTCACACAAATCCAGATATGGGCATGAGATCATATTGTGATATGTCAACCCATTGCTACTAGGGATTTGCCAGCAAGATTCCCCTATGTATTTATGTATGAAGGGGATATCATTGAGAGTCATCTAGGTCACACAATATATTGGAGACAATAGTTGGATTTGTTTCCATATTTCATCGACAGGTCATATAGGTCATGCCCAGTATGGGATGGTGAGAATTCTCACCTTTCACTATGTAGCCAAAGGAGATTCTTGACTAGTCGTACCATAGATTTTTTTCATATGATAGATTTTCATAACCCCGAGGGGGTTCAAAAATAGTTCAAAGAGGTTCAAGATGCAAAAAATTCTTATTCTCAATTTGCACAGAGGTCTCAGGATGTTCTAATGTGGGGTGTAGTGATACCTACAAATGAAAAATACACAAAGTTCTAGGATTTTAGGTCAGTTGCATAGGCTTGGAGATCTATGATTTAGGATAAAAGTATGAATCCATAGTATGATGTCAGATGGGCCACTCATAAGATAGTTCCACTATTAGATCAAGTGGTTCTTGTGACTAGTGTTATTATACAAATACTATGGATGTGAGGAGATGACAGAGGAAAAGGGAGGGGAGGAGGCAGGGGGAGAGGTGGGATGGGAGGTAGGAGAGGTGGTAGGAGAGGTGGTAGGAGAGGTTGGAGAGATGAGATAGGTGGTAGAGGAGATGGGTATGGAGAGGAGGAGGGAGCTCAATTAATGAGGAGAGTTAGAAAATACATGGATGAGGGAGAGGATGCCCTAGAAGAGGGAGAGGGAGAGGGAGAGGAGGGAGAGGGATCCCCATCATCATCATCCTTATGTTATGAAAATGAGGGAGCAGTAGTTATGAAAGTGAGGATGATGAAGATTAAGGGATGAGGAGGTGGTGGTCATGGATGTGGAAGAGAGGGAGTTATAGGAGCCTATGGAGGTATCGAGGGAGGCTAGAGATGAGGTGATTAGGTTGAGGGATTAGGTTAGAGATATGGAGGGAAAGATATAGGGATCTTTGAGGATTGTTACACATGCACATGCCAGGGCTGGGGAGGCATACAAGAGACCCACAACAAAATATATGCAAAACTAGTTGTATTCCTCAAGAGTGACTTCCTTAAAGAGTAGGATATCTTAGATAGAGTAGGATATGGCCCATGCGAGAGAAAGTTTTAGGGAAGAGGTTCGGGCCAAAGAGGAGAGGGATAAACAAGAAGAGGATAATTCTAGAGGGTTCATTATAATGTAGGATGTTACATTATAGGGACCCATTGATAGGATCTACTAGAAAAATTTATATTCGATAAGATAGGTCCAGGATGTTGCACGAGATGCATAGAGGGAGATCGATTATTAGAGGGTTCACTATGAGCATGCAATGCCTACATAGAAGATAGTACTTAGCTATACAACCTCCTAGAGATCAGAGGGATCACATAGATCTTAGAGTAGTGGGAGATTTTTATATCTAGTGAGGGTACTACAGGAAGATGTGGATGCACCTAATGCACTTACAGAATAGACCATGACAGGATCCTCTATGCGACCACCTAGACCCACTAGATTAGAGGGTGGAGATATCACCACATGATTTAGAGTAGACACATTATGTTATGTTATTATATCATTTCTCTATAAACACTTATTATTTTTTCTAATATTGTGATTTTTTATTGTACTTAAACACATCTTGTTGAGATATATAGGAGATACATCTTTTTGGGGGAATTATGATTTGTCTTGTGACATGTGTGTTCTTCTGTATATATTTTCTTATGATTTTAATTTATACATGATGGTTATATGCATTTTTTTATTATTTTCTATATGCCATGACTTGTATGACATCTACTTTTTGATGGTGGTGTATGCACTTGATCATATGATTTCTATTATGCAATGATGACATATGATATGACTCCTAGTTGTTGATTTATAGATTCACTTCTACTTTTTTTTTTGTATTTTTCTCATGCAATACAAAATGTCTGGAAAACCTATGATGAATGATATGTGAAAGCACATGACCTTTGGACTAAGTGAATTAGTTAGAGTAAAATTAGTAAGAAGAATTAATTAGTTAGAGAAATCAATGAGTTGCAATCAAGATAGGTGATGATTATGAGTAGCTACAGATTTTTTCTAAATATCATCATTGTACCTTATTTGAAAAGAAAGAAATGTGAAATTTGTGCAGGGAACCTCCTGAAGTTCTTAATTTTCTTTCTATTGTGTTTTTAATAAGGTGCATCCTTGAGATCACCCTTGTGTGTATGTGGTTGTGTGGGTCTATGATGTAAGGTGAAGGACCTAAGGTGAATTATAAACCTAGGTTCCTGAAACCATAGTTAGACCATGTTAGTTTGGTGATTTTAGTGTTTGGTTAGAAGTTTTGTTTTATGTCCTTAGATAGGTTCTTTTCATTTCTTGAACCTCTCCCACATCATTGGGGACCGGTAAGGTTAGCATTTGCCCAAAATAGAAATTTTCCCACATGTTGCCAACAATTTGTCTTTTTGCAAAATGTTGCATGAGCAACTTTTGCAAAATGTTGCTTGAAGAATAACAACTTCATTGTAACTAACCTCACCCACTTCTTGAAGCATCTATAATGCCAATATGATGCTATTAGGTGATTTTATGCCTTCCATGAAGGTTAGAACTTACAGTGTACGGAGCTTGATGTTCATAGGAGGAAACAGAAGAGTGTTTTGAGTCATTTTGATAGTGTATGGCCTGGTAGAGATTCATCTTATGGATATAGATGTATAAATTTGTGATGTCTTGATTTTCTTAAGCATTCTAGTTAGTTTGAGTTGTTTTTGTTAAGTTTTTTAAAAGTTATAGATTTTACTTACTCATTGTCTAAGAAACCAAGGTTTACTGGGTCAGTCACAAAGATGTGATCCTAACTTGAGATTTATCATGTGGATCTTCTTAGACAATTGGAAAATACAAGTTAGGATCATGGTCTTTAGTAATCCTAAATCTTAGACACTCAATGTTATTCCTACTATTTATGAGACAAAGCCCTAGGCTAATTATCTCTATGTAATTATCCTGGCTCTTTGGTACAGTCACATGCATGTGAAATATGTATTTGGGAGGATCAAAACAAGAGTGGTTATAGAATATTTTGGGGTAGATGAATCCATCTAAGTCTCTCCATTTACTCCATGAACCCATCTTTGACCACTTACTTAACAAACCAAGCCTAACCTAGCTAATTAGGCCTATGTGCTTTGTGAGAGCTCAGGGGTGCAGGAGTGGAGTGAAGTGTTAAGGCTTTAAGAGGTTTAAAAAATCCATAAAGGGTGTCTAGAAACCCAATCAGATCTATTGGATCCTTCTGCAATTGAAAGTTAAGTCCAAAAAACCCTCTGGTTAGGGCTACAAGGAATCCTACACCAATTAGGATTCGACTATCTTTGGGTCTACAAGACCAAATCCATTAGTGGATTCTTGACCCTTGGGCTCTATCTGAAGTCTTCAAACACTTAGGATAGTATTTCTAAGTCTTTGGTGAAGGTTTATACTGTTTTTCTTGGTTTAGGGAAGGTGTCCCTAAAGGATAAATTACAGAGTTCTACAACTTGGCTTGGAGAGTCAAGAGGGGATATGGGAAGCATATTGATCCCTTTGGAAATTCACAAGACACCCTTGGAAGACATTGGTGGAGTTGGGGTTTCCAACAAGGAGTTTGAAGAGTTGACAAGGAGTTAGAGCCCATCTAGGTCTTCTTGCAGTGCTCTCTACATCAGGTGGTATCAAATCCTACTAAGATCTTGGAGGAAGAGAAGAATGGGTGACAAAATAGAAATTTCTCAAGAAGAGGAAGTCCCCACTAGAATCACAAATGTGGAGTTGGATAAAAGTTTTAGAGAACAAGTATCCAAGAACAATAAGATGGAGGAGGAGATAAGGAAGTTGAAGGACCTCCAGACAGAGAAGGAGGAGATTCTGAAGAAGAAGAAGAAGATATTGAGCAAGATAAAACCAAAAATATACTAGCAGAGAAAGTCAAACTTTTTGAAGCTCTTGAGAGAGTTGGAATAAGAGATCAAAAAATAGATATTCCCATGTTTTGTGGGAAAATGGATCCCGAAGAATGTATGGATTGGGTAGAAGCCTTGGAGAATTATTTTGAATGTGATAATGTCTCTGAAAATTAGAAGTTTAAAATTGGAAAATCCAAAATGAAGGGCCCTCCATTAAGTTGGTGGAATATTCTACAAAATGAAAGGATGGACAAGGAAAAGAACCCTATCTCAACATGGAAGAAGATGCTAGTAGAGATCAAAAGGCAATTTTTTCCAGAAGACTATGAGATTACCCTTCATAAAAAGTTGCAAAATCTAAGATAGAAGGACCTTGATGTGAGTGGATATACTGAGGAGTTTCATAAGATGACCTTGAAGGCTAAAGTTCTAGAGAGTGAGAAACACAAGCTGGAAAGGTACTTAAATGGACTGAAATATAGTATTCAAGATGAAATGATCCTATTCAACCCGAAATCAATACATAAGTGTTTTCAAATGGCACTGATGATTGAAGAAAAATAGAAGAGGAGAAGAGGAAAAAATAATAGAGGTAGAGGGAATAATTTCAGAGGCAGGGGTAGGTTCAATGGCAAGGGTCCATTTCAAAGGAGTCAAGGGGAGTTTAGTAATCATGAGTCAGAAGGAGAGCATAGTAATAGAGGAATCTTCAGAGGTAGGAGATCAAACAGTAGAGGGAGATTTGGTGGAAGAGGACCTAGTGTCTTCATAGGGAAATGCTTTACTTATAATCAAATTGGACACCAGTCCTTTAGATGTCTTGAAAAGAGTGGCACCAGCAGACAAGGAGGGGACAAAAGAGTACAACTCACACAAGAAGATGATAGCCAAAGTGTATCCTCCTACCATTCTACAACTTCAAGACCTGCAAATATAGAATCAAGAGAATGTCTCATGATGCAAAGGACACTCCTAAGAGCACCTACTACTGCAGAACCACCTCAAAGAAAGTCATTTTTTAGAACAAGATGCAAGGTGAACAATAAGGTATGCAAAGTTATAGTTGATTCTGGATCCACTGATAATATTGCATCTAGGGAGTTAGTCACTAAGGTAAAGTTGCATGTAATTCCTCATCCGTTCCCCTATAAGGCTTCTTGGTTGACAAAAGAAAAACAAACCATCATCAATGAACAAGTTTGGGTAGATTTCAAGATAGGGGAGTATATAGATAGAGTTTTATGTGATATCATAGAGATGGATGCATGCCATTTGTTATTAGGTAGGCATTGGCAGTATGATGTAGATGCTAAGTATGATGGAAAGTCCAATGTCTACACTATAGTTAAGGAGGGTGTTGAGTATGTGATGAACCCACTCCCGAATTGTGAGATAGAAAAACATGCTACTAGCATTGTCTTACATATAGGGGAAAAGGAATTCATGAAGGTACTAAAAGAAAGGGATACACCTTATTATGCCTTAGTGGTAAGGCCCCAAAAGACACCAGTGAAAGAACCAAAGGTTAAAGTTCCTATTAGAGAGGTAGGCCCCAAAGAGGTCAAAGCATTGTTAGACCAGTATAAGGGTATCATAGCTAAGAGAACACCAGAATCTTTGCCACCTGAAAGGGAAGAAACTCACTCTATAGAATCCATACCAGAGGCTACTCTTCCAAACAAGGCAACATATAAGATGACCCCTGAACAAAACCAAGAGATAGCAAGACAAATTGAAGAATTGTTGTCAAAAGGCCTCATTATGAAGAGTGTGAGTCCTTGTGCTGTCCCTACAATCCTAGCACCCAAGAAAGAAGGCACATGGAGATTATGTATAGACTCTAGGGAAATCAATAGGATAACCATCAGATATAGGTTTCCTATTCCTATAATAGAGGATTTGATGGACTGTTTGGGGGGTGCAAGTTATTACTCCAAGATAGATCTCAAGAGTGGATACCATTAGATAACAATCAGAGAGGGAGATGAATGTAAGATAACATTTAAGACCATAGAAGGCCTCTATGAATGGCTTGTGATGCCTTTTGGCCTTTCCAATGCTCCAAGAACCTTTATGAGATTGATGAATGAGGTATTGAAGCCTTTTATTAAAAAAAAAATTGTTGTATACCTTGATGACATTTTTATCTTTAGCAGGAGCAGAGAAGAACACCTCAAGCATTTGGACATGGTGATGAGAAAACTCCACGAGGAGAAATTGAAGATAAATATAGAGAAATGTGTATTCCTTCAAGAAGAACTTGTATTCTTAGGTTTTGTGATCTCCAAGAATAGTCTCAAAATGGACCTTTCCAAGGTTGAATCCATCTCAATTGGCCACCTCCTACTACTCCTTTAGAGGTAAAAATCTTCCATGGTTTATGTAGCTTTTATAGAAAATTCATCAGAAATTTTAGTGGTATATGTTCTCCCATTATCAACACCATTAAAGGTGGAAGAAAATGCATATTTTCATGGACTAATGAAGCTAATGAGTCCTTTGCATTGTTGAAGAAAAAGATTGCAAAGCAGCCTATCCTAGTTCTACCAGATTTTCATAAAGTATTTATAGTAGAATGTGATGCAAGCAATAAATCCATTGAGGGAGCCTTGAGCCAAGAAGGGAGGCCAATTGCTTTTCTCAGTGAAAAGCTCAATGAAGCTAAAAAAAAATACTCTACTTATGACCTTAAAATTTTTGCAATGGTTCAGTCACTTAGGAAATGGAGGCATTATTTTTCTCCCAAGGAGTTTGTAGTCTTTATTGATAACCATGCACTTAGCTTTCTGAATAAGCAAGAGAAACTTAATCACAGACATGTGAAGTGGATGGAGTTCTTACGGTCATATACATTTTCTATCAAGAATAAGAAAGGGATTGTACACAAAGTTTCTGATGCTCTTAGTAGGGGACACCTAACTACCCAAGTCATTCAGATGGAGAGTATTGGGGTTCATGCCATGAAGCATATGTATGTTAAGGATGAAGATTTCAAAGAGGCTTATCAGATTTGTAATGAGATGACAGCATATACCACACTGATTTCTTAGAGTTTATTGTATAATATGGTCTTATTTTCAAGGGTAGCTCATTGTGTGTCCCAAAAGGATCCATGAGAGAAAATATTATTAAAGAAAAGCATTGTGGAATCCTAGCTGGTCACTTTGGGGTGGAAAAAACATTGGAGCTGGTTAGAAGGTTCTACCACTAGCCCAAATTGCAGATAGATGTTAAGAGTTTTGTGGAGAGTTGTTCACTCTGCCAAAAAGCCAAAGGACACACCTCCAATGTAGGGTTATACACTCCTTTACCCATACCTTCAAAACCTTGGGATTCAGTAAGTATGGACTTTGTCCTAGGTCTTCCTAAGACCAAATCTGGATTTGATAGCATTTATGTTGTAGTTGAAATATTTTCAATGATGGAACACTTCATTCCTTGTAGGAAAACCCATGATGCATCCCACATAGCTGGATTATTCTTCAGAGAAGTTGTGAGACTTCATGGACTCCCACTCTCAATCATTTCAGATAGGGATCCTAAGTTCTTAAGCCATTTTTGGAGAACTCTATGGAGAAAGTTAGGGTCAAATGTGTCACTATCCTTTGCATATCACCCATAGTCTGATGGTCAAAAAGAAGTCATCAATAGTTCCCTTGGAAATCTTCTAAGATTCCTCACACAAGAACATGGAGCCACTTGGGATACTATCATAGCACAAGAAAAATTCTCATTCAATGATTCAGTAAATCAGAGTACTAGTTTAAGTCCATTCCAAATTGTATATGGCACTCACACTAGAGGGGTATTGGAACTTAGGGATATCAAAGACATGGGAAAAAGGAGTGCACTAGCTGAAGACTTTCCTGAAGTGATGAAGAATATCCATGATCAAGTACAGATCAAACTGCATCATACCACTGAGAAATATAAAGCACATGATAACAAAAAGAGGAGAGACCTACAGTTCAAAATGGAAGATTTAGGGATGATCCACCTTAAGAAGGAGGGACTACCTTAAGAAAAATAAAAAAATCTTATGATGAAAAAGATTGGCCCTTTCAAGATTCTAAAGAAAGGTGGAAACAATTCCTATAGAATTGATCTACCTTCACACATTGGCTTATCACCTATTTTCAATGTTGCAGATATATATACTTACAAAGGTGAAGTTAGTACTACTGATCTTGCAGATACTCTAGAGCCTCCTACACTCCAACTACTCAAGGACATGCCACAAGCAACTCCTCCTGAGATTGAAAGCATCCTAGATAAGAGAGTGAACAAGAAAAATAGGAGAGGCACTTACTATGAGTAATTAGTGAAATGGAAAAACCAACCCACTAAAGATGCTACCTGGATGACCCCTGAAGACATTCAAAAGACATGTTATCCACTTGAAGAACTCCCAACTCAAGAGACTTGAGTTACTTTTTCCTTGGGGAGTATGGTGCAGGGCACCTCCTAAAGTTCTTAATTTTCTTTCTTTTGTGTTTGTAATAAGGTGCATCCTTGAGATCACCCTTGTGTGTGTGTGGTTGTGTGGGTCTATGATGTAAGGTGAAGGAACAAAGGTGAATTATAAACCTAGGTTCCTAAAACCATAATTAGACCATGTTAGTTTGGTGATTTTAGTGTTTGGTTAGAAGTTTTGTTTTATGTCCTTAGATAGGTTCTTTTCATATTTTGAACCTCTCCAAAATCATTTGGGGTCGGTAAGGTTAGCATTTGCCCAAAATAACAAGTTTCCCACATGTTGCCAAAAAGTTGTCTTTTTGCAAAATGTTGCATGAAATTTTTTTGTAAAATGTTGTTCAAAGAATGACAACTTAATTGTAACTAACCTCACCCACTTCTTGAAGAATTTGTAATTCCTAGATGATTTTATTAGGTGATCTAATTCCTTCCATGAAGGTTAGAACTTACAGTGTATAGAGCTTGATGTTTAGAGGAAGAAATAGAAGAGTGTTTTGAGTCATTTTGATAGTGTATGGCCTGGTATAGATTCATCTTGTGGATCCAATTGTAGAAATTTGTTATGTATTGAGTCTCTTAAGCATTCCAATTGGTTTGAGTTGTTTTTTTTAAGTTTTTTAAAATTTATATATTTTACTTACTCGTTGTCTAAGAAACCAAGGTTTACTGGGTCAGTCACAAAGATGTGATCCTAACTTGAGATTTATCTAGTGGATCTGCTCGGCCACTTGGAAAATACAAGTTAGGATCATGGTCTTTAAGAATCCTAAATCTTAGATACTCAATGTTAGTCCTACTATTTATGAGACAAAGCCCTAGGCTAATTATCTCTATGTAATTAGTCTATCTCTTTGGTACAGTCACATGCATGTGCAATATGTGTTTGGGAGGATCAAACCAAGAGTGGTTCTAGAATATTTTGGGGTAGAGTAATCCATCTAAGTCTCTTCATTTACTCCATGAGCTCATCTTCGACCACTTACTTAACAAACCAAGCCTAACCTAGCTAATTAGGCTTGTGTGCTTTGTGAGAGTTCAGGGGTGCAGGAGTGGAGTGAAGTGTTAAGAATTTTAGGGGTTTACAAAGTCCATAAAGGGTTTCTAGAAACCCAATCAGACCTATTGGATCCTTCTGCAGTTGAAAGTTAAGTTCAAAAAACCCTCTGGTTAGGACTATAAGGAATCTTAGGCCAATTAGGATTCGACTATCTTTGGGTCTACAAGACCAAATCCATTAGTGGATTCTTGAACCTTGGGGTCTATTTGAAGTATTTAAACACTTAGGACAGGATTTCTAAGTCTCTAGTGAAGGTTTATACTATTTTTCTTGGTTTAGGGAAGGTGTCCCTAAAGGAGAAATTATAGAGCTCTACAACTTGGCTTGGAGAGTTAAGAGGGGATAGGAGAAGCATATTGATCCCTTTGGAAAGTCACAAGACACCCTTGGAAGAAATTTGTGGAGTTGGGGTGTCCAACAAAGGAGTTTGAAGAGTTGACAAGGAGTTAGATCCCATCTAGGTCTTCTTGCAGTGCTCTCTGCATCAGAAAGCATTCATATATTGACCATCTAGACACTTCTACGATCTCTATTTTAACAAGAAGATAGAAAAAAGGAATTTTGTACTCCATAATAGGGTTCATATGTTTGGTGTTGAGGTATGTGCGACATATCACAACTGAATTATTATTGCAATATGTTTTTAAATTAGATATTGTATGTGGATGTGAAGGCTATTATAAAAGACACCCAAAACATTATTTCCCCAGAACATCATCAAAATAATCTACAAATAGAAAACAAAGAAAAAAAATTATGAAACATCCTAGATAATCTCACCACTTAGTGGTATCCTTAAGGAGCATAGTAACACAATCATGAAAGATAAATGAATAATAGACTGACATGACTGACCTTGTCAATAGCCTTACTAATCATTGTATGGATTGATGTTTATCTATTATGTGGATGTGGATATTTCTAGTTTTGGGAATGGAGAAATCCTATAAGATCGATCTATTTAGTTTTGAGTGTATCTGTCACTGTATAAGACACTCATCCGATTGATTGATTTGATTGATTCAATTTATGATACAATGGATTGGTGATAGACACAAATCATATGAATCCATTTTTGATTTATGAAGCTTATTATTTTGATTTGATATTTTATTTTTGGTGTCACATTCTTCTTGTCTTGAAAAAGATTATTTTATTACATGGATTTTGATGTGTTTTGATTTGTTTTTGGATTATTTTTTAGCACATTATGCAATGTTTTTTGTCCATCATAGGGTTCATATGTTTGGAGTTGAAGTATGTATAACAACCTTGAAAATGCCAGTACCTATCATAGACACCCCAAACATGGTTTCCCTAGATGATTTATGAAGCTTTACAATTTTTAGGATTATTTCAAGTCTTTTTATGCTATTTTTAGATTTTGTTCAAGACTTTTATGATGTTTTTGATCATTTTTTCAAGACATTATCTAAATTTTTAGGAGTTTGTTTTAGTAAATTTTTCAAAAATTTAAGAATTTTTTAGGACATTATGCAATTTTTAATGTCGATGCCTACTTTCTAAGTTTTCACCAAAATTTACTTTTCTATTTTTTTTACTTTTTTTTGTTGTTTCCAAGGTGCATGTTTTCCAGGTTTTCACCAAGATAACTTTTTAATATTTTCTCATTTTTGTATTTTTTAATCTTTTGATTAAGTACACTTGACCTTGAGGTGGCAGATATAGAATCTCTTTAAGTGCATGATGTTGATGGAGCCATGGATCTAATCTCCTTCTTGGGTTTTTAATTGATATGCTCAATTTTCAAAGGATTTGATGAATACATAAGGCCCTAACCAATTTGGTTCAAACTTTCCTGGATTTTCTCTATTTTCTTTATTCCTTTGATTTTGTATGAGAACTAGATCTTCTATGTCAAATGTTATTGTCCTAAATATTTTTTTTAATCAAAAGTGGGTGAGCCACTAGTAGTTAATATTATTAATATAAAACTAGTTTGAAGGCTCAATTGGGAAAGAACCAGTAAGAAAACCTAATATCCTTTCCTGATTACATAATATACAGCTATGAGAGGAATTACAAAAAGAAAGAAAGCCCTCTAAACATAAGACAATTACCAAGATTGAGTGTTATATACATTTGGCTCCATTTGTATTATATCTCCATTTGGATGAATCTTTTTTTATATCTCCTTTAGAGGTGATTTTGATAGGCTTGAATATGATTCACTATTTTTTGACACTTTTTGTCAAATATTCCAACTCACATAACCTGACCATTATATAGTCTTCATCTATGATAGTTTTCAAGGATATTCTAAGTGATAGTGATTCAACCTTGATGGGGAGAATTGCTTCTGATCTATATACTATGGAATAGGGAGTTTCCCCTATTAGATTATGTACACTTGTTGTATATGTCCACAAGATGGGATTGAGCTATAGGGGCTAGTCTCGACCAGTGTCCTTGACAACCTTTTTCAGTATTTTGAGGATGGTCTTGTTTGTTGCCTCATCTTGGAGGGTAATAGAGGGATAGAAATTTTTTCTTGATCTAAAACTTTTGGCATAGGTCCTTGAAGTCCTTTCTCTTGAAAGGTGATCTATTTCTAGTGGGTATGATTTAAGGGATTCAATACTAGAAAATAATCTAGTTTAGGATAAACATATAAATATATTTATTAGTAAGGTAGGTTAAAGAAATGGCCTCCACCCATTCAGTAAATTACTCAATGGTCATTATTCTATACCTTTTACTATTAGAAGAGTTGGGTGTAATCTCACCCACTAGTTCAAATCCCCATTGTGAGAAAGTCCACAGTGAAGTGAGAAGCTGGAGCTCCTGAGATGGTGCATGTATAATGTGTCTATGTACTTGACACTATATAATCTTTGGACATATCTATAAGCATCTGTTTCCATGGTGGGCCAATATTATCTTGTTCTTAGGAACATCTTTGCTAAGTTATTACCACCTGAATATGCCCCATAGATACCTTCATGGATCTCATGAAAGACCTTCTAGGATTCTGCATAATTGAGACATATTAAAAGAAGACCATCGAAACCTTTCCTATATAGAATATCAACAATAATGGTGTACCTAGTGGCTTGTCTAATTAGGGATTTCTTATGGTTTTACAAAAATTCAGGTGGAGGGTAGTTATCTTTAAGATATGTGTAGACATATTTGTACTAGGGTGACACAGAACCAACAAGGACATAGACTGACTATAATGTAGGAACATCATAAGTTAGGATCTTCTATTTTTTGACCAAGAACTCAAATATTATTTCATTAACTGGCATGTTTATGAGTGATTCTATGGTAGCCATCGCACCTATGGCTTTATTGTGAAGTCTTGGAACTCTTTAAAAACATTTGTACTATAAGGAAGCCCTCAGTTGATGCATCAACTTTCTATATGGGATGAATTTCTCATCTTTAGTCATATAGTCATTATTGAATTGGATAAAGACTAGTTGGGAATCACCATAGACTCTTAGTATTCTCCATTGGATGGTCAACTTCAACCCAGTGACTAGAGCTTCATACTCTACTATTTTGTTGGTGCATGGAAAGGTAAGTATATAGGACCTAGTAATTTCATCACCTTTTTGGGTAGTGAAAATAATTCCTCACCCCACACCATTCTTGGTATAAGATCCATCAAAATATAACTTCCATACTTCTATTGTTGATGTTTATATGGTGAATATTGATTCATTTAGGACTTCAAATATAATTGGTTGATGATTAGGTAGAGGTTCCTATGCTAGTTGATCCATAATGACTTTCCCTTTGATGTATTTTCAATCCATGTATTATATGTCAAACTTACTTAGGATCATGATCCACTTGGTGATTCTCATAGTAAGTGTTGCCTTGGTTAACAAATATTATGATGGATCTATATGAGCTATGAGATTTGTCTTATGACTCAACATATAATGTATCATATTTTGAGAAATAATAAAAACTATGAGGCATTCTTTCTCTATTGGAAAATAGTTGATCTCGCATCCAATTAGTGTCCCACTAATGTAATAAATGTCCCATTCTTTCCCTTGATTATCATCTTGTGCTAAGAGGGATCCTAACGCTAACTCGATTGCTGAAATATATCACAAAAGTGGTTTTCCAAGAGTGGGTGGTACTAGGACCAAAGAAATCAATAGATAATATTTAAAAACTTGGAAGGCTTGTTGACACCGATTCATTCATATTAAATTAACTCCTTTGTGTAATAGATGTTGAAATTGATAGAATTTAGTGCCCAGTTGTGCTATGAATCTTATTGTAGCCTTCCTTGAAAACCCATGTGTTGTTTTAGGTTCTTGGGGGGAGGCATATTTAATATTGCTTTGAATTTTGTTGGATCCAATACTATGCCTCTATATGATACCATTAAACCTAGGAGTTTTCCAAAAGTAACTCTGAAGTCACATTTCTTTAGATTCAATGTGACCTTATATTCTTGTAACCTATCAAATATTGGACCCAACACTTTTAGATGTATTTATCTCATCTTATACTTAACTAGTAAATCATGGAGATAACCTTTCATTTTTATGGATGATGTCATTGAAGATAGTCGTCATTTCTCTTTGATATGTAGCAACCACATTTTTCAAGCTGAAAGGTATTACATTCCACCAATAGGTACACATGCACATGTGAATTCTATTTTGTTTTGGTCTTTAGAAGTTATCTTGATTTGGTTATTTCCTGAGAATCTATCTATTAAGGATAAAATTTGATGTCCCACTGTTAGATCCACTATTATTTCAATGTTGGGTAGTGGAAAACCATATTTAGGACATGCCTTGTTTAGGTCCCTAAAGTCTATACACATGCAGATGTCTCTCAAAGGATTTGTGACTAGTACTAAGTTAAATATCCACTCTGAATAGTCAATGTATCTAATGAAGACTACATCCAAGATTTTATTCAACTCAAATTTTACAAGAAAGATGATATGAGGATGAGTTTTCCTAAGTTTTTTCTTGATTGGTTTCATGTTAGGAAACAATGGTAGATGGTCCAATACTAGCTATAGATCCAGGCTTTGCATGTCGACATATGACTATGCAAATTTTATTTCTCTCTCTTTAAAGAAGCTTATGAATTCCTCTCTTCTTTAGGTGGTAGATATTTTTATAGATAAATTTTCTTAGGGTGTTGGTCATCCCCTAAGTTGTCTTCTTTTATTTCTTCTACAAGTAGTGCTGATTTTTCTTCATATATGGGAAGAGGTTCCAACTTTCCATCTCTTGGCACCTTAGAGAGGTTTTTAGTAGAAGAAACGTCATTTTTTTACTTTTTCTTGTCAAGAATTTCCTTTTGGTTTTCACTAAGTGACCTTTCTTTTTTACTTTTATATTTTTGTCTGGAAAGAGAAACCACCTCCCCAAAGTATGTTGATATATCTAGATCCATCTAATTTCTTGATTTATTTTCCTCAGATGGTATACCCTATCAAATCCCTAAGAACTCAAAAATAGCTCCATCATTCTTAAATAATTGTATGTTAGGATGTCCTTGTTGGTCCCATTTGATCAATTTAGGGTGGAATAGACATAGGTCAACATTAGGTTGAGACTCATTTTGGGAAAAGGGGACTGCAGTGATAGTTCTGACAAATTGGGAATAAGAGGTAGATAGACCATTTAGGGAATTGACAACAACTTTATTGTCTACACATGGCTCATTTTCTAGGTTGATTTGGTCAAACATTTTAGATATGGCCATTATGATAGAGGTGCAAAGGGTATCCTAATCCTACTCACCAAATTAGGTCTCAAAATTATGCTCATATGGTATCTCTTCTCAATATAATTTGAGGCTTCTTACTTAATGATCAATTGGGTGTATATGTTTTCTTCTTTTTGTGGCAACAACTATTGAAGTTTGTTGTTGATTTGGCTATGCCTGTTATCTTTCTCCCTATTTGGTTCAATAACCTTGTGTTATTCTATAGAAATTTCATAGATGAAAACACTAGACTAGGTTTTACCATACTTGAGTGCTCTTTTATTTCTTTGGGTAGGTGGTAAAGAAAGATCTATCATTCATTTTTGTTGTGCTCCCATTCCTATAGAACCTATATACCCAAACTATTATAGCATTGAGAACCTGTGTCCATATTGAGTGAGGGGTAATTAGACTGATGGTGTTTCTTATGGGTCTTTGTATAACCACACATTGATATCTTTTTCAAAAGGATTCTCTTCACTCAGATCCCCCCACCTGATGAATATTGTAGAGGGTGGACATCTGAAAATTAGTGGCTCTAGTGTTTCTACTAGTCTAGGTCAACCATATGATCTGGGTGATAGATGTAAGTCAATAATGGTTAAATCTTCTTCATAATGGTATTCACCACATAATCTACCTTGGATTGTGTTAGGGTTTATTTGAGTCACCTTGTTTAAGTGTCTTGGACACTTTGGTTTAAATTTAAAAGTATTGCCCAATCTTTCCCACTCCTTTAAGACTTGCGTCGATCATTTTTCAAGGTAATATTAACTCCCTAAGATAATCGCCACAATGTTTCAAATTTATCTTTTTATAGTCGGTTCCCTTCCATAAAGTGTTGGTAGTTCTCAACCTCTCATGAACCACTTTGAACATCTTCAAACCTTGGTTCAAAGTAGTTCAAATAAGTTTGATCAAAAGATTTTTTTGGCCTTGGTGGAACCCAAATTTACAGATCAAATTTGGACATGGAAATAGATCAGGGAAGTGTTCCTTATATTCATTATTGTGATTTATGCTCTTATTCCTTCCTTCATTTTATAGTTTATTCTTGCAAAAATCCTAACTTGTGCATTCATATTATTAATTCATGCATTTGTCCTTTTAAATTTTCTATGTTTAAAATCTTACATTTCGTGGCCTGCAAATTTTTGAATTCATAAAACTAGCCATTGAAAGTATTTTTGCGGGTTATTTAAAAGTTTTATTTTTTTTAGGTCCACTTAAATATCTTTTCCTCTCTGAAATATCAACAACTGGAATTATCCCTCGATCAACAAGATGAAGTTATTTAATCTTCAAGGGAATGCGCCTGGCTTACATGTGTACTTTGATCGCGGTTGACAAAAGTCAAAACAAGATTATACATCGAGAAAGTAAATATCCATCTGATGGTCGACGTGTTTCCTTAAACATAAGATGTATGCTATCTATCTATTAAGGCATCATGCCTAAGTGACACATGTCCCAGGCCATTCAACGTATAAGGATAAGATGATGAGGATACAGGTGGCATCATTTAGTTCATTTGGAAAGTTGATACGGATACACATCAGTTTACATGAAAGATCTTTCAACAGCTATCAGTCAGATAGGTTCTATGGTTGGTGTGATGCCTTAAATCCTATATGAAAGGTTTTTAGTCTTTAAGGCATCGCGAGATTGTGACGTGTAACCTGGGCCCATAGAAGTATGATGGCAAGGTGAAAAGGATCCAGCTGGTAGAAAATGATCGGTCAATCAAAATGATAAGGGTACACTTCATCTTTGTAGCAGGTTAAAGTGTGAGCAACAAAGGTTTTTATCTTTTAGCACATCGGTGAAATTGACGATGATGACTTAACGAGGCAATAAATATGATCGAGTTTTAAAACCAAGATGTGGGTTCATCAACGATTAAATATTAGGCAGGATCCAAAAAGATCTATGATTGACATTCACTTGCCATGAAAATTTGCAAGTTTTTAATCTATTGTGAGAATGCGCCTAATCTCCATGTGTCCCAAACCCATTAAAGTCTAAGAAATGAGATAAAAAGATCTACAGTTTAAATTTGATCTCATCCACGACTAGCGTTCACTTGAAATGAAAAGGTGCAAGGATTTTATTTGGTGTGAGGGTGTGATTAGATGACACGTGTCCATGGTGGGCCATGTTGAGTAAAGAAGGAATGAAGCAAAGACTGATCGAGTTCAAATTGATCAGACGGATAGTGTAAAGCCTTGAATCAAAAGAGATCAACATCTAACCATTGAGACATTGTGCTAAGATTATATCTGGCAATGATGACGTCATGGGTACCGGGTTGAAAAGATAAAGTAAAGAAACAACAAGTAAAGGAAATCCGATAGTCAGTGTAATCCCTTGATCAGAAAGATGATGATTTTTAAGCTTTAAGGAATCACACTTAGCCAAAACGTGTCCTGGACCCACAAACTCTAAGAAATGTGATCGAGTGTTAAACTATGGAAAGTATCGATGGTAGGCATAATACCTCAAAGTGGAGATGCATGATTTTTATTCATCAAGGCATTACATTATGATTTCATGTGTCTTCGACAGATGGAGGAGCATTAAGTTTGAGCAACTATGTCAATAAGGAGTTATCTTTAATGTTTTGATGGGGAGCTCCTCTCCTAGAGAATTCTATCTCTCTCTAAGACCTTTCTCTTGGTCTTCTTTTAGGGTCTCTATCTCTACCCTAACTAAGGATGCCTCTCTGATCAGTTAACACCCTAGGAGCTCTCCACCAACTTCAAACACTTCATTAAACCCTTCTCCATAGCTCTACTCTTTCATGGCTTCCCTGATCACCTAACATGACAATGGTGTCAAGTTCTTATGGATTGGTTTCATGACTCCTCTTAGGTATAATCCAAACCCCATGGATCCAATTTTGTGGATCTTTCATCCATTTCCCAATCGAGTTCCAAATTACTAGCCTTTTAGGCCTTGTAGCCCTTTTAGGCCTATTAGCCCTCCTAGACACTGACAAACTGGATTTACTCTTAAAATACCTTAACACCCTTAGAAAAAAATTACATATTCCTTGTGGGTTTTTCCACCCCTTAAATATTTTCTAGTTCTCATATGTCTACTCTATCCGTACAGTGGACTTCCACCAAACCCCTAAAAATAAGGGTTTCTAGGGCATGAAGACTAGTTTGGCTTCTCAAGCTTCTTTAACTGATCAATTAAGTTCCTCAAAACTTATCCTTCCATAAAAAGGTCTTAAATTAATTCCCCTACACTTCTCTATCCTTGATTTTCACATACCAATCACTCTGCAACCATCATTGCATTTGCACTGTTCAGTCTCCCTAGCCAGAAAAACCAGCACTCGCCTAGGGCATGAATGTTCTCAAGATTCCCCTACACACACACACTCCACAATCCATATCTGCAAGGTATACACAAGGCTCTAATGTATTCCAAGTGGTCATGGAGTTTGAACAATAGGAACACCAAGAAAATCCATTCTCTACATGACTGTACCAAAATTGGCCAGTGTGCTTACAAAATGCAAGAAATTAAACAAAACCTAACCAGAAAGAAAATTAAACTAAAATAATGCCACAAAGATCTTAGGAATTACATTTCAGACACTATCCATTCTTTCATTAAATCCATTCAATCTAATGAATTGATGGATGATGGCTCTGTAGCTTAATTAAATTGCAAATTAGTTCTTTGCAAACACCAATCCATACAATATGAAATCTAACTATCAGATTAGGTTTGAAATAACCTTATATAATTATATCCCACATGTTTAGACCCTCTATTCAGGATTTGGGCATCATAAGAGCCAATTCCTAAAATCTAGTAAATGTTGTCATGAGAACTTTAAAAGTTGTCATGACAACTTTGGCTACTTTTGTCAAAATGTCTTTTTCTCAACTTTGAGGGTCCTAACTAGTTCCAAACCTTACCAATTGACCTCAAATGACTTAATAACATTAAAAATTTAAAAATATTCCCACTTTTGGACTTTTTTCAACCCTTTAAATTTTGAGTTGACTTCTAGGTTCTAGACCCCTAGAATTAACTAAACTCAATAAACACACAAACCCTAATCTTCCTAACTCTAATCACACCTCAAAAAACACTATGGAATTTATAGATTAGTCCTTATTCATGGATGGTTGGCCAAACCAACCTACAAGACAAAATTTCTAGAGAGCTACCTAAAGACCTTAGGGTGCTCCTACACCATCCTCCCCCTGCAACAAGAAATTTAAGGTACCTGTGGTGTCAGGAAATCCTCACTGATTCCATGCTTCTTGAAGTCACTCTCAGCTATCCAAGTGGCTTCTAACTCTAGTTGTTGTCTCCACTTCACTAGATGTTCCATATAGACTTTGTGTCTTGTCTTCTTCTTTACTCTTGAATCCAATATCTTTTCCAATTGTGGCTTGACTTGTTCCAAAGCCTTAAACTCTCCCATATCCTTATGCACCTCGATACTATACTACAACTCATCCATATTTGGCCCCTTATACTTGATCAAATCCTTCACATTGAAGATTAGAGAGATTGACATCTCCTTGGGAAACTCCACCTTGTAAGCATTAGGCCCATACTTAGCCAATATCTTGCAAGGTCCAATTATTTTCATATGTAGTTTACTAGGTATCCCCTTTTGTAGTCTTTCCTTATTTAGGAACACCATTACTAACTCACCCACTTTAAACTGCAATTCTCTTCTTCCCTCATCTCTTTTTTCCTTTAACTTCTGATTGGCCTCCATTAAGGTATTTTTCACTTGTTCATGCACTTCCTTATTTTATTGTGCGAAGTCATCAACAGTCCCACTAACTCCCTCATATCCTTTGAGGTCTCTGAGCTCCATTATAGCCCTTGGATGTTCCCCATACATAATCTCAAATGGAATTTTCCCTGTAGTCCTATTTGTGCTATCATTATAGGCAAATTCTTCCTGTGGAATAACTTTCTCCCATCCTTGTCCATATTCCTTTGTTAGACATATAAGAAAGTTCCCAAGAACTCTATTGATTACTTCAGTCTGCCCATCCATTTGAGGATGATAGGAAGATCCATGAGATAAGTTTGTTCCTATTCTCTTCCATAGGGTCTTCCAAAAGAGACCCATGAACTTCACATCCCTTTCTGCAACAATGCTCATTGGTAGGTCATGAATCCTCACTATTTCCTTGAAGAACAAGTAGGCAATATGGCTGGCATCATGTGTTATTTTGCATGGTATTAAATGGCTCATTTTACTAAACATGTCTACCACTACAAACACACTATCTAAACCAGTTGGAGTCCTAGGTAACCCCACTATGAAGTCCAAACTTATACACTCCCAAGGTCTATTTGGGATGGGTAATGGTTGTAAAGTCCTACATTTGATGAAGTTCCTTTAGCCTTCTGACATATGCCACACTGGTCCACATATCTTCTCACTTCCTTCTGCATATTTGGCCACCAATAGAACCTTTCCACTAAGTCCAAAGTGTCCACTTAGACTCCCATTATGTTTCTCCTAAATGAGGTTCTCCCTCATTGAGCCTTTTGGAACACAAATTTGATTTCCTTTGAATAGAAACCCATTCTGCAATGTATACTCTACAAACTCACTATGAAAGTGATTCTGAAAATCTTTGCATACTTTGTAAATCTCTGAGAAATCTGAATCTTCCTCATATAGGTCTTTAAAACCTTCAACTCTTGTACTTTTCAACTGAATCTCTTGGATGGTAAGTAGTCTACTACTAAGGGCATCTGCAACTTTTTTTTTCACCCCCTTCTTATGTTTTATAATGAATGTATATGACTCTAGGAACTCCATCCACTTTATGTGCCTCAAGCTAAGCTTGTCTTGAGTGTTTATGTAACTCAATGCTTGGTTATCTGTAAAGACAACAAAATATTTAGGAAATAGATAATGCCTCCACTTCTTTAAGGCTTGCACAAGAGAATATAGCTCCAATTCATAGGAAGAGTACCTAGACTTAGCCTCATTTAGTATTTCACTGAAAAAGGCCACAAGCCTGCCTTCTTGACTTAGGACAACTCCTATTGCAATGCTTCTTGCATCACAATATGAAATGAATGGTTTTTGAAATCTAGGTAACAAAAAGGTAGGTTGAGTGGCTACTTACCTTTTCAACCTTTCAAACCGTTCATTATCTACCTTAGTCCATATGAATTTAGTCTTCAATCTTCCTTTGATAGTCTCTAGGACCGGAGCACAAATCTCACTAAATCTCCTTATGAAATTCCTATAGAATTGGGCTAACCCATGGAAGCTCCTAAATTATATCCCTATCTTAGGAGTAGGCTAGTTCAATATGGCCTCTACTTTCTCTTTGTCCATTTTAAAATCACCCTTGAAACTACAAAGCCAAGGTAGACTAGTTCTTCTTTCATGAACTCACTCTTCTCAAGGTTTGTGGTGAGTTTCTCCTCCTGCAACTTCTTCAACACTAACTCCAAGTGTTTCATGTGATCCTCTTTGGTTTTACTGAATATGAGGATGTCATATAAATAGACAACTACAAAAACACCTATATAGTCCTTCAAGACTTCATTTATCACCCTCATAAAGGTGCTTGGTGCATTGGTAAGAGCAAAGGGAATAACTAACCATTCATACAACCCCTTTGTAGTCTTAAATGGCACATACTTCCACTCATCACCTTCCTTCATCCTAATTTGATAGTACCGACTCTTCAAGTCAATTTTAGAGAAGTACTTAGCACCCCCCAAGCAATCCATCAAGTCTTCTATTCTAGGAATTGGAAATCTATACCTGATAGTTATCCTATTTATTGCCCTAGAATTAGTACACATCCTCCACTTATCTCCCTTGTTAGGAGCCAACACCACTGGGATAGCACAAGGGCTAATGCTTTTTCTAATCAATCCTTGATCCAACAACTCTTGCACCTGCCTGGCTATCTCCTTATTTTTCTCTGGTGTCATCTTGTATGCAACTTTGTTTGGCAAGGATGCTCTTGGTATGAAGTCAATTTGATGACTTATCTCCCTCTTTGGTGGTAGTGAATCTAGTGTACCCTCACAAATTATATCCTTGAACTGATCCAATAGTTCTCTCACCTCTTTTGGCATAGGTGCATTCTTATGAGTCTCCTCCTCCTTTGGCTTTAACAAGATTTCAGAGCCAACTTCTTCATCTTTCATATCCCTTAGGAATTCTTTTCCATTCATCAACATGGCACTGTATTCTTCCTTCTCCACTATGTCCTCTTCTATTAAAGATAGTATTTTGAAAGGTACCCCATTTTTCTTGAAGGAGTACTTGTTATCTTTCTCATTATGGATAGCTTCTCTATCATACTACCATGGTCTACCAAGAAATAGATGGAAAAAATCCATTGGAAACACATCACATATTGTCTTATCCTGATACTTTCCAATGGAAAATTTTACCCACACTTGTTCATTCACCAAGATTTTTTTACCCTTATTCAACCATGTAACTTTATAGGGACACACATGTGGGATTTTGGTGAGCTTGAACTTCTCTACTGCCTCCTCAGATATGACATTATTTGTTGACCCTGAATCAATGATCACCTTGCACACTTTCCCCAATATCTTGCACTTCACTCTCAAAAGATCCCTCATCTACTTGTGCTCATCTTTGGTGGGTGTCTTGATTAGGATTCTTCTCAAAATAAGGTGTTCTCCTTTCTCTGAATCTAGACTCACCTCTGATTGTTTAGAGAAATATTCTTCTTGGACATAAGCTATCTTCTTCTCCCCTTGTGAGGATGTTGGTTTATTCAGACACCTATATGCAGGATGCCCCATCTGCCCATAATTGTAGCATTTCATGGAAGAAAAGTGGGAGCTTCTCCCAAAAACTCCTGATCTTCCTCTACTACTGTTGTAAGAACTTCTTCCTCTCTTATTGTATCCACCCCTACTACTTGTTTATTATCCTTTCTCTGAATATCTAGAGTCCCCTTGTCCTCTACTATCACTACCTCTTCCACTTGAACCTCCTCTATGGCCACCTCTATTTTCTCTACCCCTTCCTCTACCTCTGGAGCTAGAATACTGCCTCTTCTTGAGTTTCTCTTCCACTTTCAAATCCATTTGAAAATAACTATGAATGGAAGTCAGGGTAAAGAGACTAGGTTCCTCTTGAATGTTCCACCTTAATCCATTAAGGTATCTTGCAACTTTAATACTCTCTGTCTCCTGAATTCTTGATCTAAGACAAAGTTTTTGAAATTCTTTAGTATAGGCTAGCACATCTAGGTCTTTTTGCCTAGGTTTTGCCTCTTCTTATGTAGTTGAATATCATAGTCTTCTGGAAGGTAATTCTCCTTTGCCTTCGCAACCATTGTCTTCCAATTTGATATGGGCTTCTTTCCCTCTTTCTCTCTTTATTCCTGCAAGAACTTCCACCATGTGAGTGTTTGCCCTCTTAGCCTTGAATTAGCTATCTTCACCTTTTGTGCTTCTATAATCCCATCACACTTGAAGTGATTCTCCATCCCTTCAATCTATTCCATAACCATTTTAGTGCCCATCTTACCATAGAATACTAGTATTCCTTCTAGAGCCTTCCCACTCAATGCCTTGAGTTCTTTGAGGAATGGTTCCTCAGGTAGAAGAGGGTTAGGCTCTGGTTCTACCTCCTCTTCTACTGGTGTCTTTCCTTTGTCTATCCCTTCATGCATTTCTTCTCTCAACTTGCTGGCAGTCTCTACCACCTCTGCCATCTTGATCTTCATTTCCTCCATTGCTTCTTCAAGATTCCTATTCTTGATTTGTTTCTCTGAAAAATCCTTGGCCAACTCTACATTGGTCACCATTATGTTCTCACCTATGGATTCACTCCACTCTGACATGTACTAATTCACTCCTAAGCCTTTCAATGGCTTTGATACCAATTTGATGGGGAGCTCCTCTCCTAGAACCTTCTATCTCTCTCTAAGACCTTTCTCTTGGTCTTCTTTTAGGGTCTCTATCTCTACCCTAACTAGAGGATGCCTCTCTGATCCCCTAAAACCCTAGGATCTCTCCACCAACTTCAAACACTTCATTAAACCCTTTTCCATAGCTCTACTCTTTCATGGCTTCCCTGATCACCTAACACTCCAATGGTGTCAACTTCTTGTGGATTGGTTTCCTGACTCCTCTTAGGTCTAACCCAACCCCCATGGATCCAATTTTGTGGATCTTTCATCCATTTCCCAATCAAGTTCCAAATTACTAGCCTTTTAGGCCTATTATCCCTCCTAGACACTGACAAACTGGATTTACTCTTAAAATCCCTTAACACCCCTACAAAAAAATTACATATTCCTTGTGGGTTTTTCCTTCCCCTAAATATTTTATAGGTCACAGATTTCTACTCTATCCATATAGTGGACTTCCACCAAACCCCTAAAAATAAGGGTTTCTAGGGCATGAAGACTGGTTTGGTTTCTCAGGATTCTTTAACTGATCAATTGAGTTCCTCAAAACTTCTCCTTCCATAAAAATCTCTCCACTCCATGCCCCTATAATCCTCTATCCCTGATTGGCACATACCAATCACTCTGCAACCTTCATTACATCTGCATTGTTCAGTCACCCTAGCCAGAATAACCAGTACTAGCCTAGGGCCTGAATGTTCTCAAGCTTCCCCTATACACTCACACTCCACAATCCATATCTACAAATTATATAAAAGGCTCTCATGGATTCCAAGTGTTCATGGAGTTTGAACCACGGGAACGACAAGAAAATCCAAACTGTACATGACTGGACCAAAACTAGCCAGTGAACATACAAAATGCAAGAAATTAAACAAAACCTAACCAGAAAGAAAAATCAACTAAAATAGTGCTACAAAGATCTTAGGATTTACATTTCAGACACTATCCATGCTTTCATTCAATCCATTCAATCCAATGAATTGATGGATGATGGTTCTGTAGCTTAATTACACTGCAAATTGGTTCTTTGCAAACACCAATTCACACAATATGAAATCTAACCATTAGATTAGAGTTGAAATAACCTTATATAATTCTATCCCACATGTTTAGACCCTATGGTTAGGATTTGGGCATCATAAGAGCCGATTCCTAAAATCTAGTTATTGTTGTCATGACAACTTTAAAACTTGTCATGACAACTTTGACAACTTTTGTCAAAATGTCACTTTCTCAACTTTGAGGGTCCTAACTGGTTCCAAACCTTACCAATTGACCTCAAATGAATTAATAACATTAAAAAGTTAAAAATATTCCCACTTTGGGACTTTGGTCAACCCTTTGACTTTTGAGTTGACTTCTAGGTTCTAGACCCCTAGAATCAACTAAACTCAATCAACACACAAACCCTAATATTCCTAACTCTAATCAAACCTCAAAACACACTAGGGAATTTATATTTTAGTCCTTATTCATGGATGGTTTTACAAACCAACCTACAAGACAAAATGTCTAAAGATCTACCTAAAGACCTTAGGGTGCTTCTGCACCATGTTTATTTCTCTGAATTATATTTTATATCTCTTAGGGTTTTTTTTGTATTGTTTGATACATCATAGATATACATGGTTTTCAAAGGTGATTAAACATGGAATTATATGCTAAGAGAACTATGCAACCTGGGTGAAATATTGGAAGATAATACATGAAGACATCCATTGATACTATGCAGAAGATAAAGGAATATCAGAGAGTGATTAATGACATCGATTTCTTTGATCAACATGATGAAGATATTCAACATACCAAATAGGATATATATTTATAGAAGAATATATATATGGATGAAAGTATGGTCAAAGTATCATAAATTCTTAATACAAAATCATTATTCTGAATTGTCCCTAAAAAATCGCAAGTGATTTGTTAGTGACTATTATTCTTATCTCTTTGGGTCGATAATTGAGTTTCAGACAAGAATGGTTAATCATTCTTTTGATGTAATTATCATTGTTCAGTTGTTGATCCTAGGATTAGGTATTAGTTATGAACACATGTATTGATCTAAATGTTGTTCACATCCTTAGGACTTGATATAAATAAGGATACCAAGGTCAATACGGAGGGGGGTCATTATTATGGTTACTATAATTAGATTGGATAGTTTTTTTATCAAAAATTGTAACATGGATCTACTTGTATCATTTTTCTAAAATCAATAAAGACAAGTCACCCTTTTTTCTCATCTGTGGGAATAAATTAATTTTCATTTCCAATTAGTCTCTTAGATAAAATCTATATATTTTCTTCAAAGTGATAGTTTGGTGTAGCATATTCCTAATTCAGATTCATATTTTTTATTATCAATTGGTCTTTTCATATTGCATGGTTAAATTCAATTGATTATGGCCACAATCAATCGTTCTATCATTTGAAAATTGATTCAGTTGAGATAACTATGACTTAACTTAGGTTATAATCCCATTTCATAACACCTTTGAAGTGATATGTTTCTTGTAAACTATCTCTAAGGTTGTACAAAGGATTGGGATGATCTTGACTCTATTTCCCATGAGAAAATAAGGCATAGGTCTATATATATATTGGATTATTATCATTTAATTCATTGTTCATGCTTTTGTGAAACTCTATCCATCTTTACTTTTCAATTCGTATATATACAAACATTCTTTAAAAATTTTGAAGCATCTCAGTTTGCATTTTATCACATATTTATTTTTAGTTAAGGTTCTCTTTCAATTGCTTTGCCACACTTGGAGGAAGAGAGTATTGAAGTTTTTCTCATCTACTATAAAAAGCCTTGAAACTTGAAGGATAATTTTAAGGTGTAGGCCTACCAGCCTTGGTTCTGTAGAGCCAGAATTACAGAAGGTTTAAACTTGATTTGGTTAAAACCTTGTTAGTTGGCCAGATCACTTTGGTTTCCCATCATTGGATTGGCAAGTCCATAGTAAATCCAATCTATTGAATTGAGCAAGAATAGATTGGTGACTCTGCTGGGGAAGGATATTTTGAAGAAATCTCAGGATCTTTGGTAATAATTTGAACATTAAAAGGAAGAAGATAAATTAGATAAGCTTATGAATATGGTGAAAGGCCTCCAAATGAATAATGGAAAAGATAATTTTAAGCATAACCAGAGTAATCAAACACCATACAAGAATGAAAGATACAGATTGTAGGACATGCCTTATAACATAGAATGGAAGGATGGGAAACTAGTGAACAAGGAATTACATACTCCTGATCCATTGAGGAAAAACAACCATTTTGTAATAAAGCTATCCTCGGTGTGAAGCTTGCACACTACCATATTCTTATGAGCATTGTGTTGTTGCCCAAAGATGGAAAGAGGATGAAAATCGGAATGATAATCAATGACCCATAGTGAATATTTTATCAACAAATCCTATGTGGGAATACGATGATTAAAAATATTTAGATGAATACTACTGTAATGATGACCTAAATAGAGTGTACCAATATGGGGATTATCAGGAGAGTACTCCAAGATTAAGAGAATTAGCAGAAAAGGAGAAGAAAGCATATATAATAGCTGCAGTCAAAGAATCAAAAAGTAATTATAAGTTAAGGAATAGAATAGTAAATGTAGACCAAGGGAAACCTGACCAAAGAACTAATCCAAAGAGGCTGAAGCACAAAAAAATTGCTCAAGAGAAAAAGGTAGAACCTCAGGACTTTCCAAAAATAGAAAAAGAAAAGGTGGTTAGTAAATTTCTTCCCAATAAATCATGTCTAATGCATTATAAAAATTTAAAATATTTGTTCCTTTGCTTGAAATAGTTAAAATACTTGAATTTAAAAGTGAAGCTTTGAAAATATTGCCTAATGCAGGGAATAAGGAAGATCTTAACCAAGAAGTAAAGGATTCTCTAGATATTTATCTAGGAACTACTTTAAACAAAAATGGAAATAAAATTGATCATTTCTATCTTACTATATTGATAAACAATAGATTGGTAAAGAATTGTATGATAGACTCTGGTGGAGCAGTAAATATTATGCCTAATGATGTAATGAAATAATTAGGAATGAATGTTGATGCCAAATTTGGTAAATGTTATGCTATGGATAATAGATCTATTCCTGTTGTGGGAAAAATTAAAAATGTTGAATTTAAATTTCCTTCATGTCCTAAAATGTCATATAAAATGGATATTACTATGGTTGAAGTCCCTGCCAATTATGGAATGCTTCTATCTAGACAATGGTCTAGCTTAGTAGGAGGTAGTATTCAATTAGATATTTATTATGCTTCTATTCCAGTGAATGGCAGGGATGTAAGAATTGACAGGGAGACTCAAAGTCTATATATTATTGAGGATCTGGATCCAATCCTGGTTAGACATTTCTATCATTCTGACATGGATAACTTTCAAGTAAGTATTTCAAAAAATGCAATGCATAATACTGAACCTATTGGGTTACATACAGAAGTAAGCAAAAAAACAATTTGGAAAATGTATTTTGATGGTGCTTGCTGCAAGGATGGTAATGGAGGTGGTGTCATTTTCTTTGCCCCTAATAAGAAAATATTTAAATATTCCTTTTTACTAGATTTTGAATTTACTAACAATGTTGCAGAGTATGAGGCTTTACTTCTTGGTTTCAAAATAGCTAGTAAACATGGAATAAAATGTTTAAGTATCTTTGGGGATTCTAAATTAATTGTTTCTCAATTTAAGAGTAAATTTGTTGCTAAGTAGCCTCTTCTTAAAATATATAGAAATGAAGTATGGGATTCTAAAAAATGCTTTGATGCCTTTTCTATTAACTGGATAGATAGATCACAAAATATCCTTGCAGATTTTATGGCTAATTTGACATTGAAGCATAATGACACTCCTTGTGAGGACATAGTTCAAGTTCAAGTTAAAACTAGGCCTTTTATACTTGATAACATCAACATCTGGAAAATATTTGAAGATGATAGAGATATAATCATATTTTTGGCATGTGAGCAAGAGTATGAAAATAAATTGATAGACTTGAATGCTCATGTTGAGATGGACGATGGGAAAGAAGTGTTGTTTGGAAAGGAAGTTATTCAGCTTAAAACCAATAAGGTTCCAAAAGGCATTATAGCAATGGAGAGATTTTTTGACAATAAAGATTCAAAGATGGAAAAGAAGAACACTAATGTCACAATAGATGAAGTATAAGGATAAACATGGGAAATAAGGAAACTCCAAGGGAAGTATTTGTGGGTAAAAGTTTAACCCTGAAGATCTGAACAAATATCATAAAACTATTGAGAAAATATAGGCATGTATTTTCCTAGTCCTATGATGACCTTAAAGCTTACCAAGAGGACCTTTTTCAACATGAGATACCTTTGAAGCCTAATGCCAAACCATTCAGGCAAAGGCAGAGACCAATAAACCCTACTTTGGCTCCAAAGATGAAAGATTAATTAATGAAGATGAGGGATGCTGGTATAATAAAGCCAATTAGACACTCAATATGGGTTTTGAATTTGGTACTTGTCAGAAAAAAGAATGGTGATATTAGACTTTGTGTAGATTTTAGGAATCTAAATATATCATTATTAAAGGACAATTATGCATTACCAAACATGGAAGCATTATTGCAAAAGGTCACAGGAAATGAATTATTATCAATGATGGATGGGTTCTCAGGGTATAACCAAGTGAAGGTTAAAGAAGAGGAACAATATAAAACAACATTTAATACACCTTGGGGTACTTATGTATATGCTAGGATGCATTTTGGAATCACTAATGTAGGGGCTACCTTCCAAAGAGAAATGGATGTGGCCTTTGAGGATTTTATTAATGTAATTATGGTGGTATATTAGGATGACCTAACTACTTATTCCAAAAGGGAAAATGGCCATTGCAAACATTTGGAAGAAATATTTCAAAGATCCCTTGAATATGGGATATCATTGAACCCAAAGAAATTTCATTTTGCTATCACTAAAGGAAAATTGTTAGGGCATATTGTGTCCAAAAATGGAGTAAGAATAGATCCTGAGAGGATTGTAGCAATAGATAAAATTTAGGTCCCAAAGAATGTCAAAAATATCCAATCCTTCTTTCGACAAATAAAATTTGTAGGGAGGTTTGTCCCAAAATTTTCCAAAATAATTAAACCAATTTATATTATGTTGAAGTAGGGTGTAGACATGAAATGGAAAAATGAAGCTTTAGAAGAATTTGTAAATATTAAAAAGGCAATCAAGGAGGCCCATGTTCTTAAGTCTCCAGATTATATTATACCATTCCAATTATTTTCTTTTGCGTCATATTACACCATTGCTGCTATCTTGTTCCAAAAACTAGTAAAACTCCTCAAGCTTCTGAGTTAAATTATGATATTAATGAGAAAAAAGCTTATGCAATTGATATTAATGTGAAGTCTTTTAGGCCCTACTTGGTAGGAGGGAAAGAAGTATCCTATGTTGCTAATGCAGCAATAAATGATATATTCAGACAATCAGAAGTCACTAGGAGAAGATTTAGGTGGGTGAATCAAATTCATAAATTTGATATAGAGATTTCGATCACTAAAATTGTCAGAGGACAAGGATTAGCGAGATTGATGGAAGATTCAAATATGGATGCATTACAGGTCAATCAAGTGGATTTAAGTAAAACCCATACTAGTATTGAGAGGTGCCCTTGGTATACCAACATAGTACATTTCCTATAACACATGAAATGTCAAAAAAACATTACAGATAATCAGAAAAGGATAGTAAAATCGTAGGCATATAAGTATGTCTTGATACAAGGAGACATATATAGGAAAAAAATGGATGGTATACTTCTTTTTTTTAGGTACATTTCAAGAAAAGGAAGTACTCAAGGATCTTCATGATGGATAATGTGGGGGAAATTTTTCAGAGAAGACCACTTCTCATAAAATATTGAATGCAAGATACTATTGGCCTTGTTTGTTTAAAGACTGCCATGCCTATATTCATAGATGTGAAGCATGCCATTTTTTTTAGGAAAACTCAAATATAATGGTGCATTACCCCTTAATCCTATGTCTGCTGAAGAACCATTCCAAATGTGGGGAATATATTTCATAGGAGAAACCATAGATACTTTTAGTGGTGGAAATAAATGGATTTTGGTGGCCACTGACTACTTCACTAAGTGGGTGGAAGCCATACCTACTAGACACGCTACTAGTAAAGTGGTGATCAAATTCCTAACTGAAAATATATTGACAAGATTTGGTGTTCCTCATAAGATTGTTTGTGATAATGCTATATGTTTCCGATTTGCAGAGTTCCCTAAATTTCATGAGAAATATGAAATAAAAATTTCTTATCCATCCCCTTATCACCCATAAGGAAATGACCAAGCATAATCTAGTAACAAGAATATAATGAAGATCATAAAAAGAATGTTAAGCAACAACAAAAGATCATGGGATTCAAAGTTACCATGTGGACTTTAGGAATACATAATTACAATTAAGAAGTCTACTAGATATGCACCATATGAACTTGTTTATGGAAAGAAAGCTCATTTACCATTGAATAATTTGTTACCAATATACAAATTTGTGAATAAAGAACAGTGGGAAGAGGTGGATTTCATGGAAGATATATTTCATCAGCTTGCAAAATTGGATGAAATGAGGAATCATGATCAAGAGAGAAATCATGAATTACAACATAAATTGAAGGTTTTGTTTGACAAAATGACCACAGAAAGGAAGTTCTAGGAAGGAGATTTAGTTTTGAGATGGAATGTAAAAGATCAAGATAAAGGAAAATATGGAAAATTTGAGGCCTTATAGGTTGGTAATTTTCTCATCATTGGTAAAGGAGGTGAGAATTATTATCTTTTATAGGATTTGGAAGGTTATCCTCATGAGATTCATGTACATGGTTAGTATATAAAAATCTTCTTTTCTTAAAAAATACAAAAGGCAGGTTTGTTTTCCTTATTTGTATTATATGCATTGTATTCTTTTGTTATTCTAATGGTCTGCTCCTCCAGAGATAGATAGGATCTTGTTGTGTCCAGGTATGAATGCAAATCCCCAAAAAGAGCCACTGGTGGAACCCAAATTTACAGATCAAATTTGGACATGGAAATAGATCAGGTTAGTGTTCCTTATATTCATTATTGTGATTTATGGTCTTATTTATTCCTTTCATTTATAGTTTATGCTTTCAAAAATCATAACTTGTGCATTCATCTTATTAATTCATGCATTTATCCTGTTAAATTTTCTATGTTTAAAATCTTACATTCTACGGCCTGCAAATTTTTGAATTCATAAAACTAGTTGTTGAAAGTCTTTTTGCGGGTTATTTAAAAGTTTTATTTTTCACAGGTTCGCTTATATATCTTGTCCTTTTCCAAAAGATTGATGATTGGAATTATCCCTTGACCACCAAGATGAAGCTATTTAATCTCCAAGGGAATGTGTATGGCTTACACATGTACTTTGATCGTGGTTGACAAAAGTCAAAACAAGATTATACATCGAGCAAGTAAATATCCATCTGACGGTCGACATTTTTCCTTAAACACAAGATGCACGCTATCTATCTATTAAGTCATCATGCCTTAGTGACATGCGTCCTAGGCCCATTGACGTATAAGGATAAGATGATGAGGATAATGGTGGCATAATTTGGTTTTTTGGGAAAGATGACATGGATACACGTCGGTTTACATGATAGATCTTTCAACGGTTAATAGTCAGAAAGTTTCTATGGATGGCGTGATGCCTTAAAGCCCAAATGGATGGTTTGTAGTCTTCAAGGCATCACAAGATTGTGATGCATGTCCTAGGCCCATGAAAGTGTGACAATGAGGTGACAAGGATCCAACTGGCAAAAATTGATCGGTTGATCAAAATTATAAGGATACACTTAATCTCTGTAGTTGGTTAATTTGTGAGAAACTAAGGTTTTGATCTTTTAGCACATGGGTTAAATCGATGGTGATGACTTAACAGGGTAATAAAGATGATAAGGTTTTAAAACCAAGCCGTGGGTTGGTCAATGATTAAATATCAGGCAGGATTCAAACAGATATATGATCGGAGTTCACTCACCTTGGAAAGTTGCAAGTTTTTTATCTATCGTGAGAGTGCGCTTGATCGCCGCATGTCCCTGGCCCATTAAAGTCTAAGAAATGAGATAAAAAATATCAATGTTTTGAATTTGATCTCATCCATGGCTAGCGTTCATGCAAAATGAAAAGGTGATGGGTTTTTATCTAGCGCAAGGGTGCAATTAGATGACACGTGTCCATGGAGGGCCAGGCTGAAAAAAGAAGGAATGAAGAAAAGACTGACCAACTTTGAATTGATCATACAGATAGTGTAAAGCCTTGAAGCAAAAGAGATCGACATCTAACCATTGAGGCATTGCGCTGAGATGACATCTGGCACTGATGACATCATGGGTCCCAGATTTAAAAGATAAAGTAAAGATATAAAAAGTAAAAGAAATACGAAAGTCAGCGTAATCCCTTGATTGGAAATATGAATATTTTTAAGCTTTAAGGCATCCCGCTTAGCCAACACGTGTCCTGGACCCACAAAATCTAAGCAATGCGATCAATTGTTAAACTATGGAAATTATCAATGGCACGTGTAATGCCTCAAAGCAGAGATGCACAATTTTTATTCATCAAGGCATTATGTGATGATGCCACATGTCTTTGATGGATGGAGGAGCATTAATTCTGAGTGAGTATGTCAACAGGGATTTATCTTTAATGTTTATTTCTCTTAATTATATTGTATCTCTTAGGGTTTTTATGTATTATTTGATACGTCGTTGATATGTAGGGTTTTCAAAGGAAATGAAATGTGGACTTATATGCTGACAGAATAATGCAACCTGGGTGAAATACTGAAAGATAATACATACACACATTCATTGATACTATGCAGAAGATAAAGGAATATCAGAGAATGATTACCGAAATTGACTTCTCTGATCAACATGATGAAGATATTCAACACGCCAGAGAGGATATCTATTCATAGAAGAATAAATATATGGATGAAATTATGGTCAAAGTATCATAATATATTAATACAGAATCATTATTCTAAATTGTCCCTAACTAATCACAAGTGTTTTTTAAGTGACTATTATTCTTATTTCTTTGGGTCGATAATTGAGTTTCAGACAAGGATGATTAATCATTCGTGTGATGTAATTATCACTGTTCAGTTGTTGATCCTAGGCTTAGGTATTATTTATGAACAACTGTATTGATCTTAAGCTTGTTCACATCCTTTGGACTTGATATAAATCAGGATACCAAGATCAATACAGAGAGGGATCATTATTATAGTTACTATAGTCAGATTGGATAGTTTTTGACCAACAACTGTAACATGGATCTACTTGTATTTAAAATCAAAAAAGAAAAGTCACCTTTTTCTCTCATATATGGGAATAGATTCATTTTCATTTCCAATTAGTCCCTTAGATAAAATCTAAATATTTTCTTCAAAGTGATAGTTTGGTCTAGCATATTCCCAATTCAAATTCATAGTTTTTATTATCAATTGGTTAAGTTCAATTTATTGTGGCCACAATCAATTGGTTTGTCATTTGAAAATTGATTTAGTTGAGATAACTATGAATTAACTTAGGTTATATGCTCATTTCATAACACCTTTGAAGTGATATTTTTCTTGTAAACTATCTCTAAGGTTGTACAAAGGATTGGGATGATCTTGACTATATTTCCCATGAGAAATTAAGGCACTGGTCTACATATATATTGGATTATGGTCATTTAATTAATTGTTCATGGTTTTGTGATACTCAACCCATCTATACTTTTCAATTCATATGTATAAAAATAATCTTTAAACATTTTGAAGCATCTCAGTTAACATTTTGTCACATATTGCTTTTTAATTAAGGTTCTCTTTCAATTTCTTTGCCACACTTGGAGGAAGAGAGTGTTGAAGTTTTCCTCATATGTTATAAAAAGTCTTGAAACTTGAAGGATAAGTTTAAGGTGTAGGCCTACCAGCCTTGGTTTTGCACAGCCAAAATTAGAGAAGGTTTCAACGTGATTTGGTTAAAACCTTTTTAGTTGGCTAGATCACTTGGGTTTCCCATTATTGGATTGGCAAGTCCATAGGAAATCCAATCTATTTATTGGAGTACAAACATGCCTAATGATTGTAATTGCAGGTGGGGCCCATACATATGTCATGATGCGGCCATGAACCACTTTGAACCTCTTCAAACCTCAATTTGAAGTAGTTCAAAGAGGTTCAAAGTAAAAGAAAAACATGCTCAAGGATGGAATTGGAAGCCAATGTGACAGGTGACATGGTGTGTCAATAAAGTAATCATTGAAATAATGGTACGATCAGCCTTGAGGGGATGGTAACCACAGGGGAAGTATGAGCTATAAATATGAATTAATGTAGTTTATTTCTTGGCACAAGTGATGTAGTGGCATTAAATAGAAATTAATGATGATATAGACAATTGTTCAAAGCAAAGTGGCAGCCAAATGTCACATCATGACATTCGCTCCACTCTAAAATTCATGTCACAATTAATGTCCATATTTTTAGCTATACTTCATGGTATGTGGATCTTTTTAAAATTATATCATTTTTCTTATTCATTTCAAAACAAGATTGTGCAGTCTCGGATGCAGAAGATAGAAGTTCTTGTTTCCCTAAGTCAGTAGATCATAGGTAAATTCTTGAAGCCTCCCTTTGTTTCATGTTTCTTCATGTTAGTTTAATTTTGAAAGGCTATAGTGTACGCCTCTCCTTCTTGTGATCCATGGATTCCCAAGCTTTCCAAAGGCAAGGGTCAGTAGTAAAGGTTTCACAATTGATACAAACCAAATACACAATACTACTAAAATGGATAACAATGAAATGTAATCAATAAAATGTACAAGCAAGAGAAAGGAAAACAAATAAATGCAAACCCCACGATGCTTGAAGCTTCTATTGTCTCTCTCTAATCCTTCTAAAATGATGTTCTTGATGCTCAGTATTGGCGGGGCAACATCTATGACTTGAGAAGTGTCGAGAATTTTTCTAATTGAAATGGGTGTGTGATCGCAAGATGGCTTGAATGCTAGAACCAAACTAACAGAGTAATGGCGCACGAGAGCTTGAAATCCAAGATCCTTCAAATGGTTATGAAGGGTTTATTATATAGGATTTTGTGATGATATGAATGGTTGAGATCAATCCCAAAGATAGGGAGATGAATTATTGAGATCAAAAGGAACTGGAGAAGTCCTCAGTAAACTCCACCTCTTCATTTGGTAAAGAGGAGATAGAGTTTGGTTGACTGAAGAGCTAATTATGCGTTACCTTTTTGAACTGAAGAGGTGGGTGAAGTTACCCATGTGGACTGGAGAGATGGGTGGAGCAACCCATGTGATCTGATTGGAGTTATCTCTTTGAAGATAAATGAATATTTAATTCATTTATTAAATTATTATTTTCAACATGTGAGATAATTGAATTCTTTTTGATTAAGAATTGCTTTATTTGATGAAATTAAATTAATTTAATTGAAATTAATTTAATTGGAAGAATTTAATTAGTAAGTTTAAATATTTGGATTTAAACTATAGGAAATTGAGTTTAATTAATTAATTAATGGTAATTAATTAATTAAAGCTTAATTAATTAAATAAAATTAATTATTTAATTAATTTTGGAAATTTGATTAGATGATTTGGGAATGAATTTAGAGGGAAATAGATGATTAATTAATGATTAAAAAACCATTAATTAATAGATGAAAATTAGTGTTTTTAATGTAAAGTCACAAGCCTGTCCATTTTAGGGTGTCTAGATTTGCCCCTCTTTGATGCGATGTGACTTGTTGCAATGTGTCAAAGATTCTTTGATTTTTCCCCAGCTTGCCCCGGCAGTAGTAGGTTTATTTATGCCCCCTCAGCAAATTTGAGCAAAAATTTGCGAGACAAGCGTTGATTTGTTGAAATTGCAATTTCTGAAACTGGGTAGCTGATGGATTTGAAAAATGGTTTAGTATGCCCCTATTATTGACTGTCAAAGTTTCCAGGGACCGGGAAGAAATTTGGAGCCCCTAGTGAAATTAGGGTTTTTTGGAACCCCTATAAGTAACGAAGAGAGCCATTCATTTGTCACATTGCGATCTTGGAGCTCTGATATCTTGGTGAGTTTGCTTTCTGATTTC
This sequence comes from Thuja plicata, assembly GCA_018584345.1. NCBI lineage: Eukaryota > Viridiplantae > Streptophyta > Pinopsida > Cupressales > Cupressaceae > Thuja > Thuja plicata. The sequence goes on along the minus strand of MU223046.1, from coordinate 1,810,488 downwards.
TTCCTTCCTTTTCTCTTATTTTTGAGCAATGGATGGCCTTCCTGGTGTTACCCACATCTTTGACTGAGTCCAGACCTACCATAGACCAGTTGGCTCTGGACGTCCGGTGAGTTTTCTCACTTTGCATGTCATCAATGCTTGCATTTATTGCTTTTAAAAATTGTACTTTTTTGGAAAAATGTCATGTGTGCCGCAATCGATTGCAGTTTTTCCGCAATTGTGGTTTTAATGCCACAATTGTCGATTAAATATCACAATTGATAAGTGTGCCATAGTTGTGTTTTTTTATTTTCATAATTTAATTTTGTATGTCGCACTTGTTGTTTATGTTTCACAATCGCTTAAAAGTACTGCATTTGAATTGCTTTATCACTGCAATTGATTTTTTAGCACTGTTTGCCTGATGTCCTTATCTGTTATATTCTTTTTCTTGCTTCTATTACTTTCCTCAATGACTGAAACTAATAATTTTCTGATTTTATTCTATGTCCAGTTCACTGGGCGGATCTTGCGCTATTCAGAGTCTAGGCCAGTGGGCCTCGTATATAGATTTCAGCTGACCGAGGATGAGAGGTCAGTGCTTTGCAATCTTGGTTTGTACTGGCTATTTTATATGGTCGAGATCATGACCAATAGGGGTCTAATCTCCGCTCTTGCAGAGCGATGGCATGCAGAGATTTTTACTTTCTGGTTACCCACCAGGGAGTGTACCATTACTTTGGAGGATGTTTATCACATCCTCCAACTCCCTATCCAGGGTGAGCTTGTGGAGTATTCCACCCGCACTGGTGTTGTTGCATTGACTGAGCTTTCTGGATTTCCCTGAGATCAGCTCAGGCTCGCTAGTGACTATGACATTCCTCGATCTAGAATCAGGTTAGGCCTTGATAGACTATCCACGTTGCTGGGTAGTTTGATATGTGGGATTCTATGCCCCGATCACCGACAGCGTGGTTTTTCTGTCAGCTTTGGTACTGTATTGCAGAGTATGGTTCGGGACCATACTGTCTTTGCTTGGGGTCCATGCATGTTGGCCCACATGCATTTTCACATGTTGTATGCGACTTATCTTGATGGTAAGTCACTTGGCTGTGGTGCTACCCTCTTGCAGATCTGGGCATGGGAGCATATTGTTGTATGTCGTCTTGTTGGTGCCCGTGCTCTTCTAGGAGATAGGCCATATGTTTCTATGTATGATGGAGCCATTATACAGACACATATGGGTCACTTGTCTTATTGGTGGCAACAATTAGATATGATCCCTTATTTCATATGGAGGTCGTATAGAGATTGTCCCATCTGGGATGGAGAGGAGATTCATCTACCATTCTGTCATCAGCGAAGATACTTGATTGGTCGCGTGATTGATCATGTTCATATGATAGATTTTCACAACATCGACAGGGTGTTGCACTAGTTTCAGGAGTAGTAGGATGTATCTGATTCATATGCATACTTTTCTCGGAGGTCAAGGGATGTTGTTGTTTGGGGTGCTGTAGTATCACTTGATGCTGCTCGCACTGATTTTTTAGGTTTACTTCCTATGGCATGGACCTGGCGCTCTTCCACTGTAGACCCAGGTTTGTCTTGTTTCTGATTGTTTATGTACTTCCTTTCTGCTCTTTGATTCTTTCTCATTTCTTGTTTTGATACTTACGTCTTTTTTTTCTCTGGTACTGATAGTTGAATTTGTCTTTTGCAGGCACTACACCATAGTATGATTCCCATTGGTTGCAGCATCGGCCGGTTGCACTGATAGATGTCTCATATCTGTTCCCAGGACTATCATGAGGAGGGCCCGACGGGTACAACATGGTAGGGGAGGCAATGATGGAGGGAGAGGTGTGGTAGGGGTGGGAGGGATGGTGGGAGAGACGGTGGTATGGGTGGGAGGGATGGTGGGAGAGATGGGGGATGGGGTAGGGGAGATGACGGAGGTGATGATCTTGGTCCTAGGGGTGATGGTAGAGGGGTTAGGACTAGAGGTGGCCAGAGTGGGGGTCTGACTAGTGCTCCTAGAGTTGGGTTGGGAACTATTTTGGAGGATGAGGAGGCTATAGAGGAGGAGGCACCTTAGTTGGTTCAGATAGTACGTAGGTGGACATCTACAGTTTTGGCTCCTAGAGAGGAGAAGAGAGTGATTATTGAGGACATTGATGTGGAGATTACTGATATAGATGTGGAGGCTCTAGACGAGTAGAGTGTAGAGACAGGTTCCTCTGGGGATAGTGGTAGCACTGGTAGCAGCACAGGGGAGAGTTTGGAGAGTGCTGATGATTCTGTGGTTCTTAGGTGGAGAGGAGATGAGGGATTGGGGGACAAGATGGAGGAGGGAGACATGGATGTGGATATGGGTGGCATGGATGATGATCCCTCAGAGGTGGAGCACCTCTCCCAGCAGGTTCAGGACCTTCAAGCCTGACTTGCCTTATCTAATATACATGCTATTTCTTTAGAGGCCCGATTACAATGACCGAGTCTTGAGAGCGATAGGCTCATTCTGAGGTTCGTACTTTCATTGATAGTGTACAGGATGTTTCACATAGAGATATTATAGACATGTATTACAGATCTGGGCAAGATGCTTAGAGAGAGATTGATTATTGGAGATGCCATTATGAGGGCGCAGTTCCTGTAGCACAGAGGGTGCCTAGCTACACAGCTTCTCAGAGATCTAGCAGGGCCCATAATTCTTAGAGTAGTGGTGTTAGAGCTCCTGGGTCCTCTCATAAGACATATTCTGACATGCCACCCCCCTCGTCCACCTCCTAGCGAGGGTGGGGGTAGCTCTTGTTGACTATGTATCATGTACTATTTTTATAGTGATTCCATTGTATATACTCTGAGGAGTACCATTTTTGTATCCCGACACACTGATATTTATTGATATACATGTTGATTACCTTCTTTGATCAGAATTGTGACCCTTCATTATACTCAGATATTTTGATTTATATGAGATGTAGCTATTGTTTTTGATACATTGTGCAATGGTTTACTTGCTATATGTATGATTCTACATGATTTGGTGGTTTATATGATGAGATTATATGCAACATGATTCTATTATGCAGACTTGTATATGGATGATTTACTTTTCCTATGTCACTGACATGTCATGCAGGATGGTGTAAATGAAGTGCATGTTTATATGAGATGCTTTATGGATGCATGTGATTTTATGATTTATCATGTATGCAACTAATTTTTTTTTATCCTTTTCTGATGTACTTAATGAAATGAATGTAATCTACTATGCACAAAATATTTGAGTAATGCATGTGTTAGTTAGAAAGAAGTTAGTTTTGATAGATGTGCTCTGAGATTGATCTAATAGAATGTAATGATAGAAAGGATGTTATTTTTGCATTTTTGGATAGATATGATCTAATAGAAAGGATGAATGTCCCATGTCGCTGCCCCTATTTCCAATATTTGTCATCATTGCATATTTTTTTTGTATTTTCTAATATTCCAAAAGAGCGTCGAATGATCTAGATCACATACCACCTGGATACTACCATGACCTCTTGATAGCAGAAGGAGTAGGGAGATTGAATAGAAAGAGACCTGTAGTTTACCCAAATATTGACCATCTGGGTTCAACTATGTTCTCTGTTTGAAAAGAAAGAGACCTAAAAGCACCCAGATATTGACCATCTGGATACTGCTTGTCCTCTAAAATTAATCTAAAACAAAGAAACCAAGATAGAACTCCTATGCACCCAGAGTCCATCTGGATAACATTGTGAGCTCTTGATTTCCAAAAGGGAAAGCCAAGAAAACAAGATAGAACTCCTATGCCCCTAGAGTCCATCTGGATAGCATCATGAGCTCTTGTTTGCAACATAAAGGGAAAGACCATAGAAATCAAGATAGAACTCCAAAGCACTCAGAGTCTATCTAAATAGTGTTGCGAGCTCTTGATTCTATAAACCAAACAAGAAAAATAAAAGAGAAGGAATGTTGAATTTTTTCCCAGGGTTAAGCTCAGATCATGGAAATGCACGGCTGCTAGATAAGTGACAGTGCCTACTGCATTTATCCTTAATCATCATGGCCCTGAAATTGAAGTGAACATTCAACAGACAACAATCAAAGAAAATAAGTCATGATCTATCATAGCTACTCTCCTCACATGGTGGATCCTAGAGTAGCGTAAGAACATAAGCCCAAAATATAGATTGACATCTAATTGACTTGACTGACCTAGTCAACAATTTTTGGATGGCTCCTTGATGCAGTTAGATTCTCTTGATTGGCTCGACTCTTTGGATAGACTTCATTGCTTTGATTGCTTTGATTGTGTTGGCAGCTGATTAAGCTGTGTCAGATGGGCGCCATGCTTGTTTGTAAAGCTCATCATTGTGACAATATTGATTGATAGTTTTGATTGATTTGATCATGTTGGCAGTTGATCAAGTTGTGTGAGATGGGCCCAATGCTAGTTCGCAAAGCTCATGATTATGACAGTATTGATAGTTTGTCTTGGTCGCCAACTGCTTGTTGATTGAATTGATAGATTGATAAAGCTGTGTCAGATGAGCCCAATGCTGATTTGCAAAGATTATGATTATGACATTGATTGAATGGGCATGATTTCCCCTTGCTCTCTTGATAACAGGGTTGGTTTTATTGCTTTGGATTTTGCAACTTTTTGAGTGTTTTTTATGAAGATTGATTTTCTCTTGATTTTTTAATCTTTTTAGGATTTTTGATGAGTTTTCTGATTTTTAGGATGTTTTCAGGACATTTGAAATTTCCCCTAGTCTAGTGGACCAGTATTAACCATGGGTAAGTGCTTGGTGCTTAGAGGGGATTGTGCTTTTGGATATAGCTTGGGTAGTCACTCTTGCATATGAAGTGTGCTCAAGCTTTTGGAGCTCATTGATGGTGAAGCTAGATTTTGAACACTCGATGCCTATTTGCTAGGTTTTCACCAAGGTACCTACTCAATAGAACCTGATTGCCAGGTTTTCACTGAGAGAGCGATTTTGTTTTTCTTTACTTTTTTTCTTTTTTTTTGTTGTCGCCAAGGTGCCTGATTGCCAGGTTTTCACCATGGTAACTTTTGTATTTTTTTCTTTTTTGGTATTTTCTAGATATGTAGATAGGTGCCTTAACCATAGATACCTTAAGGGTAGAACCTCTTCAGGTGCATGTTGTTGATGTAGCTAGGGAGTTGATATCCTTCTGCTTTTGCTAGTATGAATGCCCCACTCTAAGTAGAATTGACAATAACAAATGGCCCTAGCCAGTTAGGCTCGAACTTACCAGGTTTGACTCGCTCTACATGATTCTTCTAATTTTCCATGAGGAAAAGGTCTCCTACCTCAAATGTTCATGGCTTCACCTTCTTGTGATAGTTCCTTCTAAGGTGATTCTGATAGCCTTGTAAGTGGTCAAAGGCATGCTACCTTCTTTCATCTAGTAACTCTAGTTCATTGAGCCTTGCTACTCTATAGTCTTCATCTGAAACTTAGTTATTCAATGATATCCTTAGGGATGGGATTTCCACTTTGAGGGGTAATACTACCTCTAATCCATAGACTAGGGAGAGAGGATTTTCTCCTATAGGTGTTCTCACACTAGTTCTGTATGCCCATAATGCGGGACTAAGCTGTAAATGCCAGTCTCGCCCTGATTCGTTCACTGTTTTCTTTAGGATTTTCAAGATTGTTTTGTTGGTAGCTTTGGCATGGCCATTCCCTTGAGGGTAGTAAAATGAGGAACACCCTTGTTTGATGTGGAACTACTCACATAGGTCTTCAACATCCTTGTTCTAGAAAGGTGTACCATGATCTGTCAGGATTGTTTGAGGGATCCCATATCAATAGATAATGTGGTTAAGTATGAATATTTCTATTTGATTTCTAGTGATGTAAGTGAGGGTAATCACTTCCACCCGCTTGGTGAAGTACTACATTGCTGCTATGATGTACTTGTGTCTGTTTGCTAAAGAAGGTGTAATTTTTCCCACTAGGTCAAATCCCCACATTGAAAATGGCAATGGTGATGTGATAGGATTTAGTTCCTAGGCCGGTGCATGGATGAGGTATCCATGAATTTGACACTGTCTACACCTTTGAACATGTTTGTGTGCATCTATCTCTATTGTGGGCCAATAGCATCCCATGCGGATGATCTTCTTAGCTAAGTTGTTGCCACCTCTGTGGGTTCCAAAAACTCCTTCATGTACCTCATACAAAGCTTTATGGGCTTCCATGGAAGTAAGAAATCATAGAATGATTCCATCTAGACTTCATCTGTATAAATTATTTGAGAGGATGCTATACCTAGAGGCTTGGAGGATGAGGGATTTTCTCTAGTTCCTAGACAAGTTGGGAGGTAAGACATTGTTTTGGAGATAGTTATAGACATCTTGGTACCATGGGGATTCAGGACCAACAAGGACACATGTTGATTCCATGATAGATACATGATGTGATGGAACCAAGAGTTGCTCCACTAGAAACTAGAATTTGGTTTCATTACCTGGCATATCAATCAGTGATGTTGTGGTAGCCATCGCATCTGCAGCTTTGTTTTGTGCTCTTGGGACTTTCTTGAAGAGAATGTAATGGAACTTGGTGCACAGTCTTTCCATCTGTGCTTTGTATGGTATGAGCTTCTCATCTTTGGTCATATAATCATTGTTAACTTGACTAATGACCAACTACAAATTGCCAAAGACTTTAAGGTTCTTGATTCTCCAGTGAATTTCTATCTTTAGACCGATGACCAGTGCTTCATATTCTACTATGTTGTTGGTGCATGGGAAGTTAAGTCTGAAAGACTTTGTTGTATCATGATCTAGAGTGATAAGCACTAGCCCTACCCCTGCACCATGGTTCATACACGATCCATCAAAATAAAGTTTCCATACCTTGATTTCCGGTTGTAGTGTCATGATAGATTCATTAGGAAAGTAAAAAATAATAGGCTGGTGGTCTTGAATTGGTGCCTCTGCTAGTTGATCTGCGATCACTTGTCCTTTGATGGCCTTTTTGTCTATGTACTCAATGTCAAACTCACTTAAGATCATTTCCCACTTTGCTAGTCATCCAGTGAGCACTGATTTTCTTAGGAGGTACTTTAGAGGATCAATATGTGCGATCAATCTTGTCTAGTGACTCAACATATAATGTATTAGCTTCTAGGAAGTGAAAACAACTGCCAGGCATGACTTCTCAATTGGCATATAGTTTAGCTCATATCCAACCAAAGTCCTGCTTAGATAGTAGATGACCCTCTCCTTTCCTGCATCATCATGTTGTGCCAAGGGTACACCTAACGCTGATTCTATCGCTGAGATATATAGAAGCAATGGTTTACCTTGTACTGGTGGTACCAATATAGGAGACTTAAGAAGGTAGTCTTTAAATATCTAAAATGTCTGTTTGTATTGCTCTATCCATATGAATTTGATGTCTTTATGCAATAGATGTTGGAATGGGTGGAACTTGTCTTCTAGTTGAGCTATGAAGCATTTGATCGATTGGAGCCTTCCTTGTAACCCTCTTAGTTGTCTAAGGTTTGATGGTGGAGGCATTTCCAATATTTCTTTGACCTTTTCTGGGTCCACTTCGATTCCTCTTTGTGATACTATGAACTCTAGTAATTTTCCTGTTGTGACATCGAATGCACACTTCTTTGGGTTTAGATGGACTTTAAATTCTTGCATTCTGTCAAAGATGGGTCCCAAAACCTATAGATGATCCTTTCAAAGTATTGACTTGGCTAGTATGTCATCCACGTAGTCTTCCATTTTCTTGTGGATGATATCATGAAATATAGTTGTCATAGCCCTTTGATATGTCACTCCAACATTCTTTAGACCAAACGACATGACATTCCAACAATATGTTCCCCAAGGACATGTGAAAGCTATTTTGTGTTGGTCCTCAGGCGCGATCCTTATTTGATTGTAACCTGAAAGGCCATCCATGAGTGATAGAATTTGATGTCCGGCAATTAGGTCTACTATCATATCAATGTTTGGTAAAGGAAAGTCATCCTTGGGACATGCTATGTTAAAATCCCTAAAGTCTGTGCAAATCCATGTCTGACCACTGTGTTTTGTAACTGGTACCAAGTTAGATATCCAGTCCGCATATGGTATAGGTCTAATGAATTTAGCATCCAGGAGATTTTTCAACTCTGCCTTGACTAGCAATGCAACATGGGGATGCATCTTTCTCAACTTTTGCTTCACAGGTTTAGCATTGGGTAGCAACGAGAGATGGTGTAGCACTAGCTATGGATCTAACCCTAGCATATCCAAGTAGGACCATCCAAAATTGATCATTCTTGCCTTGAAGAAACTGATGAACTATTCTCTCTCCTCAGGGGTGAGTGATTTTTCCAAGTATATGTTCCTTGGGTTCTTGTCATCTCCCAAGTTGACCTCCTCTATTTCTTCTGCTAGTAGTACTGATCTCTCCTCTGTCAAGGGGAGGAGTTCCTTCTTTCCATCTTCTAGTGCCTTAGTGAGGTTTTCACTAGAAGATACATCTTCTTTTAGATTTTTATCATTCTTTTGTTCTTTTTTCTTTTGTGGATTGGAAAGAGGAGCTTCCTCCTCGAAGTATGTTGCTCTGTCTAGGTTAATGGAGAATCCTGCCTTGTGATCTCCTAATAGAATGCCTTCCCTCAGTACCATGAAATGAGATATCACCTTGTCATTCTCCAAGACATCTAGATTAGGTGGTCCTTGTTGATCCCACTCTATAAGCTCAGGCTGTACAAGACAGACACTTTCATGACTGTTTGACTCTGGTTGATTGAAAGGGACCGCTGATATTGTTCCTAAAAAATTGGACTGTGATGTGGATGCACCACTTGAGGTTTGATAGATGACATGTTTGTCTATGTAGGGTTGTTCGATAATGGTCAGTTGGTCAAATAGGTCTGCTAGATTTATGATAATGTCTGATAGAGGGGAATAATATGAGATTGATGATTCAGATTCATGAAGGGATCTCCACTCATACTTGTGGGAGTTAGTCTCAATAGAATGCTCATTCGATGTCTCACTTCCTTGGTTATCATCAATTTCTATGTGTAGGTTTATTAGGAATTGTGTGGTTCCCTCTTCGACGGGCAACAACTATGCTAATATGTTACTTATTAAGACATGCTCTGAGTTGTGCCCCCAGTGCATCTTAGCTATTTTCTCTTGATTAACTTGAATATCTTGGATTACAGGACTGGTGCTTTGTTGTCCATAGCCCAACCCTCTTATGTTTCTCAGGGTTGGTGGGAGAGGAAATTCATATATGCCTTTTTGTCTTGCCCCCAGCCTAGTTGTACCATCATACCCAAATCTTTGTATCATCGTGTAACCATTACCATAGTTTGACAAGGGTAGTGGTTGTCGGATTGTCTCAAGGGTATCTTGGTATAACCAGGTATTGATGTCTTGTTCAAAAGGATTTTCTTCTGCTATGTCTCCCCATCAAACAAAGGTTGTGGGCAGACATCTAAATAGAAAAGGCTACGGAGTTTCTACTGCAATAACAGGTTGCGGCATGCCATGAGTTCTTGGGATTTGAGGCATGTGTGTGATGGTAAAAGCTTCTTCATACCTATATTCACCATAGCCCTTGTTCATGATGGATATCTTTCCTGCTTTCTGTGTGATATCTTTAAGATTTGAATCTGAAGAGGAGGGAATACTTGCATCCTGTTTAATGACTACCTTTCCTGTTGCTCATGGGACATGCTTGGGATTCAAATTTGAAGAGGATGGGATGCTTGCATCTTGGTTTTATGGTACCTGGTTATCAGTGATAATTTGGACCACATTACAATATTGGAAAGGATTGGGATCTCCCTCTATGATGATCTCCTCTCCCTGGTGTGGGAACTTGATGCATTGATAGTATGTTGAAGGTACAACTTGCATTTCATGTATCCAAGGTCTTCCTGGTAGCATGTTGTATCCGAACTCAAGGTCTAAGATTTGGAAGGGAGTGTTTTTTTACCACAGGACCAATATGAATAGGTAGAATGATAATACCTTTAGAGGACCTTTCCTCTTCATCATAAGCTCTGATATTTATCCTCCTTGTGACATCAATGCATTATTCTAAATAGCCTAGTTGCTTGATTAACTTTAGAGTATAGATGTTTAACCCAGCTCCACCATCAACAAGGACCCTACAGATAGTGCTTTTGTGGACCTGGACAAGTAAGTGCAGAGGATCATTATGCAAGGGTTTATGTGGCGGCACATCATGGTCTGTGAATGTGGCATGTTTGTTAGCTGCTATATGGTTGACCATCATTTGGAAGCTCTCGGGTGTTATGTCCCTTGGGACAGCTGCATTCTGAAGGGCTTGGTCAAGTGCCAGTTTATGTTGCAGAGATATGCACAATAGGTCAAACATAGAGATCTGGGCAGGTGTGCACTTTATTTGGTCCACTATGCTTGTTTGTGGATCCAAGTTTGCTATAGGATTGGTCGATGTAGTAGTTGAGGATGGTACTCCTTGCAAGACTACTTTGGTGCGATGCGTTGTTACAACACATTTGTTACCGTGGTCTTTGATAGTGATTGTAGCCACATGGCTATCTAAAGGATAGAGGCAATTGATAACATTATCACTATTGGCATATATATAGTTAACTTGTTTTGTTTGTCCACTAGACCCAGAGGCTTTTTCCTTGTTGTGATCATGAAAGGTATCGTTGAAAATAGTGTGATTAGTTGTGCCTTTGGTTTGAGTATTCATCACATTGATGATCCCTATGTCAATCAGATCTTGGATAGCGTGTTTCAATCGGTAGTAGTTGGCCATTTTGTGCCCTTTCACTCGATGAAACTCACAGAAATCTTTGTCATTATACCACCTTGGTTTTTTTTCATCTTGTTCAAAGTCCCTGATTTCTGGGAGAGTGATAGTGTTTGATTGTATCAACTTGTGTAAAGCTGATTCTATTGGCTCTCCTAATGGTGTGAAATCTCATTATTGGAATTGAAACTATGGTTTGCGTTGATTCTGTTGTTGACTGTTTGACACAGTGGCTGATTGTATAGGGGGAGGTTGGTTTTGGGTGTATGCTTCTTGAGTGGTCCCTATGGGTTTTTGGTTTGCCATAGGTGTGCCTTGCAGTGACACCTTGGGTTGTGTGTAGTTGACTATCTTCACATCAATGACACCATCGCTAGTGACATTTTTTTTTTTGTTCCACCACTTAGCTTTTTCTGTTGCATTCTTATTCATATTCATCTGTGTGGGATCTGCAAGGATTCCTCTTTTGACTAAGTTCTACTCACAACAAACTCCTCTTTCGATGAGTTGTGTGAAGTTTGAAGCTAACTATAACTCTGTTGTGAATGACATGTCTAGAATTAGATTGTCAACAAACATGACTATTAAGTCTTGTTTGGGAAAATCATATGTTATGCAGCTTTTTCATATTCCTCCATCTCTGAAGGAATTTCACAAAAGACTCTCCATCCTTATGTTTAATGTTGCAAAGGTCCTTAATGTTGACCTTGCGCTCGATGTTATGATGGAAGTGAGCTATGAAATTTTCAGCCAATTCTCCCCAAGACTGAATGCCATGAGGTAGATGTGAGAAGCATTTCATTGCTGGTCCGGCCAAACTTTGTGGGAACAGTCACATTAGATATGTGTCATCATGAGTGACTTCGATGCAAGTAGAAAAAAATCTTGGATATGTTCAATAGGGTTGGTACTGCCCCTATATTTGTCAAATTTTGGTATCGAGAAGTGATTTGGGAATGGAGACATGTGAAGAGAATGGTCAAATGGGTATGGGTATAAATCCTCTACGGTATAGGATTTAGTTTACCCCTAATTTTGCATATCCATCATTTGGGTTTGAAGGTTTTGCATTTGTTGCATTAACATGTCTGTTTGATATTGAGGCTGGTGTATGTGGACATTCCTTTGTGTTGTGGTGGGTATGAGGCTGCACCTCTGTGTCCCTTGAGTAGGAACATAGGTTTTCATCCTAGGGACTTGATATTGATTCCCCACCAAGTGATTTGTAACTGGAGGGACATGAGTAACCTATGATGGGTTTTGATGCATTTTCTCTTATGATTGAAACTAGGCTTGATACTGCTGGGGTTGGTATTGTTGCTGTTGAGGTTGGTTTTGAAACTGGGGTTGATGTGGCTGAGGTTGGTTTTGAGGAAACTAAATTTGGGGTTGCTGTTGCGGGGGTTGAAACTAAGGAAACTGAAGCTGGGGTTGTTGTTGCGGGAGTTGGAACTGAGGCAACTAAAGCTAGGGTTGTTGTTGTGGGGGTTGAAACTGAGGCAAATAAAGCTGGGGTTGCTATTGTAGGGGTTGGATTGGTGTCAGAATGGGCAAAGGTGTAGCCTTGGGCAGGCCTTGACTATAAGTCATTCCTACAGGGATGGATCCTTGTGGGCATGAGGTGTTGATCCCAAGACTAGTGTGAATTGACTGCAGTAGCGACATAGTTTTAAAACTATTGGTGTTTGGTGGGATGGAAGTCATAGCATGAGAGATTGATTGTCCTGGCCCTGAGACCAAAGGTGGAGGCATACTAGTGACCATGGGTGCACTTAGTTGTGAGCCTGTCATGCCTTGAGTAGATGATGTGTTGGCTTGGGTTAGGTCATTGGTTTGATTATATATAGTCTATGTCAATGTGGGTAAGACCAATGGTGGCAAGATTGGAGACACAATAGGTAGCATCTTAGGAGTTTGAGTAGTGTTTTGACCTGCGAGAGGCTTTTCGGGCCATATAGTCGATACACTGAATTCAGCGGGGAGTTTGACTCCCTTCTTATTAGCATGGCCAAGTAATGTTCAGGGTTTCTCTCTACAACAATGTCAACTACTTTCCTAGAGTAAGCATCTTGTTCCACATCTTTAATTCTTCTTCTGTGATATCTTGGAAAAGGGCTACCCCACGAGGCTGTTCAATAAAGAGAGCAGAACTGGTGTTCATGAAGGGATCGTTCTCTTGCTTTATTTTCCAAGTGGGGAAATGGTTGATATATGACTCATCAGGTTGAGTTCTAGCCTTAGACCTTGTGTAAGGTCCTCCATGAGGTGTTTGAGACATAGTGCGGTCCAGGTTTTGTAACTAAAACAAGTGATATAAAGCAAACAAGGAAGAAGATCCTTTCTGAGGAAGTCTGAGTTATGTTTTGGACAAGGGTAATTCTAAGGATAGATTTTGATATAACTTGATCTCAAAGTGGTGATGATAAAAGATAAGATTTTATGACCTTTGCCTTGCATAAAGTCACTTTGGTAAAGATGATGATGTTTGATATGATGAGATCAAGGTATTTTGAGTCTGAGCTTTCGAACTAACAATGTTTTTGACAATAATCATGCTTTACTAAAAAAGGGTAATCTTTAATGTTTAGAGATTCACACAATGTTCTTCGCATTTTCCTGGGATAGACACTAGTTTTGGACACCAAATGAAGAATTCTTTCAAGGTTTTAGGTCAAAATAGGAATATAATATATCTGGTCAATTGCGGTACAATTTCACCGATTACAATAAAATAACTGGTCAATTGCGGTAGTTTATCACCGATTGTGGTAATAAACATGATGATTGCGGCAATAAACAAGTCAACTATGGCAAACTTCCTTCAATTGCAGCACAATGCAAGCAATTGCGGTAAATGAGGAACAATCTAAAAAGACTAGAGGATAAGTATCGTTGTTTGATATTTTTGAATTTTTTGGAACAACGCTTCGATTTGCAAGACAGTTGACGTTGACAACCCTAGACTTTAACATGCTTGACTTGTTTTGACAGTTTGGATGTTTTGTTTTTCATTTTCAGAGATTGATCAAAGGAACAAGCATAATAGACACTGTGTTTTGAGAAATGAAGACTGAAATTGTGTATCTTCTATAACTTTTTCAAGTTGCAAGGTTATCAGGAGGTCTCAACAATGAAAAATCAGATTAATCTAGGTCAATGGCTTCAGAATACAATGTTATAGGCCCAATGCTTGAATATTTTTTAGCTCACACAACAATTGTCATGCTACTAGGACACGAAGGTCCATGACGTAGGTGCCCATTTTTTTTCCATTTCCAGGTATTGTTTCCATGAGGTGAAGATCTCTTTCACTACACAAATACCATGGGACACATATGTTGGGAATCTTGGGGGGAAATTTTGCAACCCCTTGCACTATAATAAGGTATCTATTTGGAGGTAAAATGGGTTGGCCTCTAATTAATCAAGGTTGTAGTAAGGGTCCGTAACATCTCTCCAATCAGTTTGTATGTGTGTGACTCACTTAAGAGCCTAGTTGACCATGCTGGCTTTAGGGATATTCACCTGATCTAGACTATTATCAACACGCCTCACCTGAGCTTGGCTAGATAAGATGGAACTTTGGTTCGTTCCTTGTTTATATACCGATCGAAAGGATTACCAGTTTAAGGTCATCCTCCGAGGAAGAAGCGCATTCCCCCAACAGGCCTTTCTAAAAATGTAAAGATTTGTAATCTAACAGTTTGTGCAAGTGTACCCAAAACTCAAGACACAAGGTAAATTGATTAAGATCCAAAGTTTAAAGTGTGAACTAAGCTACACCACCATACAAGCACCAACGTTCAATTTTAAGCCCAAAAGTAGGTGTTGATTGCTTGTTCAATTTTAATGCACCAAATTGAGAGATTTTTTGCCTTTGTTCAGTTTTAATCCTCACATCAATTTTAAGACCAAATAAAAAATATGAGATGTGATTTGTTTTGCAAGCACTATTCTTTTTAAACCCAAATCGACAAATGAATTCCTTTTATTTTGCTTTGTTTAAACAGGTTAGTACCAAAAAGGATTATTTGCAAAAAAAATGAGAGTATATGAAACTTTGAAATAATGAAATGGTGATTACCAAAAGTTACCCTTCTCTATCCTCGGTGATTTTGTCCAATCCTACACAGAAAACTGAAAATATCAGTTTAGAAATAGATGGGCAGAAGATTTTGATCTGAAATGCATTTTTTTCTGTAATTGCGGCAAACTTCTGGCAACTGCGGTAAATTTATGTCGATTGTGGTAAAGCACTGGCAACTACGGTGAAATGGTGTCGATTGCAGCATGGATCAAGCAACTGCAGAAAAATTCATTCAATTGCGGTATGGATCAGACAATTGCGGCAAAGTACCTGAAGAAAGAAGACAGAAAAAGATAGAATAATATTGTGAAAGCCTGCAATCAATTGCGGTATTAAACCTGTCAATTGCGGCACAGTTTTTTCGATTGTGGTAAAATACGAGCAACTATGAAATAATACAAATGTCGAAGAAAAGTCAGATTTTTAAATTTACGACCGTACAACCATGGTTAATCAATCCATTTCTTTGTCTGCAAGAGATATTTGGGCTATTTTTTCACGTCAAGTTCACCAAAATGTACGCCTCTCCTTCTCGTGATCCATGGATTCCCAAGCTTTCTAAAGGCAAGGGTCAGTAGAAAATTTTTCACAATTGATACAAACCAAATACATAGTACTACTAAAATGGATAACAATAAAACGTAATCAATAAAATGTACAAGCAAGAGAAAGGAAAACAAATAAATGCAAACCCCATGATGCTTGAAGCTTCTATTGTCTCTCTACTCCTTCCAAAATGTTGTTCTTGATGCTCAGTATTGGTAGGGTAGCGTTTATGACTTGAGAAGTGTCGAGAATTTTGCTAATTGAAATGGGTGTGTGATCGCAAGATGGCTTGAACGCTAGAACCAAACTAATGGAGTAATGGCACACGAGAGCTTGAAATCCAAGATCCTTCAAATGGTTATGAAGGGTTTATTATATAGGATTTGGTGATGATATAAATGGTTGAGATCAATCCCAGAGATAGGGAGATGAACGGTTGAGATCAAAAGGAACTGGAGAGGTCCTTAGTAAACTCCACCTCTTCATTTGGTAAAGAGGAGATAGAGTTTGGTTGACTGAAGAGCTAATTATGAGTTACCTTTTTGAACTGAAGAGGTGGGTAAAGTTACCCATGTAGACTGGAGAGATGGGTGGAGTAACCCATGTGATCTGATTGGAGTTATCTCTTTGAAGATAAACGAATATTTAATTCATTTATTTAATTATTATTTTCAACATGTGAGATAATTGAATTCTTTTTGATTAAGAATTACTTTATTTGATGAAATTAAATTAAGTTAATTCAAATTAATTTAATTGGAAGAATTTAATTAGTAAGTTTAAATATTTGGATTTAAACTATAGGAAATTGAGTTTAATTAATTAATTAATGGTAATTAATCAATTAAATCTTAATTATTTAATTAATTTTGGGAATTTGATTAGATGATTTGGGGAATGAATTTAGAGGGAAATAGATGATTAATTAATGATTAAAAAACTATTAATTAATAGATGAAAATTAGTGTTTTTAATGTAAATTCGTAAGCCTGTCCATTTTAGGGTGTCTACATGTAGTTTCTTTTTTTATTTTGGGGAAAGAAAAAGAAGTCGAACATGCATCTCCTCGAAAAACATGCTAGTTTAGAGTGTTGAGCCCCTGTGATTAATGAAACTAATTTAATGGGTGTTGAAGTAGAGAAGATGGTTGATAAATTAAAGGACTATGTGGAGAATAAAAGTATTCTAGAGATCATGTCTAGCGGGTTATTTCAATGTGTCACCTTTCCTCCAGCCGTAATAAGCCTTGAGCTAATTCAACAGTGCATAAATCATTATGATGTTAGTTCTAAGTGTATTTTTATTAATGAGGGCCAAAGCCTTCTGTTAGTAACTAGAGAGACAATCATGTTGGTCTTTAAATTACCCAATGAGGCCTTTTTCCAATTTTACCCCAACCCAGTCACTTGATCAGTTTTGAGAAAGACGTGACAAGAACTATAGAAATATTGCCCGCAAGTGGACTCAATTGAACTAAAAAGGAAGATCTAGGTTTCCCAAGACGTTGACTAAGGATCATATGAAGCCTCATCTTCATGACTTAGTGGTATTTTTACATAGAGTGAGAGGGTTTGCACAGGTACTCCTCTTTGAGGATTGGAAGTACCATTTCAAAGAAATTATTCTAGATGGGAGGCAAAGTCTAGACTGGGCCGAGATAATTGCTGGTTCAATAAGAGACCAACTCAAGAAAGCACAAGTGATAAAAAAGGAATTCTATATGTCGTCATATTTTATTTATTGTCTATCATATACCCAAGATCTTGTAGGAATTCCACATGATCCATGGAGTGAAGACATCAATATCTATGAGTATTGTCCCCCGCTGAGAAGAGACAGAGTATTGTAAAACTACCAAAGGGTTCATGATGTTTTCCTTGGAAAGTTATGCTACCTTTTAGCTGGAACCCCAGGGAAAATAATTTCCCTGGAGGAAAAAAATTGGTTCAAAGCTATGGTAGTTTCTACATTTAGTTTTTGTAGTTCACATATGTCATAGTGGGAGGTTTTGATGAATATCCTCTCAAGTTTCCAAGGTTAGCTTTTGATTTCTTTATTTTGGTGGAAATGTGTAGACAATTGTTCACTGTGATAAAAAACAATCTTCTAGAAGAAAAATGGGATTGTATGTCCCTAATCAAGATTGGATCCCTGACCTAAAAAAATGATTGATGCCTCAGTAATAGGAAGTAACTTGGTGAATTTTCCCATGCAACTTTATGAGGAGAGAAGAGGTTTTGACAGTAAAGGTTTCGCAAGGAGGACCCTTGGTTTGGATGGCCAACTAAAATTGTCCCCACACATTGAATATTTCTACGAGAATTGTAGTAATGAAGAGGCAATTAAGAAAAGGCATCATTCCCAGTTGTTAATCCCTCAGATAAAAACCCTGTAGTTGAAGTTCAACATTGAGGATTTGGATGAAGATAATTCTGAGATTATTGAACCTAGTTATGACAGTTCAAACCCATAAATCTTCCCAGAAATAGACTGGATAAGAGAAGAAGAAGAGGAAATAAAACTTAGGGCCAGGTCCATCTTAGGATTCACTGATGATTGGTTAAAAAGGAGATGTCAAAGTAGAACAATAACTGCATCCCCTAAAATAATTGATGTGAACCCCATACTAGTTAAATTGTTGCCTAATCCCTCTTATTTAATGATGTAGGTGGTATCCCTCTATCTAGAAATAAATCAGCTACAAGTGGACACCCTACTGCACCTTGGACGAGGTCAAGGACTAGGTCTTAGGCCTGTGCACAAATAGATTTTCTAGATCCTAGCTTTGTAGATATTGAGATCAACGATGAAGACATTTTCATTTCACCAGAATATCATATGAAGGACCAGGAGGTATCTCATGGTAAAAATGAGGTTCAAAAAGGGAATGTGACACCTGCTAAAATAGTTGACAATAGATTAAATTCCAGCTTGATTGTCCCTTGGTTAACTGATTCGGTGAATAGAAAATGCATTTTCAAGCCTGTCTCTCTACTAGTCAAGAAAGTAGTCACCAAATATGTTGTTTGTGCTCCGAAGGTGAAGAGAGTCAAAAGTAATACAAGGCTAAGCACAAACCGGACTACAGGAAAGGTGACTATTGAAATCGTGACCTTTAAATAGAAAGAAGTAATCCAAGAACCTGAGGCAAAAGACTTTTTGGGTCACAAAGATGGAGTTTGGTATGCTGAATAGAGAGACCAAAGATCATTTGTTCAACTTTTTGGCTGACCACATGCTTAATCAATCTCAGAAGGATGGAAAGGAGAAGAGAGAGATTAAAATACTCATGATAATAATGGATGAGTTCCTTAGTTCACTCAGTAATGTAGGGACACTACCTCTGGCTCAGGCTCCACAAACCTTTGATCCTAACTCCTTAGACAACAAGGAGTTTCTAAACCAAATACAATAGGGTAGAGCCTTGATAGAGGCAACAAACAACTAGGTCGATGTTGTCATAAAAGAAGGAAATAAATTTATACAAGAATTCATAACCACCTATGCCAAATGGGAAATGTTTATCGGTGAGATTCAAACCTTAATTCTGGGGTGGGAATCAAATGAGGAAAAATGCGCAGCGATTGTATCTCAGGTTCTTGAAATAGAAGAATATGGAGTGGTTAAATTATTTGTAGAAAATCCAATGAAAATGGTTGATCCCTGGATGCTTTTCATACTGAAGAAAAACATGGGGTGGAAAGGATCAATTTTTAAAGATGCGGTCTCAAGCATGCGAGCCATGGAGAAAGAGATAAAGGAAATGTACACTATTTCCCTGAAAGATATCAAGGTAGTAAACCCATCAGGTATTCTCCAATTTGAGGAAGGAAATATGGATGCAAATGTTATGGTTAAGAGTTTTAAGGATTCTATGAATGCTATCAAAGAAAGAGAAGAACCTATAACCCATGACTGTACCAAAATAGAAAATGTAGAATCAATGCTATACCTGAACAAAGGATAGTTAACTAAATAGATAGAAAGAATCCAAGAGCTCAAGTGGGAGAAGAACACATGCTAAGAAAATTTGATTGGGCTGAAAAATTTACACTCTCACCCAATGCAAGAGTTGTTGAACACTTTCAAGAGCTGGAAGCTGGTCCAAGATGCCATGTTAGAGAAAAAGTAGTCAGGGATGCATAGTATTTTTATGTTGTTTATTTATTTTTATAAGGGTCCATCTATCATAAAACTGTTATTTTTATTAGTTGTTGGCTCGTAACTATTTTTATTTGTTGTCAATCTGAGAGGTCGAGTTTTCAGGGAGGCCTCCCGGATTGCAAAACTATATATGCTGGAGCATAAAAATGATGAAGGGTTAGAATTTTTAAATTAGATATAGATTTTTTTGGGTTTTTAGTACATTTAAGCTTTATTTTTCTTTTTGAAAGAATTAATTGGAAAGATACAGTGATTTGCACCCATTTTGGACTTTGATCCTTACGGTATAAATATATTAATGCAAAGTCTCAGTTTAGATCTGTGAATTTGAACCCGCAGTATGTTGATTACTTTTTGGATTGGTATATCTCTTGCTCTATGTTATTTATTTTTTGTGTCGTGCTTATTAATCTTTTCATACAATTCCTATCAATAGTTTTTTAGGAAGGTAATTTTAGATAGTTGGAGGAACTGTGTTTTCCTTAAAAATTAAATTCTATATTCATGATCTCTAAAAGTACCTCAATACCAAGGAGTATTTGAGAGACCCTTGCGTACTTTTTGGTTAAAAGTACATTCTTTATGTTTCATTGAAAAATTCATTGAAATTTTTTTCATAGGGAGTTGTACCTCATAAAATTCAGAGGGAAGAAATTATTCCATGCTTACCCAATTGTTGTGAAATGTTTGTCTTCAAAGAGGTATAGGGTCAGTATAAATTTTATTTAACGTGGAGACAAATTTGTTTACCAATAGATTTTTGGTGACCCTACTGGGAAGTCTTGTGATGAGCTCCAGTCTCTAAATTGTTATAATGCATCAAAATGGTGTTACCACACAATGATGTATTTCCCACACTTTAGCCCAATCTTGGTTTTTAAAACACACAAGAAGATCTAATTTTAGACCTATTTGCAGTAGCTTGGAAATATAGACATAGTAATCAGCAGTTCAAATAAACCCTCCAAGTGTTGGAAGGAGAAGAATAAATTGTTGAATGCTTAAGAGGTGTACCCATGGACCAGGAGGAATTTGTAGTAAAAATACTTGCTCACGCCCCTACAAGAAATTGAAAGCTAGTTTGGATATCAAAGCTGTCTGAGAAAAGATATACCAGAGGTGATCAAAGAAAAGGGTTGATTGATGAAGATTTCAAAGCTTTGAAAAATATGAAATTTTCCCCTGATTCTATTACACCCAATAAAAATAAAACCAAGTCCTATATTAGACCTTTTTCAACTCTTTCCAGTCCTACTATATCACCAGTTGTACAAGCTGTTAGCCCACCAAGTCTTATAATACCCTCTGTTTTCAATACTCAACCTTTCAATTTTAGATTCCCAACCATGGCCACCAACCAGCCGTGGGGTCAAAACATAGGTCCTTTGGACCTAGAGGGGAACCCTCCTACCACTTTACCCAAGGGAACTAACCAAATCTTGTCTAAGTTCAATGGAGATGGAAAAATGACCACAAAAGATTACCTCAACGCTTTTCACACTACATGTGGTGTTTTTAGTGTTCATACTCAAGAAATTATAGTTGGACTTTTTGTGACAAATTTGATAGATGCAACCACTGATTTTTTCAACCACTTACCTCGTGCCTCCATAACCAGTTGGAATGATATGAGGAATGCCTTCGAGGAAAGATTTAAAACCATTGATAATGAAATCTAGTTATTGCTTCAATTGAGCCAATTGAAGAAGGAGATACACAAACCTATGAGGGAATTTGTGGCCAAGTTCAACAGGATATTTTAGAGGATCCCTAAAAATTCTATTCCTAGCAATGAGAATAAGAAAATATTCTTTCTTAACACAGTGCAACCTGATATAAGTTTTCATCTGCTAAAGGATGGAGTGGCTGATTTAAATGTTGCGCAAAGACAAGCCATTCATCTTGAAGACACAATCATCACAATAGGAAAGTGGAAAAGAGAATTTCAATCTTCAGGCATCTCCTCCTCTACTCTAATAGATCCTCTGATGCAGTGACTAATGAATGACATGGAAATGCTCAAAAAGCAACATAATAGAGATGGTTCTTCTTATCAATCTCCCTCTCAGAATGTCAGTCACAATAAATAGAATCAGTCTCATTGTAAAATCCCTCTCTTAATAGGTTTGCAGCCTATGTTATAGATTGAGGCCATGCCTAAGAAGACCATGTGTTTTTTTCACTTGAAAACTGATCATAAAAGTGCCACATGTCCTGAGAGGTTGAGGTGTCTCCAAATAAATACAACAAAATATACTATTGGGATAGAATATTTTTAAGAAGAAAAGACTCCTTTTGAGATTAGGCATTCAAGTTATTTTTATCTGGATTATGAGTCCAATTCCAAAATGGGCGGAAATATCCTAGCGACTCTGCAAGATCCATCATGTGCATTCCTTACTAGAAACCAAAGGTTCACTCTAGGTGTTGGTATGTCTGATGCTTCTCCCAAAGGAAAGGAATATAGAGGTAGTAATGCTTCCTCAAATCCAAAGGGCTCAGAAATCAAAATTATACAAATAGGTAACATGAATCCATCTCCTCCTACTTTTGATTTTGTCAAATTTTGTAAAACAACCTATATCTCAATCTCTCTAGCTGAAAATATAAGGGTGAACCATAAGGAGCTTGACAAACTAGTTAAATATGTGAAAGGGGAATCAAGCTGAATCGCCCATTTAAATAAACCCCTCATAGGAGAAACTACTATAGTCAAAGAGCCTCCTATTTTTGTATCTAAAGACACCCCATAGAAACTCAAAGATCCTCCTGGCATTAATACCGTAGAAAGTGAAATAGAAGAGAAGAATTCTAACCCTTTCTATATCTCTTTACTTTTAAATGGGCAGAAACTTAGTAATTATATCATAGACTTTGGCACATCTGATGATATAATTCCTACCCTAGTTTATAGAGCCCTCGGCCTCACCCTCACTAAGACGTTTGGTCAGTGCTATTCTATGGACGGGAAACAAGTGCCAGTGATGGACCAAGTTAAAGATGCATAAGTTGTTCTTGCTGCATGCCTAGAAAAGTGATTGAAGTTGGAAATTCTAGTTGCAGATATCCTAGCTAGGTATGACATGTATCTTAGTAGATTCTTGTGCATGGACATGAGAATTGATATAAATATGGATTGGTCTGAGGCAATTATCGTAGTGGGAAAGAAAAAGATAAAACTTAAACCGAAGCCTAAACAAAATACGTAGTGGTTCCTTTTGACAATGCCAAGGCTCAAATTCTTTATGAGGAGTGTCATTTTTGTAATTATGTGATTCCCTCTGAAGGAGGAGCTAAACCAATGGTCAAAGTTTCAGAAGAGGGAGGGCTATGGAAGATTAAATTCTATGGTAGTTGTTCAAATTCAGGATCGAGAGGAGTGGTGATAATTCCTCCCACTGGAGAATATATTTCTTTGTCTTTTAAATTAGACTTCATAAATACCAATAATATGGCTGAGTATGAAGCCTTTCTGCTAGGATTTGAAGAATAAAAGTCTAGAGGTATCAAGAAGCTAATTGCAAAAGGCGATGCTGAAATGATCGTGAAGAAAGTAAGAGGTCAGTTTTCTGTCAAAAACAAAAATTAAGGCACTATAGAAACCTAGTATGGGATGAACTCAAATCTTTTGATGCTTTTTCCATACAGTTCATACCTCAAATTTTAAATTCTAAGGCATATTATTTGGTAGGCTCCACTTAATTAATGTTACCACATCGTAATTTTAAAGTACATATTTATTGTTATACACCAAATTTGCACATTATTAAACTTGTAATCCTAATGATCTGGTATAACATAGGAATCCCTTCCAGGTTGTGGGACCTTTGCTAACTAAAGTGAAACCTCTGGATTCTAGGTCGGTTCCTCTTGAATAATCACCTATTTTTCTCTTTAAACTTGAAAAATAAACTTGGGAGGAAAAGGGATTGAAGGAGAACTGACATACTGGAAAAGAAAAACTTAACCTACAAGGTGATACACCGAAAGTGACATGAATAAAAACACAATGACTAAGAATTAGCATAAAATTTTTGACTCAAAACAAGCACAACTTCCTGAATAGGCTTGCAAAAGTGTTTCATAGAGAGGTCTGAGATGAAAAGAGACTATTCAGGGAAAGAAAAGATTTAAAAAGGAATAGCTTATTCATTAAATAGACATGAACTATGACATGTAAATAGACATTCACTCCAGCAAATAGGTATAGAAATGAGACAAAATGATAGGGGATGAACAAAATCCACAAGTTCATCTATATCAATCATTCACAATAGTGCATAGAGATGCAGAAAGAAAGAGGGCTCAAGAACTCAAAGATTTCTCTAATGTTAGTCACTATATTATGATTCAATAAGAGAAATCCAAACAAGAAAACCTAGGGACAAAGAAAATTTCACAAAGAGTCTTTGAGTAATCTGGACCTAAATGAGAAATTAAAAACACATGAAAACCTTGGGGTAGAGAGGATGCCACAAAAAGTCTTGCATAAGCTCAAAAAAAGTAGCTATAAAAGCTTATAAAAACACTTATATACAACCTCCCCTAGCATACAGGCTCAAGTGTCAATTAATCTGATCAGATTGGAAAAAAATAGGGTTACAATAGATATCTATTAAACAATACGAAAACCCTAAAATAGTCAAGTCTATCAATTAATGCATGTGGAAAATATCATAAAAGATTAGATATGCCTCCAAGATATCTCATATTGCCATAAATTCAAGTAGACATATCAGCTAGATCCATCTACCTTCTCTACAATTTGGAACACATCTCCACCATCATTAAACCCTGAGAAAATATTTAAATATTTGAAAATCTATTTTTAACAGTCATAGGTTGCGCGGAATGTCATATCGACAGCTCAGGTTCAAACCTTTATCAACTTCAAAACAAAACCATCGATCTCCTTTAAGTTACCCATGAGAAAATGATCAGATCTACCACATGGCATGCAGGTGTGATGCCTTGAACATTATCCATCTTCATATTTGCCTTTAAGTCATAGCACCCACCATGAGATCTTCCTAACATGCATTACCTTTATCTTACCTTTGGCACTGACTTTGTGACATGGCAAGCTATCACAATGACTCAAAGAATAAAAACCTTCATCTTTGTCTTTAATCCTTCATGCCTATCATCAGATCTTTACAAACTTACAACATCTTTACCACTTTTAAACCCGGGACCCATGACATCAACAGTTCCTGATGTCACCTTGGCGCAATGCCTTGAATGTTAGATCTCAATCTTATTTACCCTAAGGAAAAGCACCATCCACACAATCAAATAGAACTTTCTTGATCTTTACCTTTACCTTGTCTTTAAGTCTGACCCCACCATGGATACGTGACATGATGGCGCAATGCCTCTATTGATTAAAAACCTTCATCTTTGTTCTTAATCCTTCACACCTGTCATTAGATTGATTTTGATAAAACAACCTTTTAACTTCCCACTGACTTCAACCTGGCCCTACCATAGACACGTAGCATGATGTCGTAATGCCTTGAACATTAGATTTTGATAATATTATCTTTAAGTCATCATGCCCATCGTAGGATGAAGAGAAACTTTCTCGAATGTTAAATAGCCGTAGATGGGCCCATGTTTTGACAACCTGCCATGCGTCAACATGAAGAAATGCCTCAAACATTAGATCTTGAGCATCTTAGATTTAAGTCATCATGCTCACTGTAGGATGAAGAGAAAATTTCTCAGATGTTAAATAGTTGCATATGGGCCTAGGTTCTAACAACGTTCCGCATGTAGACATGACGCAATGCCTCAAACATTAGATCTCGACCATCTTGGATTTAAGTCATAGCGCCCATTGTAGGATCATTTAAAACTTGACTGCAATTTAACCCTTTATCTATCTTGGGAACTACATTCCCCACTTGATTAGAAAGGACACGTGTCATGCTAGAGCAATGCTTCAAATGTTAACTTCCCTTCATCTTGACATTAAGGTAATACACTAACCATTAGATGCATTTAAAACTGTTTGATCTTTAATCTGCTTCCTGACAGGCCTAGGTTGTGACAACTTGCCATACGTCACAATGGTGCATTGCCTTGATCATTAATTGTCTACATCTTCATCATTGAGGGAAAGCACCAACCCTTTGATCAAATATGGCTTGACAATAGTTTAACCCTTTATACCTCATAGAAAATTAACCCCATTGTGCATGTGGCACAATGACACAATGCCTTGAAGACAATCTATGCTTGACCTGAGCTTTGAGGCAAAGCGACGACCATCTCATTGATTCCTTCTTCCCTTTGAGATCAAACCCTTTGAGATCTTCATATTGCCAAGAAAAGACATCACTGAATTCTTGAAACAATTGGATGTAAGCCTTTTTTCTAAATTAGTGCTTACCTTTCAAAACTTTAACCTCTTGCCTAACTCAAGATCTAAATTGGTGTAATGTTCTTATTGAACTACCAAGCTAGTCTAATTCCTTTTGTATTGGTAATATTTATTGAACATGAACTCTAATTTTATGAGGCCCCTAGGCACCTTATTAGATTTGAGTTGCAACACTTGGTCATCATAATTATGCATCAACCTATCATGATTATGCTCTGAGAAAATATCCTCTTCAAATAAGAATTACATAATTTGTTCATCATTTTCAAATACCTGCCAATTAACATCATTATCAGGGATGGAAGGCCTGAAAATAATTTTAAATGTTTTTGATCCTTTCCTACTATAATTTTTCTAGGAATATCAACTTGGTATCCAACAAAAGCTAACCTATCTACATTCTGATTTAACTTCCTTGGGATGGCAATGATATTGAAAGCATGGAAATATTCTATTGCATCCCAAATCCTATGATTGTAGGCCTTCATAGTACCATTTTTGGTAGCACTCATTCCTTTCACTTATATGACAACCAATTCAATGTCACCATGTACCTTTAAGGCTTTAATATCTCTCTTTCTAGCCTAATCCAGTCCATTCGCCAAACTCTCATATTCAGCAGTATTGCTTGTGCAAGAAAAATTGAATCTAAAAGTTGTATAATATTTCTCACCTTTTGGAGATACTTGCATTGCACCACCACCAGATCCATGTTTTCTTCTAGCACCATGAAATAATAATTCACAAACTTCATTGCTTTGTTCTTCTGATACTTCATTGGTTTCCTTAAAGAGACTTGGCATTGTCATACCATCCTCTTAGAGTATGTAATTCCCCAAACCAGCATCCCAAATAACATTAGCCTAAGCCTCTGAAGTCCTTTTTGATCCCCACTCATCTAGATAGATATCTGGAATGCTCTCTATCTCAGTATTTGTCTCCTTAATGATTGGAAAATCATTACTATCAAGTGCAATACAACTTGTATTGAATACATTAGACACATAAGGTTCTACATGATGTGCTACTAATAATTCAGATTTTATAGTGACCTCGGTTTCATATCTAGTATGGAAAAGCATATGAGACCTACTGTGTTCACTAATGAACCATCAAGTTCTGTTACTTTCTTTTGGAATAGTTCATACTTGAGTAATAATTGGTCGGCTACCTTCTTGGGCATGACTGAACTAGTAGCCCCACTATCTACCATACAGTTATGTACTAGAAAATATCCAATAATTAATGATACATAAAAGGGAGGTGGTTTTAAGTTCCTACCTTGAATGGAACCTGCTTTGGTGTTTCTTCTTGGAATTTTTGTCTCTTGATCAATGTTGACCAAAACTGACTTAGCTACATCAATTGTGGGTTGTTGAGGGATTTTCTCTTCACCCATAGCCTTCTTCAAGATTTCAGGTTGTCTTGGAATGGCTAAGGAGTCCCATGTGGTCATAGTCACACTCTTTTTCTTCATATTGTCTACAATATTTAATGGTACTACTACATGGACTTTGTGGTGTGCTTTCACCAATGTGGGCTCAACTTCCTTGGGAGATTGACTCTCCTTGACTTGCATGACATGAGGTATTTTCAGTATGTCAATAGTGGGTGTATGTGATGATCCTATAGATGTAGTATCTTTTCCTTCATTCTCTGATTGCTCCATGTCTTGGCCTCTTCTCTTGGAATGAGTGTTGGTTGCAATTAAAGACTCACCATTTACACCATTTAAATCTTCCTCTTTCCAATTAAAGAGAGCAGTCTCATTAGATTGTGTATCTCACTGGGATATTGAACCACTAGGAGATGCCTCTGATTGGGTGTTTGAGGCATTTTGTGCCATGAGGACTTGATTCACCAATTTGTTCAAGCATGTAGCCTGATTATGTTGTTGATTGCAAGGAAATCACCATTCATTCTTTGAAGTAAGATTATTTTGACTTGGAAACATATCTCTGAAAGGTTTTACAGAGTTGAGAGGTGATGGGTTGTAAGGTTGAAATGGATTTTGATTGAAATTCTGCCTTTGACCTTGATAATTTCCCTAATATGGTGGTCTATTTGGCTTATAGGGTTTTCCTTGAGCTTGATACTTCTGGTTACAACCTTTATTTTGTTTTTGGAAAGGTCACCTAACCCCTTGATTCTGCTTTTTGATATTGATCAACTCATTACCAAAAATTTTCAACAAGCTCCTAATTTCTTGCAATTCTTGGGAAGAGCCTGCTCTTAACTCCTTAATGGTTGAATTAGCTTGAGGTGCTACTAACGTAGGTATAGGGGTGAATGGAGGAATTGTTAGAATACTTCAGGGATAACTGAGAGGGGGGGTGAATCAGTTATATGCAACTTTAAATCTTTTGTACCTATTAATCCAGATTGATATAAATTAAATGCACATTCAGATAACACATTACACAACACATCAATTTGGTTACGGGGAAACCAAATGGTAAAAACCCCAGTGGAAATTATTACCCACAAAGAACTATACTGGTTATAGTAATCCCTGTTAAAAGATCTTTCAACCCTGTTAGGAGTTGTTCATTACAATGCAGTAGTATAGTGACTTGGTTAAGGGTCTGACACTGTTAGGAGTCTTTTACAATAACCCTGTTAGGGGTGGTGGACTCACTATTGAAGGACTCACTGTCCAAGTGGTGAAGGCTACAACCTTCTGGTTATTTGATACACACTGTATCAACAAGGTGAACTGTTGTTTGTGACACTGCTTGTCTGATTAGTTCCTTTTGTGCACCAATGCTTTAACCTCTTGTAAAGAACTACAAAAATCTTATCTATATTCTGAAAGCTTCAGCTTCAATATCTATACTATCAACATATGATAAATATAGCTCTGCTGCTTTAACACTCTGCTCTTCTTTTCTTATCTCTGGCTTTCACAACTCTTCTTATCACAAATGACCTTCTATAAGTACATACACCAAGTATGAGATCATGGGACCTGTAAGACAACTCTTCATAACATCCTTGTCAACTCTACTAAGCGCACAAGCATAATTACAACCACACAAGTATAAACTGAATAGACGCGTAGCTTCACTAAGTCAACTTCACCAATTTAACCATAACTTTGCAATCTTCTTGAAATACATTTGGCGCCTTTAGAGTAATATCAACAACTCATAACTAATCATGAATATACACATTCATATCCTGATGATAAGTGCAACTCCAGAAACACATTACATACGTCAGCCTTAAACCGTTATTCCTCCAGAACTGTAACAGTCAATAACAGAATTACATATCTTTACTGAAACATCATATCTGGGTCTGTGTGTATGAACATAGCATAATAAACATGTCAACAACATGTATCTATCCACACAAGTCTTCATGTCATCATATGGATAAGTACATACA
>MU223046.1:1759106-1770203 GCA_018584345.1 Thuja plicata | reverse complement strand
CACTGTGCTCTTCTTCATTGTATTGCTCTATATCGCTAAGCTGCTCAAAATCACTAAATCTTTCAATAAAACAAGCCTCTAATGCTTCCATGGATTCTATTGAGCCATGAGGTAGGTCTTTAAACCAGTCTCTTGCAATGTCAACTAAGGATATTACAAAAATTTTCATCAATACATCCTCATGTGAAATGTTATGGTTGTCTACCAAGTCAGCAAATTTTTCTAAATGATCTTCAGCCGACTGTTCACCAAAACCAGCAAACTTTGGCAAACACTCCCTAACCCTTGATGGAATATGGTTTGGATATCCATGGATACCCATGAAACTAATTGCCCCAAACAAATCATCACCCCTCCAATCATAAGAATATGACATCTTAGCAGTTGAAAAAGATTACAAACTACCACGCTTACACATTTCCTTCAAATTTTGCAAAAATGCAAGTAAAACTTGAAACATGTAAACTTCTTTTACACCTTATTCCTTTTTTCTTTAGTGCTACAATCACTTGATAAGGAAAATTATTAAAAATTTATGAGATACCTGGATGTATTTGAGCTATTGCAAAACATGTGTGCTTTGAAAACACCTTTAAATCAACTTCAAAACATGTAGAATATATGCTGTCACTGTCACTGCAAGTCTGCCCTCTTTGTAATCTTTCTTTAACATGCACACTGGTGCAAATCAGAGCTCAGAGTCACCACTCACCCGTAGTGAGATTATGTGAATATTTATTCAATAGCTTTGGACTTTTAGATACTTTGCAATGACAGATAAACAGGCTTGACCCTTTTTTTTTTTTTTAAAAGCAAAAAGAATATATCCTTTCTTTTTTGTAACACGTGACTCTATGACCAGACTCTGGGATATTTTAGCAAAGCAGGGCTATAACTTACTTATACCGACTTAATCACTTTTATTCCCTAGCAGAGTCGCCAATTTGTTAGCACTTTTTCTTGCAACACTTACCTAATGATGATAGTATACCTTGTATACTTGAATGCAACCTCTTTTAGGCAAGAGAAAGGCTAATTGCTAAGGATTGGATAATATCCTTCATTTTTTAGCTCCACAGACTCAGGAAGGTATTACCTAGATAGTTAACTGTGTTTCAAGTAGACTTCAAATGGTGGATTGGGTCTTCACTGTTATGTTATTATAATTCTGATTATATCAATAAGATACCACTCTTCAAATGATCAAAAACAATCTGAAACAAAGCTTGACAAGGAAAACTATGACTATAATAACAAATAACAGTGGCATACGGATGTTTATCCTTCTTCTTTTTATGAGTTTAAAATCAAGGAAGGCTAACCTTTTGATTCACTCTCTAAGGAATCACTAAAATGGACACTATCCTGCTGATATGAGTCCTTAATGAGTTCAGCTCATTTTTTCTAAAAACTAGATAAAATTGATTAATTTGTGTATAACTGAATGGAGAAAACACTTGTTTAGCAAACTCTAGATCAGTGCCTATTCCTTGAGAAAAGAGTCAATGAAAACATATGTCAACAATAAAAAAACTAATGCAATACTGAAGAATGCCTTACAAACTTCATACAATCCAGATTGGATGCCTTACAAACAATCTACTCAACTCAATACTTCTTCATCAAATCTTCACAACTATGTCCTACTCTCTGAAACCATTTAAAAAATTTAACTCTCTCCTTGAGAAAGACTCACAAATTATTAGACACACTACCTTGTAGTAGGTATATTTTAGATGCCTTACAAATGAACTATACTAGAGCATAAACCACAGTCAAAAGAGACAAAACAACAATGAATAGGAACTGCACTGTATTCTCATTAATCCAAGTTGTTTCCAGATATCCAAACATTAAACTCAAGAACTAAGCATGAAAAAGAAGTATGCTTTACAAATAGAAATCTTCAAACCAATGGTAACTTGTACTGAACCAGGCAAAGACAGGACCAAGAACAAGACCAGGAACCTCCACAGGAACCAGAACAGGAACCTGAAAACAGAACCCTCAAAACAGAAAAGAGAAGGGAATAAATAGAAGAAGGAGAAACCCTAAAAACTATGTCTGGAAAACACCTATCCTTCTCTCAAATCTGATCTACTCAATCAGTCTTTTCAAAATATCTAATTTTATCCCTTGCAAATATCCATCATTTTCCACTGGGAAATCCATCAAATCTGATTCCATCTGTTGAGAAAATATCTTTGAAATATGAGAAAATATTTGTTCACAAAACCTCTTGGAAAGCTCTAACAATCTGATTTTTGCAATAAAACAAATGTGCATTATGTCTCATCCCTCTGTGCAAATCTGATTCTTTCATCTACAAAAATCTGAT
Organism: Thuja plicata; assembly: GCA_018584345.1. Lineage (NCBI taxonomy): Eukaryota > Viridiplantae > Streptophyta > Pinopsida > Cupressales > Cupressaceae > Thuja > Thuja plicata. Next base: position 1,767,865 of record MU223046.1, on the reverse strand, counting down.
CTTTCATGTGTTGCAACATCCTCTCGGAATGTATTTTTCAAATACTTGCAAAATAAAATACTTTTGCAAACTATGCACTTTACCCTTTAAAATTTGCACATCATTTAAATTTCCTTTGAAAACCCTATTTTCTACCTATTTTGCCCAGAAGCCACCAGAAATTGACATGTGGCATATGTTGATTCACTGTTATAAACTAGTCTTTTAATTGTGCCTTTAACCCTAGTTAGCTTTTCTTCTTGGTCTCTAAGTCTCTGAATATTTTTACTAACCACAGTTAAATCCGATGACCATGCGACCAACATCAATCTCCAAGTCGCCAGCAAATTTCAACTCAACTGTCAACCTTGGGCGACTTGGCGACTAGCATCTGGCGGCTAACTCTATCTAGTGACCATGTGACAACTAGCTATCTCCTCGTCATGATAGTCATCTTCTCCTTCTGGCTACTTCACGACTAACCGCTAGTGGTTATTCGCCAAGTCTCGGTGGCTAGCTTTGACATCTCCCGACTGCGCAACTAATCGCTAGCGGTCAGTCACCAAGTCTCCATGATTATATCCTTTGGTGGCTAACTTCTCGCGACCGGATGCAACGTGTCATTTCTGTCAAAAAAAAATTTCCTTCATTTTTTGGACATGGAAACTGAGGTGTCAGATGACTGGGTGCATGCATGGATAGCTTCCTCATCAGCTTCACATTAACATGTTCTCATTTTGGCATATAAACATCTCAGTTTTTGCTAGTGGGATGAATGTGGGATAATGGGTTTCATGGTTTCAAAGGCATTTTCAAAATTTATCTCAAAATGTAGTGGTTTTCCCATGCATCCATTCCTCCAGCCCTCAAGAGCCTGCCAAGAGCCTCTGGGCTCTCTTACTTATTTCATGTACTAAGTGTTTTAGTATATAAATACTAAAAACACCCCCGCACAGGCAATATGGGACATTTTATTTTCACTATTTTCCATTTTCCTGAGACTTTACTAAGTGCTGCTTGATAATGGCGCTATTTTGTTGCAGATAGAAACCAAAAACATGTTTCATAGGTCAAGGCGCCACTTTTTGTGAAATTACATCTGCAAATTTTAGCTTCAAAACCTTTCAAAAAACATCAAATTACTTCACCAAAATGGGCATAGCAGTCTGTGCAATGTATTTTGCAATGTGATTTGTACTCCTCCCATGGCTTGTGCAGACTGTTCTATGGTTTCTTTCAACTCCTTCTCAATACTATGCGTTGGTTCTTCATTGTATTATGTCTGCGCACCAATTGGCACTCTCATCACTTGCATGGTTTTAAAAATTTTAAGATTTCCCAACAATATTCAGCTCAGCATCACAATCCTATGCATTTTGAAAATTTTAACTCTTTCTATGGTATTTAGTGCAGAGTCTTTACCCTCCATTCAGTGTGGCATTCTGATGTGTCTGCGCAATCTGGCATTCAAATTTGTTATGCAAACTATGTAAATTCCTCTTGGTTCGATGTCTGGTTCCTCCTTCCTATGGTGGAGTCCTTTGTATATGCTGCAAGATTTATTACGCTATGCTACCCAAATTTACACTTTTGTGCAAGATGTTTGCAATGTTTGATTTTTGTAAAATATTTGAAAATGTCTACACAGACTGCGTGGATTATACCTTTTTCCAGTGTGACATCTCATTCACAGCTCCTCTGTGGTTTCATATTTGCATTTGCATTGTTTCATTCTCTCCTCCACTCCTCCTTATCAGCGCAGGCACTCTATTTCAAATTTTCCATGGGTTGACTGATTTCCCCAAATTTGTGACACAATACACAGCCTTCTCTACCAGGAGCTGCACTTTTTCCCACCCAATGCTTTATATTTAAAAAACTTCAATTTCCGCCTTCACTATGGTGCACAGGAAACAATAGATTACTTGCTTGAAATTGGTTATGTATTTGTCTTGAATTCCCTTCATAGAATATAGTACAGGCTAGGCTTGTTTTGGAATTTATAAATTTTAAAGTTTCCCACTGCCTATGTGGCTTCTTTGTGCAACTCCATTCAATCATTGTATTAATAGTGTAACTCATCCATATGAAGAAGCTTTGGTAGCATTGCCAACTTATGCAAAATGGCTCCATCGGGATATAAAAAGTAGCTCACTATCAGATGTGAAACTTCTTCCAAGTCTTTCAAACAATTGCCTTTATGTTGCATGAGTTATTTGAAATTAGTTTAATCTTTGACAATTTGTATTCAAACTTCAATTCCTATGTTTCAAATATGTAGCCCTCTTGGTGTTTTAATTCATAGTTCTAATGCCTTGAATATGCTTTCATCTTCTTTAGGTACAAACCATTATGCAAATTATCTCAATGACATCAAACTAGCCACTTTGCAATTACCTTTGCATACTAAACCTCTAATGGCAAGTGGCCTCTGGAACGAGCCTAAAAAACTGACTGAAACAGGAAATCTGGCCTCGTCATCTGGCAATAAGACTCATTCATCTATAACGAGGATGCATGTGAAAGGTCTCCTTCAGATTCATCCTCAGGCACAAGATATAACAGTGCAAACTTACCCTTTCAGAAAGCTTGTGTAGGTGCCAATGCTAAAACAATATAAATGTTCTTCAGATCGACCACTGCAAAATCATTGAAACAAGATATGAAATTTCACCATCAGGTCAAAAGGTACGTTCATATGAAATGAAAATGGTCCCACAATCAGATCCTAGAAACAACTTTCAGATCAAAAGTTACCATTCTCAGAAAATGATGATTCTGTAAACTTAACTCTTTTATGCATTGCAAACTGAATAAAATGCCTCTGAAACTGAACTTGCAAACTCATTAAAATGAACTTTCAATATCTGAACCTCTGAACATAGATTCAATGTCATGTGTAGAATATGAAATCTCTATTGTCTTCCTCTGAAAACAAACTATTGAACTGATACCAATCTGCAAAATTAGCATCCAGACACCTTTCTGAATTTTAACCATGTAAATATGCAGAAAACTTATTTGGATTTAATTTGAAAAAGTGATCAACTGGATTGATCAAAATCTAGAAATCTTCAGAGGGGTTCATTCCTAGGTCTACAATGTAGATCAACCTTCAATTATGTCTGACCTCAAACCGGGTGCCAACAGGGAAACCACAAAGTATGCCATTTAATTCTGAATTCTGCATTTTCAGTGAAACTTCAATAAATCAGAAATGGAAGGGCTCTGGAAAAGTGGATAAATGGATTGGCAAGAATTTTTAAATCTTCAAATAGGTGTACTCCTATGTTTACAATATGAGAGACAAATCAATTATCCAAAATGTTCAACCGGGTATAGATTTTCAAGACCTCAAAGTAGACAACTTAGCAATTATGTACTTGAAAACTCGGGAAATCAGAATTATTCACTAACAGAATGGTTCTAGAAAACTTTTCATCTGATTTCAAAAAGATATGCAAATTGCAAAATATGGAGTGTGTGACGACTGGAACACAGTACAAAAGGCACTTTCTTAATTGAATCAACTGGTCAAAAGTTATAATCTGTCAAAATGGGCTATTCAGATTTCTAGGCAGAACAAAAATGCAAACAGTTCTAAGCGACCAACTTTGGGGAATATGGAAACTTATCAAATGGATTTGGAATGAGCTGAGATCTAGAACATAAGTTCTCTGATATGCATGTAACACATTCCCAAAGTGATGGCTTATGAAACTCAACAGGGTGCAAGATATTCAGAAGCAAAATAGGCCCCAGACAGCAAAATGACACTTTAGCAAAATGCAGAATTAGGTGACCCCCTCAAAATGACTACTCCCTAAACATGTCAGATTTGGAAATTAGGAGCTGGAACCCATTGCATATGTCAAATGAAAGGCATTGAAGCCTCTTCCCAATTTGTACCTCATGAAATTCATACGGGCATCCTTTCCAAGCATTCTAACTGAGCCTTCTCACATAGAATTTTCAAGGGTATTCACTTTGCTTAACTGAAAAATTCAACATGGTCACTCCAAATTTGTTCCAAATTTGAGAGGACCAACACTTTCCTTTTCCTTTCTTTTCTCTCTTAGCAATCATGGCAATTATCTCTTCTAGTTCTTCATCAGTTTCTTCATTCTCATTATGACTAGAGATGTGTGAGGATTTCTTACCGTGGATTGAAGCTTTGAAGTCTGTTTCATTCTTAGGTTCAGTCTTCAATCTTGATATCTCAAATGCAGATATTTTTTTGATCAAAGTCTCTCTCTTGAATTCTTTAGAAAAATGCATGGTCTCATCTAGAATGTTGATTTTGCTTTCATAGTCTGCTGTCAATGTAGTCATTAACTTGTCCATTATGTATTCTTCTAAAATTTCTCCTCCATTGTTTCTAATTCCAAATACTGCTTCATTTATCCTTTGATTATAAGCTCTAATGTTTTCTTCAGGTAACATTTCAAGACTATTATATTTCTTTTTCCATGTCTTTCTTCACGCATTCTTTGCTTGGATGTCTCCTTCAAACATATCTTCCAAATACTTCCATATGGTATAAGCTCGGTCAACTTTCTTGATCTCAGAAAATTCAAGGTCTGATAGGGCACTAATAAGGGATTCTTTGGCAATAGAATTTTCTGTGAATACCTCCTTCTGTTTATTTGTAGCATCTTTCTTTGCAAGGTCTTTTAAAGATGGAATATCAACTTCTTGTGTAGCAATCTCAAAGATCTCAAAGCCAACACATTGTAGATGTGTTATCATTTTGTTCTTCCAATCCAGATAGTTCTCTCCATTGAACTTAGGACTCTCTTTCTAAAGTATGCCATCTGATCTACCTTAATCTGTTAGGCTTTCTCTCCAAGGAACTTGGCTCTAATACCAATTGTTAGAATACTTCAGGGATAACTGAGAGGGGGGGGTGAATCAGTTATCGGAAACTTTAAATATTTTTTACCTATTAATCAAGATTGATATAAATTAAATGCACATTCAGATAACACATTACACAACACATCAATTTGGTTATGGGGAAACCAAATGGTAAAAACCCCAGTGGGAATTAGTACCCACAAAGAACTATACTGGTTATAGTAATCCCTGTTAAAAGATCTTTCAACCCTGTTAGGAGTTGTTCATTACAATGCAGTAGTATAGTGAACTGGTTAAGGGTCTGACCCTATTAGGAGTCTTTTACAATAACCCTGTTAGGGGTGGTGGACTCACTTTCCAAGTGGTGAAGGCTACAACCTTCTGGTTATTTGATACACACTATATCAACAAGGTGAACTGCTATTTGTGACACTGCTTGTCTGATCAGTTCCTTTTGTGTGCCGATGCTTTAACACCTTGTAAAGCACTACAACAATCTTATTTGTATTTTGAAAGCTTTAGCTTCAATATCTATATTATCAACATATGATAAATATAGCTCTGCTGCTTTAACACTCTGCACTGCTTTTCTTATCTCTGGCTTTTGCAACTCTTCTTATCACAAATGACCTTCTATAAGTACATACACCAAGTATGAGGTCATGGGACCTATAAGACAAATCTTCATAACATCCTTGTCAGCTCTACTAAGCACGCAAGCATAATTACAACTGCGCAAGTATAAACAAAATAGACGCGTCGCTTCACTAAGTCGGCTTCACCAATTTAACCATAAATTTGCAATCTTCTTGAAATACATTTGGCACCTTTAGAGTAATATCAACAACTCATAACTAATCATGAATATACACACACATATCTTGATGATAAGCGCAACTCCAGAAACACATTACATACGTCGGCCTTAAACTGTTATTCCTCCATAACTGTAACCGTCAATAAAAGAATTACATATCTTTACTGAAACATCATATCTGGGTCTACGTGTATGAACATAGCATAATAAACATGTCAAAAACATGTATCTATCCATGCAAGTTTTCATGTCATCATATGGATAAGTACATACAGAAGTACTGTTGTGTATTATATGTTGTCATCAATGACAAACATACAATCAATGAACTGTTCAGAATCAAATCTCCAACAGGAATATGCAAAGGAATATTGGGCATAATATCAGGGAAGAGAGGCATGGGCATCCTTGGGCCTATCTTAGCAGCTTGAATTAAACAATTTTTTGCTTTAACAACTATATCAAAAGCCTAGTGAAATGAGGTACCTCCCAAAGACTGAATCATGATAGACATATCACTATTTAAACCTTTCAAAAAACATAGAAAATTATAATTTTCTAAAGGCCTTATGGAAATAGGAATCCTATACATTGTCTTAAGAAATATCTTCTTGAAATCTATCATCTATTCCTGAGGGGCTCTTTTGATAGTAGTGAGTTGCTCTACTAGGGACAAATGATCTTACATGTCTTCAAAATATTTTTTGATAGAGTCTCCAAGTCTATCCCATGAATTAATGGAATGAAATGCTAAAGTTCTAAACCTTTCAAGGGCCTTACCTTTGAAGGAGGCTGCCAACAACTTAGTAGCCACATCTTCCTTAATTACATGGTGTATATTACATATGGTAGCCACATTTATAATGTGTTCACAAGTTGTAGTATGGATTTCACCTGTGAAATCAGGAAATTTTTTTAGTGCTACTAGAGGTACATCATGATGTTGAGAAAAATTCAGTAGCCTCCCTTGATTAAAGGGTACAAATGCAAATTGTCTTTCCATTATAGGGGCTATGATTTGCTAAATAGAAGCAGTGTGGACTCTATTTGAATGAGGGAGTGAAGTTGAATCCTCTATTAACTCTTTTCTTAAAGTCCTTCCTCTCTTTCTCAAATGGAAAAGAAAGGGTCTCTCCTCTAAAACATGGGGTCTAGACTATACTCTCCTTGTAGGAGATGTCCTTTGAGATGATCTCCCTTTTCTTCTTGTTGGAGACAACTTCAAAAACTTAGAAGCATTTGAACTCCTTGTTTCTTTCCTTATCATAAACTTTAATGGGACTGGATCTTCTTTTTCTTAGCACCAATGGAGTCTCTAGATATGCCTTAAAGAGAACCACTCTAGGTCAATACTATGTAATCATCATATCAAAGATAACTTAGTTTTTGAAACATGAACTTCTTTTTGTGGTCCTATTGGGCGTGCCAGAACTATTATACACCAAATTTGCACCCTACTAAATGCGTAAGCCTAATTATCTGGTATAACATGAGAATCAATTCTAGGGTGTGGGACCTTTGCTAAATGAAGTGAAACCTCCAAATTCTAGGTCGGTTCCTCTTGGATAATCACCTATTTTTCTCTTTAAAATTGAAAAATAAACTTGGGAGGAAAAGGGATAGAAAGAGAATTGAAAGAATGAAAGAAAAACTTAACCTACAAAGTGATACACTGAAAGTGACATGAATCAAAAAACAATGACTAAGAATTAGCATAAAATTTTTGATTCAAAACAAGCAAAACTTCCTGAATAGGTTTGAAAAAGTGTTTCATAGAGAGGTCTGAGATGAAAAGAGACTATTCAAGGAAAGAATACATTTCACAAAGAATATCTTATTCAGTAAATAGACAGAGACTATGATAGGGGATGAAAAAAATCTACAAGGTCATCTATATTAATGATTAACAATAGTGCATAGAGATGTAGAAAGAAAGAGGGCTCAAGAACTCCAAGATTTTTGTAATTTTAGTCACTATATTATGCTTCAATAAGAGAAATACAGACAAGAAAACCTAGGGACAGAGAAAATGTCACAAAGAGTCTTTGCATAATGTGGACCTCAATGAGAAATTACTAACACATGAAAACCTGGGGGAAGAGAGAATGCCACAAAAAGTCTTGCATAAGCTCAAAAAAACTAGCTACAAAAGCTTCTAAAAGAACTTATATACAACCTCCCCTAGCACCAGGCTCGGGATTCAGTCCATCCGATAATATTGTACAAAATTAGGGTTACAATAGATATCCATTAAACAATACAGACATCCTAAAATAGTCAAGTGTGACCATTAATGCATTTGGAAAATATCTCAAAAGATCAGATATGCCTCCAAGATATTTCATATCACTATAAATTTGAGTAGACAAATCAACTTGATCCATCTACCTTCAATACAATTTGGAACACATCACCACCATCATGAAACCCTGAGAAAATATTTGAATATTTGAAAATATATTTTTAATAGTAACAAGTGGCTTGAAATGTCATATCGATGGTTCAGGTTTGAACCTTTATCAACTTTAAAACAGAACCGTCGATCTCCTTTATGTTACATGTGAGCACAGGATCAAATCTTCCACATGGCACATAGGTGTGATGCTTTAGTTCAAAATTTGGAGTTCATTGTCACCCTGTGAGGCCTACCCCAGTCTGACATAATCGTAAAATTATTTCTCATGCTCTCCAGTCAATGCTAATTTTTCTATCGTCAGACTTTTGGGACACTTGTATTCTTTATGGATCCGTTGAATCCTTTTCTTATAAACAACACCTGCTTACTTAATCAGGGACTCTATTAGATACTTTGTGTGAGTGATGCAGACTTCTATTTGAGACTTAATTTTGATGGTTTTTGTATATTAGATTAATATGTGGATGTTAGATGAAATCAAGATTCAGATTGATTAAAAGTGTGTTTATGCATAAGAAATTGATGTAGATATTGTTAAGTTCAATGAATCTTTGTTACAAGTATGAGTGAATGTATGTTCAACTTACATTATGTATTCTATTATTTTATGTGTTGATTTATTGGACGTACTGATGGGTGCAATGAGTGTGCAGGAAATTTGACCATGGTACTAATCGGGGATTCGGAAAT
>MU223046.1:1730814-1752333 GCA_018584345.1 Thuja plicata | reverse complement strand
GTACCTTAGGAGGGTGATAAGTTGAGACACCAGGAGTGTAGAGTCTCCAAGTGTGGAGGGATAGACATGGGTATATGGGTGCCCATGATGCCAAGAAAGGTAATTTTACTCTAGTTGCCATTGAAGGCCATGGAGGTGAAGGGTAGAAATCTATTCATGAGTCCATGTGTGGCCATGGAACAGGATTATATTTGTGGTACTTAGGAATGTTGAGTCCATGTGTGGCCCATTCCTAGTGTACATATTTTGTATTTCTTGGCTTTCTCCTCCTGGGCTAGTACACTATCACCCCACTTTTGGAGAAGATTTCTTGGAGACCTTCTTTTTGTTAAACCTTGGGAGGGAATTTCTTGATGATTTATTGTTGGTTTCGATATTGTGAATACTTGTTTGTATGTATGTCTCCCGTTCATTTCTGGATCCCCTAGCTCGGGGGTGGCCTTACAAAGGCCTAGGTTGGGAGGTGAGCCTCCATGGTCAACCTTGATGTTATTGCAGGTCCTGAGAAAGCTCCTGGATGTGTAGCTGGTGTCTTGGAATATTTGTTGTAACCCCCTTCTCAAAAGTCACTTTGGTTTAAGTTCTTCTTGAAACATTTTAAAGGAATTGGAAATTTGTAATTCCCTTGTTTTAAAGTTAATATATTTTGAAGGAATTGTATTCACTATTTCCTTGTAATAAAAGAGAAAGAAATTGTTCTATATACTTGTATAATTAATTGCATTATTGGCTACTTCAGAATTAGTATTATTTTTGATCTATTAAAGTGATAAATAAATCTAAAGTATTATAGCTTTATTATTTGTTGTTGAAATAGATATCAAACTTTCTATTAGTTTAATCTATGAAATATGTAAAGGTATTGAAAAGATTTCTTCTCTTATAGTTCTTATAACATGTTTAAATGAAATTTTTGTTCTATCGATTAAAGTTTAAATGCCCAGATTTTGGGGCATGACACACCCCGTAGTGTGTTCATTTTTTAAAAAAATCATGTCATGTCAGCGGCAAGTTATGCAAAGTTGGACTTCCCATTGAATTCAAATATTAAACTATCCTTAGTTCAAGATTCAAATTTCAACCGTAGTTTGAGTCTTGTAGCCGCTTGTATTATTTTTAAAGCACGCCAAGGGGCAGTCCTTCTTAATAATCATGCAGGTTGAACTTGAACTTTGAACTGCCTTAGTTCAAGATTCAAAGTTCAAACGAGAGTTGCCACTTGGTCATCAACAAACATTGGTAATGAGGAGATTGATGTGACAGATGGCAGAAAAAGATTAACCAGTATGAAAAATCAGCGATAATTATCATTGAAGTGACATTGTAAAGACGGTTTGATCATGTGAAGTTTGAGATTTGATGTACTCATTTAATTCATTTGTCGTCCGCATTTATTTGACATAATGCTCAACTCCCGCATTAAATGTCTATCCCTACAATCCTTTTATCAAGATGGTATAAATTGTCTCTTAGTTTCTCATTCTCAATTATGGTTATTTGCCATGCTTGAAAGATAATGTTGCCCAGATTTCTCCTTCTTCTTGAGAACTAAAACAATTTCATACGGTTGCAGGTCATTTATTTCCCCTCAAATATTTTCTCTTTAATGTTTCATCGAGTAAGTTTTCTATGCTTTTTCTTTGAATTGAGTACCTTCCTTTGTTTTCTGTAAGTCTCTAGTTTTTTTTAGTTGTCATTTACTTTACCATGAAAACCCCTCTCTCTATTGTCCACCCTGCCCAAAACCTAGTATGCTCTCTCCCCGCTTGTGAAGATACTGTTATTCCTTCCCAAATGTTAAGAGAAATTAGGGAAAAAATAAATAATCCTCCCCATGATTCTATGATGAAAAAAGTAATTGAGAGTGGGTTAGCAGAAGTAGCCGCTTTCCCTGAAGTAGCACCATGCCCAGAATTAGTGATAGAATGTGCATTACACTATAACAGAGAGGAGAGATATATAAAGAAGATGGATGGAAGCCCTCTTGTTTTTATAAATAGAAATGTCATTCAGAAAGCCATGGGTATACCTGAAAAGGAGCCATATGAGGCATGGACAATAGCTACCTCCCAAGCCATATTTTGTGAGAAAAAGCAGAGATATAGGAATGAAATAGCACAAAACCTGATATTAAAGTCACAAGCAGGAGGATCCAGGTTACCAAAGCCCCTTACCATTGACCATTTTAAGCCTGAGGTTGTAGATTTAGTAGTGATACTGAATAGACTTAAGGGGAATCAACATGCATATGTGTGGCATGATTAGATGTATTTTTATATCTAGGTAACACTAGGAGGGTAGAAATTTATTGACTGGGTAGAGGATATAGCGGATGAGCTTCATCATGAGCTAACTAATTACTCAGAGAGAAATGGGTTCTACATGGTCTCCTACTTGTTTTATGTTCTTGCATGTACTAAGGAGTGGAAAGGCCTCTTTAAAGAAACATTCATCCCTGGCATAAATATTTATGATTATCACCCTCATTTGTAGGAGGAGTCATACGCAAGTAGCTTCATGAAGTTTCATGGCATATTCTCAGGGAGGTTAGTGTTTGAATTGAAGGGTGATACAAAATAGAGGCTATCAAAAGGAGCTAGAGATTTCATGAATAGCTACGAAAGCTACTTCTTTCAGTTCAGAAGGTTCACATATTTAAGAGTAGGTGGATTTGATGGGGAACATTTCAAGCTTCCCAGGTATGCCCTTGATAGTCTGGTTATTCAGGAGGTAAGTCACCAATTGGCGCAAGTAGATAGAAAATTGAAAGAAAATAAAGGTAGAGCTAAATCTTGTTTTCTTGTTGAACTAGGACATTGCCAGTGTAAAACCTCTACAGATGAATTAAAACTAGAATTGGAACTCAACAAGTTAAGGTTGAAGACTTTTGAGCTAGGAAAGATTTTGATGTTAGAGGTTACGCAGCTCAACATTTTTGCCTGGTAAATGAATTCCATCATATTCCAACAATGGACGACTATTGGGAGGATTATGTTGATGACCAGGAGGCAATAAGAAGAATATGGTCTAGGTTCACACTCAGTCAGATTATTTCACTACAAATTGATTTAGATGTCATAGGTATAGAAGAAGGGGAAGATGATGAAATAACAAGTACAGACTATGAGAAGAGTTTTAAACATCAGCCTTTGCCTAAAATTGACTGGGGTATAGAAGAAAGAGATAGTATCCACATTAAAACTTGTAGTGTTATTAACAAAACAAAAGACTGGATAGAAAGTAAAAGAACCACTAAAAAGGGAAAAAATAACACTAGGGGGGATAAAAAGAAACAATCCATAGGTAGTCCTATTCTTATTTCTAATGTTGTTGTTCCCATTGCAGGTTCTGAGAAGTCTAAAAGGAGAAAGACTCCATCCAAAGTTAAGAGTGATATGAAGGAAGAAGATTCATCTGCTAAGAGGTCCACAAGGGTTATGCACCCTAGGAAACACAGTCCCAAGGAAACTAAAGAGAAGGAAGTGATTGACTTGGATAGCATGGATATTGATCAGGATCCTCAACATTCTCCTATGAAGCCAGAAGCTAATCCAAAAGATCAGAAGCCCAATGTTGGAGACTCCTCATTGGTTATAAACATGTCCCTATAGACCCTACCCTCAGCTCTTAGTTGGCTGGAGACATCTATCAACAAGAAGATAAATGCCCTACCTATCACCCTACCCATAGAAGATATGGTAAGCAAGTGCATGGGCACCTTAGTGAAGCCCAAAAGGATGAAGAAATAATCCAAAATCATTATGGATGAAATAATAATACATTGGATAGCATAATGTTTGGCTCCAAAAAGCAACAAGGTTGTTAGTGATATCACTGCTGATGACTACATAGTTGAAAAGATAGACCTTGGAGAAGGAACTAGAGAGGTATATGTAACTCACCTGGAATCATCTACCAAAAAGATAATCAAAAGGACCCTAAAGGATGAGAAGGACAAGAAAGATCTATTAGTTGAGTTCATTCAGGAACTCACAAGTCCTGATCCTACCCCGATTTCTCAAATCTCTCATTCCTTTGACCCGTGCTCACCTGAGAGCTATAATGTTCTTGAATTGGTTTCGAGAAGTAAACTGGTTGCAGATGCATTTGGCCAGTGGATACACGGCATTATCCAAGGTGCAGGGGATTGTATTGCCCAATTGATTCAAACTAGAGATATATGTAATGCAGCGATTACTAAGATGCAAACAGACATGACAACATGGGAAAAAGAAAAGATAAAATGGTCTCTTATTGTTATTAAAATGTATGAAGTTGAGAAGATTGGTGTAACCAATTTCCTTGCTGAAAAACTAATTGTTGGACTTGATGATGAAGTGTTCTATGTGGCCATGAAAAGTATTGAATGGAGAAATACAATCTTGGATTCTAGGCATGAAAGTTCAGTTAAACTACTGAATGAGCTTAAGGATCTAATCAAAATGATGAGAAGAGAAATAAAATGCCTGAATATAGCTCTTGTCAAAGAAGATGGTCAAACTATGAAAGAACTGGGTGATTTAACTCAAGAATTTGAAAAATAAATGACAATGGTGAGGGATAACAAGTCTTTGTCTATGGTAGACTTCACTAAAATGGCCAATGTAGGATCCATGCTGGGTGTGTGTTGATAATTTGGTATCACACAAGCTGAAAATGGTGCAGGTTTGTTAGGAAAAGAAGTTGTGGAAATAGATAGTTGTACATATTTCCCTACCTATCACACTATCATGGATAGTTTATCAAGATAACATGTGGAATGGAAAGCCACTCAATCCTCCACTACTCAAGGTGAGCAACTAAATCCTTCAGTGACTCCTTGATCATGGCCTGTCACTTCCAGCACATGCATAGGATTTAGTTTTTTGCATGATTTTGTCTTTTCAGTTTTAAATAACGGTTTTCAAAGAACAACTCTGAGGAGTTCTATAATATTTTGATAATATTCTAATGACTATATATAGCTAGGAAAAAGGCTAAGTTAGGGTCGACACTTTAATTAGTAAAATTTTAGTTTTCAGACTTAATATTTTTGGTTGTGATATTTTGAAATCTGCTGGTATATTTGGAAATCAATGAAAGAAAAATTCTTGTTTTATTAATCTGTGTGTTTATAAAATTGTGGAGGATCTCTGTTGGGATATCTAGATTGGTTGATGAATGTCTTGCAAATATTTACTTTATCAGTAGTTAAAGTTTACTCTGTTTTATTTCTTTCTTTCAATGAATGAAAAAATCTGAAGTCTGTAGGCTTCATTCTATATTATGAATCATCTTTCATTGGAAATCATTGTATGTTGATAAATGATATGCTTTCAAATGCCTTAATTAATTTCTGGTGAAAAGTAAGATCTCTGCTTATAGCATTTTTTGTTTAAGTATTCATTGAATATCTTATACGGGAGCTATATCGTTAAATTTAGAGCATCTAGATGTTTTGTTATTAGACCCTGCCATTAAAAAAAAAATTCTATTTTCAGATGGGTTATAGAGTGTTAAATTTCTTTAAAAGAAAGAAGATAGATTCATTAACTAAAAATTTTTTGGGGGACTCTATTGGGGAGGGAAAACATAGAAAGATCAACTTTATATGTAATGTTTTCATCATGGTATTGCCAGCTGTAGTGGTACCTAGACAAGAAGAAGTCTTGCTAGTTCTTCAAATAGACCTCCATTTTCTTGACACACAAGAGGATATTTTAGCCAACTTAAACACTCTTTCCTGGAAGGCTAAAACCAATGATCAACAGTACTAACAATTTCAACTTGTGTTAGAAGAAGAAGAAGATATTGGCGAGTGGTTAAGGGGAATCCCCATAGAACAAGAGGTTGTAGTAGTTGATAGGGAAATCCAAAGACCATAATAATAAAAAAGGGGAAACAATGGAGTCTCATCCTTATACCAGGTCCCAGAGGAGGGAAGGTATTTTTGACACCTTTTTCCAACAATTAGAAAATTTATAGTTTCCTACCACTTACATACCCAAAATAAAAGCTAGAAGTAGACCCACTTCCTTGCCTAAGACATCTCTTGGTGCATCATCATCTTCCAACAATTGGCTAGCTTTAACCATCAGGAGTCCAAGCCCCTCCTCTTGTTATGATATTCCCAACTATTGTGATGGCACAACCTTGGGGAGCAGTAGTAGGCCCCTTAAACTTAGGGGCAAACCATAATTTTCCCAAAGGGGTGAGAGAAATCTTACCTAAATTCTATGGGGATGGAAAGGTTTCTATTAATACTACTTGTGGGATCCTGGTTTTTTAACACGAAGACATGGCCATCAGGTTATTTGTATAAACCTTGGCTGAGTTGGATGTAGATTGGTTCTACCATTTACCCAATGGTTCTATCACCAATTGGAATAGTATGAAAAATTCTTTTGAAGCATGGTTTAAAAGTCTGTCTGATGAACATGCTTTATTATCTCAATTAACTCAGCTTAAGAAGGAAATTCAAGAACCCATGCAGGAATTTGTAGCTAGATTCAACAGAATAATTCAAAAAATTCATGTTGCAAAAAGGCCCACTATTGAGAATAGGAAAGACTTTTTCTTAAATGCCATGTCATCTGACGTAAGATTTCATCTAAGGAGAGATAGGGAAACTTAGGCCAGGTTGGGCCTAGCTACAGAAATATCAAGCATTCTCAGATGGAATATAAGGCAATAGAACCAGTCCCAAGAAGAGAAAATATGTGTACCTTCCATCTCACAGGTGACCATGATGGTGCCACTTGTTTTGAAATGGCAAGTTCAATGAAGATGCTTGTAAATAAAGAATTGACTGATGAAAATTCTTGAGATACGGAGAGTCCTTAGTTACCTGGTGGCTCCAAAAATTTTTACATAGAATATGACTCTGACTCTGATCGAGGAGGAAATAATATGGTAACCCTTGAAGACCCTACATGTGCCATTTTGACAAGAAGCCAGCATACTCCCCAAACTAACAACCCTCCTAGACCTTCACAATGATGGGACAAAGGTAAAGATTTCTCACCTAAGAATTCTTTTAAAATCAAAATTCTAAAGGAGTAGGAATCTTTCAAAAATCCACTTCAGATTCTTTTTTTGACATTGTTGATTTTTGTAAAATTTCCAAGATTCAAGTGTCACCAGCTGAATATCTTAGGATGAATCCCAAGGAGTTGGATAGGTTAGTTATGTTAAATCTGGACAGTCTACCTCTACTAGCCAAGCCACACACGATGTAATGCCTGAAATAGTTCAACTTGTTCTAGCCACATGGTCTGCTAAAAATGAAAATACCTCTTTCAACCCAAAGCCAAACCCCTTTCACCTATCTTTTTTCATCTATGGGTACAAACTTAATAATTGTATTATAGACTCTGGAGCATCACATAACATAATGCCAACCTCGGTTGCTAAAGCATTGGATCTCCCTTTGACTACTACATTTGGTAAATGTTATTCCATGGACTCAAAGAAAGTCCCACTTTTGAGTCAGATCAAATATGCCCAAGTAGCCCTAGTTGTACACCCAAGCAAAAATCTCAAATTGACCATCGTAGTGGCCGATATCTGAGCCATCTATGGAATTTTGTTGAGTAGGACATTCTGCAGGGATTTTGAGGGAGAAATAAAATTAGATTGGTCCCAGGCCACAATCTCTATTGGGAATAATAACATTACCCTACAACCGGAGACAAAATCAAAATATATTTTTTTCCCTTCAGAAGACCCCAAATCCCATATACTCTACCAGTAAATTGAATTTGGAAACTATTTGATCTCCTCATATGCGGATGTGGGACAGGTTGAGAGAAAAGATGTAGATTCCTTATGGTCTCTAGAGTTTGATGGAAGTTGTGCTTCAATTAGTTATGGGGCATGGGTTGTTTTGATATCTCCCCAAGGGGAAATGTTTCCATACGCTTTCAAATTGGAATTTGAAAATACTAACAACACCGCCGAGTGTGAGGCCCTTCTACTTGGTATTGAAGAAGCTAAGAAAAATAAGATTAAAATGCTTAAAGCCAAAGGGGATGCAGAGTTGGTAGTAAGGAAAATTAGGGGAAGGTATGCAGTAAAGAACAAAAGGTTAAAGCATTATAGAAACCGTGTAGGGGATGAGATTGAAGGATTTGATGTTTTCTCCATAGATTCTATTCCTAGAGCTCTGAACAATAAGGTCAATTCCTGGTGGTATCAGCATCACTGCTTTTTCCTCATCCTGAGTTCAAGGAAGATTCTTATAGAATCAAAATAGTTTATAGGCTAAGAGTACCTGATAATGCAAGTCATTGGCAAGTCTTTTAGGATGACAAATAGATTGATAATTTTTTATAGATGGTTGAAGTTTTTAGCACCACATTCTTTGAAGGATCAGAGTCAAGTTGTGATGAGTTCTGCCCTGATCCTAGTAAAAATATAGATGAAGGAATTTTACAATTAAAGGGAAACTGCATACCCAAAGGTCTGGTTTCCTTGGAGAATATTTTTGACCTCCAAGATGCTTTTAAAGAAAGACCTGACCCCCATGAGGTAGTTAATAGAGAATATTTTGAGAAAATAGACATAGGGGAGGAAGGAGATCCCAAATATGTCAATTTGGGAAAATTTTGTACCTCTGATGAGAAGAGGAGGTTTATTAATTTGTTACAGGAATTCAAGGACATCTTTTCCTGGTCTTATCAATATCTCAATAATTTTTAAGGAGGGAAGTTTCAACTTCACATCCCCCTCAATCTAGGGTCTGCTCCATTGAAACAGAAACTAAGGAACTACAATCCAAAGGTATCAGAAGAAATTCAAAATGAGGTAGAGAAAATGTTGCAAGATAGAATCATTTACCCCATCCACCACTCTACCTGGGTGGCAAATATTGTCTCGATGAGGAAAAAGAATGGGGAAATTTGGATTTGTGTTGACTTTAGGAATCTGAATAAGAGCAGTTTAAAAGAAAAATATGGACTTCCTATGATGGACCACATATTATAGACAGTTTCTAGATTAGAGATAATGTCCATGTTGGATGGATTTTCTGGTTACAATCAAATCTGGGTTGCTAATGAAGATCAGCATAAAACAACCTTTACAACACCATGGGGCACATATGCCTATAATCGCATGCCTTTTGGGCTGATCAATGTTGGTGCTACATTCCAATGAGAAATGAACTCTTCCTTCAGTCATTTGATCAACAGAATAATTGTCATTTACTTTGATCATTTTGCAGTATTTTTCAAAAGGTAGAAGAATCACTTGAAAGACCTCAGAACAATCCTTTAAAGGTGCAGAGAACACAGGATACCTTTAAACCCCAAGAAGTCTATCTTTTGTGTCAAGAAGGGAAAGTTTCTAGGTCACATCGTATCAAAGGATGGAATAAAAATTGACCTTGAGAGGGTGAGATCCATTCAGCAATTTTGTTTTCCTTCCAATAAAATAGGGGTAAATCCTTTTTCAGCCAAATCAACTTCCTAAGGAGATTTTTACCTGATCTCGCTAAGACTACTAAACACATGGTAAGTCTATTAAGTGAAAAGAACCCTTTCAAGTGGAGTCTCGAAGCAATAAAAGCATTTGATGATGTTAAGGATGCTATCGCATCTGCCCCTGCTTTGATAAACCTTGATTATAAGAAAGATTTTGTTATCTACTGCTATGCTTCGGAACATACATTATCTGGGATTTTATCTCTGAAAAATGACAAAGGAGATGAAGTGTTGATTGCATTCATGAATCTTCCACTCAAGAAACATGAGTTGAACTACCCCTTGGTTGAGACACAAGTGTATGTCATGGTAAGTGTTGTCAAGTATTTCAGATTTTATATCCTACACTCTCATTCCACCATATACGTGCCTAGCACTGCTTTGAAGGATGTTTTAACTCAAAAAGAAGTGAGAATGAATAAAAGAGCAACTTGGATCTAAAGGATCCAAGAGTTTGATTTATATATTCATCGAACAAAGTTATTCAGAGGTCAGGGCTTGTGCAAGTTAATGGCCAAACAAACACTGGAAGATCATACACCTCTAGTTCTCTTTGTCAGTTTATAGGATCCATGGTTCTCTAATGTTGCTTATTATTTGACTTATGGAGACTAATTAGCATATTTAAGTCCCAGAGAAAAGAGGAACCTTAGATTAAAATCAGAAAAATATGTCATTGTAGATGACATCCTATACAAAAAAGGGTTGGATGGAGCTTTTCTAAGGTGTGTAGATAAAGAGCAATAAGATAAATTACTCTAGAAATTTCATGATGAAGCATGTGGTGGTCATTTTTCCTCCATAGTAACTTCTTTAAAAATCCTTAGAAGTTGTTACTATTGGCCTAGGATGTTTGGAGATGCATATAAGTGGGTTTCCAAATGTGAAAAATGCAATTTGTTTAGTGGCAAGCCCCAACTAGTAGCTCTACCTCTAAGACCGGTGGTTATTGATGAACCCTTTAGAACTCCCAATCAAACCTCCCTCTAGCACTATAAATACACATATTTTGACCACAAATGACTACTTCACCAAGTGGGTCAAAGCAGCCCTAGTTAGAAAAACTACTTCTGAGGTGGTGTGTAATTTTCTGCAAAACTACATACTTGTCAGGTTTGGCATACCCCACAAGCTGGTCACTAACAATGCTACTAATTTTTCCTCCCAGGAATTGAAAATGTTCTGTTATGATCATGGTATCCACCTATCCCATGCATTTGACTATTATCCCTAGGGGAATGGTCAGGCAGAGTCAAGTAACAAGAACTTGATCACCATTATGAGGAAGTTAGTAAATGAAAGTGCAAGAGATTGGTATAAGAAGCTATTTGAAGCTCTCAAGGCTGATTGTACCTCACCCAAGAGGGAAATTGGGATGACTCTATTTGAACTGGTCTACGGTGTGGAGGCATAGTTATCCTTTCCCTTGGAGCTAGCCACATCAAAGCTATAGGCAGTAATTGAAGATCAAATGTTCTAGAATGGGCTCGAAAAAAGGATTATGTATTTGAACAAAATTCAAGAAGAAAGAGCAGAAATGGTAGAGCACATAGCTTTACATCAAGCCCGGGTAAAGAAAATTTTTGATCAAAGGAGAAGACCTAGAAACTTTATGGAAGGAGATCAAGTCCTCCTCTGGCCGGATAAGAGAAGTTAGCCTAAAGGCGCACATAGAAAATTCAAATCCTTGTGGAAGGGACCTTTTTTGATCAATAAAGCCCTGGGAGGTAATTCTTTTATTTTGGAACATCTCAATGGAACTATTTTTCCCCTAACCTTTGATGGCCAAGACCTTAAGCTGTATCAAATGTAGATGAGTCTTTGTCTCTTTGTACATAGCATTTTTTCATGTTTTTCTTTCCTACTTTGTTCTTTTCCTGCTACTTTTTGTTTGCTTTCCTATTTTTGTTTTAAAGTTTGTCCCTTTCCAAAGTCGACTCCCTAGTCTATGAAACCAAAGCCTTTAAGTTCATTCTGCATCCTCATGAGTCCTTGTCCCCACCCAGAGCCATTATTACCACCCACTCTTGTTTCCTCGTGTTGGCTCTCTCCACAAGAATCCCCTCTAAAATTTTTATTGTTGCAAGTGTTAAAAATCCTAAACTTGTTTTTCTTACCTCTAACACTTTGCAAATACACCTAGCATGTTGAACTTGAACTTTGAACTACCTTAGTTCAAAATTTGGAGTTCATTGTCACCCCATGGCATATTCTTTTTTTTTTTAAACCATGTGATGTTAGCGGAAAGTTATGCAAAGTTGGCATTCCCGTTGAACTCAAATATTGAACTATCCTTAGTTCAAGATTCAAAGTTCAACCATAGTTTGAGTTTTTTAGCCACTTGTATTGTTTTTAAAGCACACCAAGGGGCAGTCCTTCTTAATAATCATGGAGGTTGAACTTGAAATTTGAACTTCCTTAGTTCAAGATTTGAAGTTCAAAAGAGAGTTCCCACTTGGTCATCGACAAACATTGGTAATGAGGAGATTGATGTGACTTCTGGCAGAAAAAGATTAACCGGTATGGGAAATCAGTGATGACCATTATTGAAGTGACATTGTAAAGATGGTTTGATCATGTGAAGTTTGATATTTTATGTACTTATTTAATTCATTTGGAATCTACATTTATTTGACATAATTCTCGACTCCCGCATTAAATGTGTATCCCCGCAATCCTTTTATCAAGCTGTTATAAATTGCCTCTTAGTTTCTCATTCTCAATTATGGTTATTCATTGTGCTCAAAGAGGTAATGCTGCCCTGATTTCTCCTTCTTCTCAAGCTGTAAAACAATTCCAGGAAGTTTCAGGTTAGTTAATTCCCCTCTAAGATTTTCTCTTTAATGTTTCATCGAGTAAGTTTTCTACGCTTTTTCTTTGAATCGAGTACCTGCCTTTGTTTTCTATAAGTCTCTAGTTTGTTTTAGTTGTCATTTTATTCACCATGAAAACCCCTATTCTTCCTTACGGCCATACCCCAAACCTAGTATGCTCTCTCCCTGCTTGTGAAGATACTACTATGCCTTCCTAAATCTTAAGATAAATTAGGGAAAAAATCAATAATCCTCCCCATGATTTTGTGATGAACAAAGTAATTGAGAGTGGATTAGTAGAAGAAGCCACTTTCCCTCCAGCAACACCATGCTGAGAATTAGTGATAGAATGTGCATTACACTATAATAGAGAGGAGAGATGTATAAAGAAGATGGATGGAATCCCTCTTGTTTTTATAAACATAAATGTTATTCAGAAAGCCCCAGGTACACCTGAAAAGGAGCCATATGAGGCATGGAAAATAGATACCTCCCAAATGGTGTTTTCTGAGAAAAAGTAGAGAAATAGGAATGAAATAGCACAAAACTAGTTATTAAAGTCATAGGTGGGAGGATCCACATTACCAAAGCCCCTTACTATTGACCATTTCAAGGCTAAGGTTGCAAATTTAGTAGTGCTACTGAATAGACTGAAGGGGAATCAACATGCATATGTGTGGCATAATTGGATGTATTTTATATCAAGGTAACACTAGGAGGGATGAAATTTATTGATTGGGAAGAGGATATAGCGAATGAGCTTCATCACTAGTTGGCTAATTACTCAGGGAGAAATGGGTTCTACATGGTCTCCTACTTGTTTTATGTTATTGCATGTACTAAGGAGTGGAAATGCCTATTTAAAGAAACATTCATCCCTGGCATAAATATTTATGATTATCACCCTTATTTGTAGGAGGATTCATATGCAAGTAGCTTCATGAAGTTTAATGGAATATTCTCAGGGAGGTTAGTGTTTGAATTGAAGGGTGATACAAAATAGAGGCTATTGAAAGGAGCCAGAGATCTTGTGAACATCAGAAGCTACTTCATTCAGTTTAGAAGGTTCATGTATTTAAGAGTAGGTGGATTTTATGGTGAACCTTTCAAGCTTCTCAAGTATGCCCTTGATAGTGTGGTTATTATGGAGGTAAGTCACCAATTGGTGCAAGTACACAGAAAAATGAAAGAAAATAAAGGTATAGCTAAATCTTGTTTTCATGTTGAACTAGGACATCACCAGTGTAAAACCTCTATAGATGCTTTAAAATTAGAATTGGAACTCAAGAAGTTAAGGTTGAAGAATTTTGAAGCTAGGAAATATTTTGATGTTAGAGGTTACGCAGCTCAACATTTTGGCCTGGTAAATGAGTTCCATCATATTCCAACAATGGAGGACTATTGGGAGGATTGTACTGATGACTGAGAGGCAATCAAAATAATATGTTCTAGGTTCACACTCAGTTAGATTGTTTCACTAAAGATTGATTTAGATTTCACAGGTATAAAAGAAGGGGAAGATGATGAAATAACAAGTACAAAGTATGAGAAGAGGTTTAAACATCAACCTTTTATTGAAATTAACTAGGGTATAGAAGAAAGAGATAGTATCCACATTAAAACCCTTAGTGTTATTAACATAACAAAAGACTAGATAGAAAGTAAAAGACCCCCTAAAAAGGGAAAACATAACACCAGTGGGGTTAACAAGAAAAAATCTGTATCTAGTCCTAGTCTTATTTGTAATGATTTTGTTCCAATTGTAGGTTCTAAGAAGTCTAAAAAGAGAAAGGATCCATCCAATGTTAAGAGTGAGACAAAGGAAGAAGGTTTCTCTGCTAAGCGGTCCACAAGATTTCTACACCCTAGGAAACAGAGTCCCAAGGAAACTAAAGAGAAGGAATTGATTGACCTAGACAACATGGATATTGATCAGGATCATCAATATTATCCCTTGAAGCCAGAAGCCAATCCAAAAGATCAAAAGCCCAATGTTGGACACTCCTCATTGGTTATAGGAATGTCCCTATAGACCCCACCCTCAACTCTTAGTTGGTTGGAGACATCTATCAACAAGAAGATAAATGTCCTGCCTATCACTCTACCGACAGAAGATATGGTAACCAAGTGCCTGGACACCATAGTGAAGCCCAAAAGGATGAAGAAAAAATCTAGAATCACTATGGATGAAATAACATGGAATTGGATAGAAGAATTTTTGGATCCTAAAAGAAACAAGGTTGTTAGTGATATCACCGTTGATGAATACATTGTTGAAAAGATAGACCTCAGAGAAGGAACCAGAGAGGTAGATGTAACTCACCTGGAATCATCTAATAAAAAGATAATCAAAAGGATCCTAAAGGATGAGAAGGACAAGAAAGAGCTTAAATCTATTATCAAGTTGTTAGTAGAGTTCATTCAGGAACTCATAAGTCCCGATCCTACCCCAATTTCTCAAATCTCTCATTCCTTTGACCCATGGTCACCTAAGAGCTATAATGTTCTTGAACAGGTTAAGAGAATTATATTGGTTGTAGATGCATTCAGCTAGTGGATAGAGGGAATTATCCAAGGTGTAGGAGATTATATTGCCCAATTGATTCAAATCAGAGTTACATTTATTGCAGTGATTAATGATGAAGACAGACATTCAACATGGGAAAAATAAAAGAGAAAATGGTCTCTTATTGTGAGTCAAATATATGAATTTGAGAATATTGGTGTAACCAACTTCCTTGGTGAAAAACTAGTTGTTGGACTTAATGATGAAGTGTTTTATGTGGCCATGAAAAGTATTGAATGGAGAAACACAATCTTGGAGTCTAGGCATGAAAGTTCAGTTAAACTACTGAATGAGCTTAAGGAGCTGATCAAAATGATGAGCATAGACTTAAAATGCCTGAATATAGCTCTTGTCAAAGAAGATGGTCAAACTATGAAAGAACTGGGTGATTCAACACATGAATTTGAAAAAGAAATGACAATGGTTAGGGATAACAAGTCTTTGTCCGCAAAAGACTTCACTAAAATGGCCAACGTAGGATCCATGCTTGGTGTGTGTGTTGATAATTTGGAATGACACAAGAAAAAAATGGTGTTGGTTTGTAAGGAAAAGAAGTTGTGGAAACAAATAGTTTTACATATTGCCCTGCACTATCACATTGTCATGGATAGTTTCTCTAGAGCACGCATGGAATGGTGAGCCTCTCAATCCTTCCCTACTCAAGGTGAGTAGCTAAATACTTCAGCAAATCCTTGATCATGACCCGTCACTTCCAATTCATGTATAGGATTTAGTTTCTTGCATGATTTTGTCTTTTTAGTTTTTAAAAAATGGTTTTCAAAGAACAACTCTGAGGAGTTCTGTAATATTTTGATAATATGCTAATGACTATACATATCCAGGAAAAAGGCTAAGTTATGGTCGACACTTTAATTAGTAGAATTTTAGTTTTTAGACTTACTTTTTTTGGTTGTGATATTTTTAAATCTGCTGGTATATTTGGAAATCAATGAAATAAAAACTTTCATTTTATGAATCTGTGTGTTTATAAAATTGTGGAGGATCTTTGTTGGGATATCTGGATTGGTTGATGAATGTCTTGTAGATCTTTACTTTATTAGTAGTTAAAGTTTACTCTATTTTATTTATTTCTTTGAGTGAATGAGAAAATCTGAAGTTTGTAGGCTTCATTCTATATTATGAATCATCTTTCATTGGCAGTCATTGTATTTTGATAAATGATATGCTTTCAGATGCCTTAATTACTTTCTGGTGAAAAGTAAGATCTTTTCTTATAGTAGTTTTTTAAAGTATCCATTAAATATCTTATACAGGAGCTATACTGTTAAATTTAGAGGATCTAGATGTTTTTTTGTTATTAGACCCTGCTGTTAGAAAAATTTTGTTGTTTTTAGATGGGTTATAGAGTGTTAAATTGATTTAAAAGAAATAAGATAGCTTCATTAACTAACAGACATCACATTCCTTTAAAACCTGATGCTACACCTTTTCACCAAAAGCTTAGAAATTATAATCTGAAAGTATCCGAAGCTATATTGAAAGAAGTGGAAAAGATGCTACAAGAGAGAATTATCTTCCCCATCCATAATTATACCTGATTTCCAATATAGTGTCAGTAAGGAAAAAGAGTGGTGAAATCAGAATCTGTGTCGATTTCAAGAATTTGTATCAGGCAATTTTGAAAGATAATTATGAATTGCCAGTAATGGAACATGTTCTCTAGGATGTATTAGGATCATAAGTAATATTGATGCTGGATGGATATTCTGGGTACAATCAAATTAGTTTAGAAAAAGAGGATCAACACAAGATGACCTTTATAACACCATGGGGTAGTTTTGCATACAACCAAATTCCATTTTCCTTTATTAACGTTGCTGCCACATTTCAAAGGGCGATGAACTCCTCCTTCAGGGATATGTGAAACATGATCATTATAATCTATTTAGATGAATTGAAAGTCTATTCAAAAATAAGGAATCACCATTTAAAAGATCTAGAGATAGTATTGCAAAGGTGCAAAAGTCATGGTATATCTCTAAATCTGAAAAAGTCCATTTTCTTTGTTGAAGTAGGTAAATTGTTAGGGTATATTGTTTTGAAAGGAGTCAAGATGGATCCTCATAGGGTTAAAGAAAAATAGAAACTTAATTTACCCTCTAATAAGAGTGGATTGAAGTCTTTCTTTGGCCAAGTGAATATTTTAAGAGCTTTTGTCCCAAAATATTTAGAGACTACTAGGAACATGGTAGTTATGATGATTGAGAAACACCATTTTAAGTGGAATGAGGAAGGACAAAAGGCTTTCAATGAAATTAAAGAAAAAATATCCCAAGCCCTAGTGTTGATAAGCCCAGATTTTAAAAAGGACTTTGTGATTTACTGTTATGCATCAGAGCATACTCTGTCTAGCATTTTGACACAGAAGAATGACAAAAGACAGGAGGCACCCATTAGTTTCATGAGCACGTCATTGAAGAAACAAAAAATCAAATATTCTCAAATTGAAAAGAATGCCTTCGCAGTAGTAAAAGAAGTTAAACAATTTAGATACTACATTTTTCACTCGCATTCTACTGTATACGTACCAAAGACCACAGTGAAAAGTGTTTTGACACAAAAGGAGATAGGAATGAATAATAGAGCTGTAAGGGTAGCTTAAATTCAAGAATACGACCTAATAATTAAGCCAAAAAATATAGTACAAGGATGAGGCCTTTATAGGTTAATAGAAAAAATGGAAAGCCATCAGAAGAAGAAGAAAATGAAGCTCCTATAGTGTTGTTGGTAAGTTTGACTAATCTATGGTTCTCCGATGTGACATATTTCCTTACATATGGTGAATGCGCTAAACACTTGAGTCCCTAAGATAGGCATAAAATGAAGCTAAATGCATCTAAGTATGTTATCTCTCAAGATATGTTGTATACAAGAGGATTTGATGGAACTTTCCTCAGATGTGTTGATGCTGAATAGTAGAGAGATTTATTAAGAGAATTCCATGATGAAGCTTGTGGCTGGAATTTTTCCTCCATCCTCACAACCTTCAAAATCCTCTGGAACAGTTTCTATTGGCATGGGATGTTTAAAGATGCATATCACTATGTCAAAAATTGTGAGAAGTGCAAACTATGTCTAGGATGTCTAGAACTGGCAACCCTACCCTCAAACTAGTTGTGGTAGATGAACCTTTCAAGCAATGAGGGATAGATTTTGTAGGACCTTTGAATCCTCTATCCAATGCAGGGCATGTGTATATCCTGATAGCTACTGACCATTTTACAAAGTGTGTGGAGGCAATCCCTACCAAGAGGGAAAATTCTCAAGTTGTCTATGATTTTATACTGAACTATATTTTTGTCAGATTTAGAGTTCCACAAAAGGTAATAGTAGAAAATGCTACATATTTGTCTTTAGAAAATATCTCAATGTTTTGTTATGAGCATGGAATGTCCTTAGTCCACTCATTAGATTATTTCCCAAAAGGGAATGGCTAGGAGGAGTCTAGTAATAAGAATCTAGTGGCTATAATGAAGAAACTGATGGGTGATAATCTTCATCACTGGCACAAGAAATTACACAAATCCTTATAGGCTGATCAGACTACCCCCAAGAGAGCCATAGGGATGGCTAATTTTGACTTGGTGTATAGATTAGGAGCTCATGTATCACAGCCTCTCAAATTATTTGCTGCAAACTACAGTCTGTGATTGACGATCAGTATTTTCAAGATTCCCTGGAGAAACAAGTCATGTACCTAAGTAAATAGAGGAGCGAGACAAATTATTGGATCACATTACAAAGCATCAGCTGAAGGTGAAATAATTTTTTTATATGAGGGCCCGTACCCATAATTTCATGGAAGGGGATGAGTTCTTATTATGGGGTAAGAAGAGAGCACCTAAAGGAGCTCACAAAAAATTTGAGTCTTTATGGAAAGGCCCATTCATTATTTTAGAAGAAGTTGGCTCAAATTATTTCTATTCATCCTACTTTGATGGTATTAATCTTCCTTTCACTTACAACGTGCAAGACCTAAAGTTGTTCAAGTTGTGATCTTGTCCAGAACTCCCTTGTATGTAGTAGCTATTATTTTCCTTTCTTTCCTTACGTTTAGTGGTGTGTGTTGGTTCTTTCCCTTCCTCTTTTTGTTTTGTGAACTAGTAATCTAATTTATCTACATATTCATCAACATGCAGTTCCTAGATAGAGCCATTGTTAGGGTCGATTTGAGTTTCCTTGTTTAAGTGTCTTTGACCCTTTGGTTTAAAATTAAAATCAAAATCTTATTTTTCCCACTCCTTTTAAACTTGTGTTAATCAGTTTTCAAGGTCATATTTACTCCCTAAGGCAATTGCCACAATGTTTCAAATTTATTTTTATATAGTCGGCTCCCTTCCGTCAAGTGTTGGTAGTTCTTGATCGCTCATGAACCACTTTGAACCTCTTCGACCCTCAATTCAAAGTAGTTCAAAGAGGTTCAATCAAAAGATTTTTTTGGCCTAATTATTGTAATTTTAGGTAGGACCCATACATACATCATGATGTGGTTGTGAACCACTTTGAACCTCTTCGAACCTTGGTTCAATTAGTTCAAAGAGGTTTAGAGGAAAACAACAACATGCTCAAGGATCGAATTGGCGACCGATGTGATAAGTGACATGGTGTGTCAGTAAATTAATCATCAAAATAATGGTATGGTTATCCTTGAGGGGATGGTAACCATGAGGAAAGTCTGGGCTAGCAACATGAATTAATGAAATTTTTTCTAGGCACAAGTGATGTAGTAGCATTAAATAGAAATTAATGATGATATAGATATTTTTTCAAAGCAAAGTAGCAGCCAAATGTCACATCATGACATTCGCTCCACACTTAAATTCATGCCACAATTAATGTCCATCTTTCTATCCGTACTTCATGGTATGTGGATCTTTTTTAAAGTATATCATTTTTCTTATTCATTTCAAAGAAAGACTATGGAATCTCAGTTGCGGAAGATAGAAGTTCTTGTTTCCCTAAGTTATCAGATCATAGGTAAACGCTGAAATCCTTCCTTTGTTTCATGTTAGTGTGATTTTCAAAGGATATTATTTCTTTTGTTTTATTTTGGAGAAAGAAAAATGAAGTCCAACATGTATTTCTTTGGAAATATTGCTAGTTTAGAGTGTCAAGCCCTGGTGATTTCAGACACTGATTTAATGGGGGTTGAAGTAGAGAAAATGGTTGATAAATTCAAGGACTGTGTGAAGAATGAAATTATTCTAGAGATCATGTCTAGTGGGTTATTTCAATCTATCACCTTTCCTCTAGCTGTAATAAGCCTCGAGCTAATTCAACAGTGCATAAATCTTTATGATGTCAAGTCTAAGTGTATTTTGAGTAATGAGGGTCAAAGCCTTTTGTTAGTAACCAGAGAGATGATCATGTTGGTCTTTAAATTACCTTATGAGTCCTTTTTAAGTTTTACCCCAACCCAGACACTTGCTCAGTTTTGAGAAAGAAGTGACAAGAACCATAGAAATATTGCCCACAAGTGGACTCAGTCAAACTACAGAGGAGGTTCCAGGTTTCCCAAGCTATTGACTAATGATCATATGAAGCCTTATATGCATGACTTAGTGTTCTTTTTAAACATAGTGAGAGGGTCTACATAGGTACTCCTCTTTCAGGATTGGATGTACCATTTCATAGAAACTATTTTGGATGAGAGGCAAAGTCCAGACTGGGCCAAGATAATTGTTTGTTCAATAAGAGACAAAATCTAGGAAGCACAAGTGATAAAAAATGAATTTTATATGTCCAAGATCTTGTAGGAATTCCACATAAATCATGGAGTGAATACATCAATATCTATGAGTATTGCCCCCTACTGAGAAGAGATAGAGTACTGGAAAACTACCGAAGGGTTCATGATTTTTTCCTTGTAAATTTATGCTACCTTTCAGCTAGAACCCTAGGGAAAAGAATTTCTCCAGAGGTACAAAAATTGGTTCAAAGCTATGGTAGTTTCTACATTTAATTTCCACAGTTCACATTTATCAGAGTGGGAGGTTTTGATCAAGGGCCTCTCAAGTTGCCAAGGTTCACTTTTGACTGCTTTGTTTTGGCGAAAGTGTGTATAAAATTGTTCACGGTGATAAAAATAGTCTTCCAGAAGAAAAATGGGATTCTATGTTCCCAATCAATCTTGGAGCCCTGACTTGAAAAAACATGATCGATGCCTCAGTAATAGGTGTAGACACCCAAAAATGGATAGGCTTGCGACTTTACATTAAAAACACTAATTTTCATCTATTATTTAATGGTTTTTAATCATTAATTAATCATCTATTTTCCTCTAAAATTCATTCTCCAAATCATCTAATCAAATTCCCAAAATTAATTAAATAATTAATTTTATTTAATTAATTAACCTTTAATTGATTAATTACCATTAATTAATTAATTCAATTCAATTTCCTATAGTTTAAATTCAAATATTTAAACTTACTAATTAAATTCTTCCAATTAAATTAATTTAATTTCATCAAATAAAGAAATTCTAAGTCAAAAAGAATTCAATTATCTCACATGTTGAAAACATTAATGAAATAAATGAATTAAATATTCATTTATCTTCAAAGAGATAACTCCAATCATATCACATGGGTTACTCCACCCATCTCTCCAGTCCACATGGGTAACTTCACCCACCTCTTCAGTTTAAAAAGGTAAC